>JAFEMH010000642.1:0-422500 GCA_022495995.1 Adenophora triphylla var. japonica | reverse complement strand
TATTAGTGTATTAATTACTAGATACATGGATATATATGTATGTATATATACATGTATTTATAAAAAAATATGTATATATACACACATATATATGTATGTATATATACATGGAGCTCTCAGTCTTGCCCTGAGTCAAGTTGTTCAAGTCGGTGACCGTCTTCTTTCTGGCCCCAGCTGTCGAGAAACGATCCAGAAATTTCTTCCTCATGTACTCCCACGAGGTAATACAGTCCGGCGTCAATCCACGGAACCAAGTCAGTGCTGCACCTGTGAAGGTGCTGGTTAGTGCCTTGCACAACACATCATCCTCGGAGGAGACCAAACACATGGTGGCCTCAAAGTGTTGCATATGGTTTAGGGCGTTGGTCGCACCTGAATACTTGTCTAAGGAAGGCAGCTTGAAACCCACGGGAGGTCGCATCTCGAGTAACTCTTTGGACAAAGGTCGAAGAGTATTGTAGTTTCGTTCGCTCCTCCTTTCTGTCGGCCTCCATTTTCTCCAACCTTTTTTCAGATTCAGCAGCTCTCTAGCATCTTGGTCGTTCCTCTGATAGGAGAGATCATTGGACCTCTGCCTTTCCTCCCGGTGAGGCTCCCTTTGAGAGTAGGCCCTCTACCTTTCACTTCTAGGGGGAGTAGCTTCCCTACCCCTTCTTTCCTTGTAAGAGTGCGACCTAACTGACATTGTTGGCGACCTGCGCCTATTCCTTTCCTCCACACGCGGCCTCCTTGAGGCTGACTTGGCCTCTTGCTCCCTTCGTTGGTTGAGCCCATCTCTTAGGTCGACGGTGGGATCAAGGTTGATGTGAGAGGGAGGAGGCATCTCAATTCTTGGTTGTTCGGCAGACGGCCGAGGACCTCCATTCAGTCTAGCACTTTCATAACGAAGGAGCAGGTTGATGCGATCTCCTATCGCCCCTAGGAGGTTCAGGCATCTCGAGTAACTCGTCATTAACATCTAGCAAACCTTGGAGCAACATAGCCCGCTTCAACAAAATTTCTTTCCTAGTAAGGTGAGTAGTTGAGGGACCTGTGTTATCGCCTGCAACTGTTCGACCTACCAGTTGTCGTTTTGGCTGCGACTCCGCTTTTGTTTCGGGCATAGGCCTTTTCTGTTGCCTCCTATTATCTGGCAATCCGGTTCCATCAGCAATGCTATTGGAGCGTGTCGCCCTCATGGCATGGCGCTGTGGTGGGGGAGGAGGCAAATTGGCATTACGATTTTCGGCGCCGACATCCGTATTCCTACCGGCATTCTCTTGTTCGCTCTCAGTAGAGGGTGTAGCGGTGTGTCCGTCACTAGCCATATCACTGCTTGATTAGATTTTGAGGTCAAAAAAGCTTCATTTCCTGGCAATGGAACCAAACTGATGCTGCAAGAAACGTGCTGTATCAATCTCCGTCCAGCAATAAGACTGATCTCCTGGCTTTTTGACCTGAAACACAGAACCCACGACTAACCAGAATGGTCTCCGGCTTAGACCCTCGGGCGTGAGAGTAAGTACGGTGTATAAGCTGATAAATTATAATGAACAAGATGTATTCAAAATAACAAAAAGTAATTACCTCAAAACCGTTGATGTTGTGAAGTATTTATAGGCTTTGATATGAGTTAAAATTGTAGTAGGATTGTATGAAATTCCTATAATCGTGGATCAGATTGTGTGAGAGATCACGTACATAAGTAACTCCTGATTTGTAAGAAGTCTGTTATGGAAAGTGTTGTAGATGCATCATGACTCTGTAGGTCGACGTGCGTCTGATAGGTCGAGGTCTCCTGCATAGGTCTAGGTCGACCTGACTGACTGATGTAGCCGGATAATACCCGTATGAGATATGGATCGTATGTCGGACAAAGCTAGGTCGGGACCAAGGAGGTCGGACAATGAGCTAGGTTGACTGATCTTTGATGCTGGGCCTGGTAATAACTGGGCCGACCCACTAAGGATGTGGTGGCAATAATGTTTTGAATTGGGCTTCATATGTGGGGCCTAGCCCGTCACTTTTATTCCGTTCATATCCCATTTTTCTGCATAATGCAAAGTTTTCCTTCAAATGAATTGATTACTCATTCTAATGTTTGGTTAAGTATAGTAGAAAATATATCACCTCGGGGGGACTTTACCGGTGTCAGTTTTGTGTTGGAATTTAGAGGCTGGAATATGGGGTCTGTAATGTCTTCAAGTTGCCTTGATGAAGATGATAATGTCAATGTTGCGTATATGAAGCACGCCTGTGTTGTATGGTGCAATTGCACTTGCACAAACCTTTTGAAACTATTAGTTTGAATATTTTGAATCGTAACATTAGCACTTGCACTTGCACAAACCTTTTGAAAACCCCTTTTTTTTTAAGGTTAGAAAAAAATAATTTCTTTTAAATTACCCTTGGACATGCTCAAAGTCTAAAAGAAATACTATTAATAACATTTTTTGTCAATCTGACTTTTTCTATCCATTTCAACTTAATTTTGATCAAAACAAAATTCCAAAAACACAATCCTGCTGAAGCGTCAGGCATGACTACCTACTTAAAGTTAGGCTACTTCCTGATCGAGAATGCGATGGTTACGACGGGATCTTCTACGCCTGTTCTTCCTGGGTGACATGGAAGTAACACTTTTCTTCATCTCCTCTACTGGTAGTGGAAGCCCAAAAACACAATCCAAAGGGTTTTCCATTGCAACAAAACCACTTTCCATCTGCATTAACTCAGAAAGAAAATAATTAATGGCAAAATTGGGAAGAAAAACAAGGGGGAGAGAGAGAGGAGAATAGGGTATGTGGGATGAATACTACTCCCTCCGTCCCATAATAATGTTGCATAAGAAATGCGCTTTGCTTGTTTGCTCATCACTTGTACAATGATAAAATTGCTCTAAAACTATTACTGTACCTTATTTAGAAACGCAACATTTATTTTGGGATGAATCAAAAAGAAAAGCAACACCAATTATGGGACGGAGGGAGTATCATGTTAAAGAAATCTTGTTTTTCCTTTATAGTCTGTGCGACTAGGGGGCGGATGGGCGGGGATAACAAGCAAACCCTTTTCTTTTCTTTGCTTGATTAAAATTATTTAATAGTGCAATTACACTTACAATTAGGATACAAGGTAGTATTTCATATTAGATTTAAGCAAGCTGTCATGTATACTCACAGAAATTTGCTTGGGCTCCGAATCAGTATCATCATGACCGTAGTCAGTATCGCGTGTTTTGACGGAATCAACAGCGTTATCAACAAAGGAATTCCGTTGACGCCAAACTGACTTTATTTGTGAGGTCACGTCATCAAAAACTTTCTCCGAGTAGAAATGCTTGGAGACTTGCTGCCTCGTAATCTGATCATTTGGGCGTCTTCTCAGCATTCTACAATATGTAACCAGTTTCACAACTACGTGGTTCATGTAATCTTAAAAAATTAGTTTTGGGTCTCATACCGAAAGTGAGCATGATTGATATGGTGATGGAGATCGCCATTAAGGCATTGAACGCTTAGCTTTTTTTCATATAAAATAAAAATCAGAGAAGTAATTACCCTTTAAGTAAACCCCCAGTATCAACTGAATTAACTAAAATAGTTCAAGAAGATGTTTAAATTTCAATGTTTCTGCAATTTATGCAGCAATCATACAACTCAGCTTATCAGTCAGGGCAATGCTAGGGGCACAAAATAATCCCACAAAACCTTAGCCACAAACAAAGTTGGCAAAACTTGATTGGATGTTAACTTAATGAGTAGTGGGACCTACATATACAACATCCAATCATTTATTAACGACATAGTTTGGAGCAAAATTTTGAGAGAGTTTTTTTTGTACTCCCTCCGTCCCAAAATGTTTGTCCCATTTGACTTTTTTGTTGAACTTTGACCACAAATTTATGAGAGATTAATCATGTTCATGAAATTCTAAAAGTTGTTGTTGATAATATTATTAATGGTGAATCAATAGGAATTTTTAGAATTTCATGAACATAATTAAATTGTCATATATTTGTGGTCAAAGTTTAACAAAAAAGTCAAATGGGACACACATTTTGGGACGGAGGGAGTATTACTCTATCAGTTATCATTCCATGGCAACAAACCCAGTCTTGACAATTACTAATGAAAGTGCATAATGCTTGTTTTTCCTACGCATGCTTAATTTGTCTCAACAAGTTATCAGTGATTTCAATATGCTAAAGTATTACTTTTATCAGCTTCATATATTACTAAGGCATTTTTGTTAACTTCCATTTCTTCACCTACTGCTCACTGTTTCTTATCTTGACCATTTATTTTTCCTTTTTTGAACCCCAGTCTTTAGATAATTGAATGCATAGGTTACTGGCTGAAACAAAGAACAGCATGCTCGTGCCAGCCAAGTCAAATGAAATACCCTAAGTCCAGTACGATGATATAACACATTTCACTAAGAAACTTGGGAGTAAATCTAACACAGATGCACAAGGTAAATCCATAGTTGCGAAAGGCGTCCGCCTTTGTCGCCCGCCTCGCAATATTGGCGCCTTAGAGAGGAGTCCGCCTTTGTCCAACGTGGTGGGCGTTTTTGTCGACTACTATTTTTTTAAGGAAAAATGGTAATTTAGCTAAGGATTTTCCAAAGTCGACTGCCTTTGTAAAACCGATTGATTCGATTGTCAAAATCGTTTAAAACTGATCAACCCCTAAATTTCAAACTTAAATATCGACATTTGGGAGACCACTTACCGCTATAACAATCGTGCGCTGCAGCGAGACTCTCCTACAGCGACGACAACACCGATGGATGCGAACTTGACCTGCGACCTTCAACGAGCTGGACTTTGTGTTTGTTTGGTATTTCTCTGCGTCTTTGCGTTTCTCTTATTCTGTTGTTTAACTTATTTCTTTTATTTTCCAAAAAGTCCTTTTGATATTTGTATTGCTTTTTTTCACTCTTTTCCTTTGTTTATTTTATTTTGTTTGCTTTCTCATTCGGATTCCAATAGTCAACCTGTCTTTTTAATTTATTTATTATTCTGTCGTTTTTTTTTCACTATTCAAATTTTCTTTTTGGGTCTAAATTAAGTTTAGGATACTATTATAAGTGGAAGAGACATATATTAAATGTTTTATTTTTGCTCCTAACATGTTTGAATTTTTGTTTATATGTTACATGCATATTTATAGATTTTTTCAAATATTTACTATTTTTTTATTCTATTTTTTCGCCTTGCTCGCCTTTTTGCCGCTTTCCTATCACCTCGCCTTTCGCCTTTCTCAGGTACGTATCGCCCGCCTCTCGCCTTTCGCCTTTAACAACTATGGGTAAATCATAATCGATAATGTTGCAGAGCAAGGAGGAAGAGTGAGGTTGTGTTGTGCATCTTGAGCATTTTTCACTATTTGATCAATTCCAAAGCTGTGCTATTGGGTAACATTATTTGACCTTAGAATTAAATGAAACAAGAGCTACATATCCACTTTTTTTCTCAATTGTGCATACATTATCTCATGCATTTTATATAAAATTTAACAAATATCCCTAAGATACAGAAAAGGGCAGAGAACTCACATCCTTGCTAGTTCCACCTGCATCCTACTTCCTTCCATGCCAAGAATATGTTGTGCAGACGAATCAAGTGACTTCCTGGATCTCAATAATCCAGTGAAAACAGCAGTTCCTGCAAAACGCTAGACTTTGTGAAATTGCCCGGCAAGACACAGTATATGGTCTCTGACTCTATATAAACATACAGTACACATATTCCAGATGTTAGTTAAATTAGATGTAATATTTGACCTGAGTCATCGATTCCGTGCATGCTGAGTGATTCTTGAGAATATATGTATGCTGTGGTGAACAATTTTAATCCCACTTATCTATCCCAGAGGAAGTTATGATAAATGTATTTTTTGGTATATTCTGCAGTGATGACCCCACTTTCATCATCTAGTACACTCTACAAATTGTAAGTTGATGATAGTAAGGAAGGATGATATGTGTAAAAGGACTCAATCGTACTTAGAGAAGACACCTATTAGGAACCATTTTGTTACAAAAATACGTGGTTTCACAATTATTGAATTTTGCTTACTGAATTGTGTGTGAGAGAAAGTGAGAAGAAGAGAGTTTGTTACAAAAATACGTGGTTTCACAATTATTGAATTTTGCTTACTGAATTGTGTGTGAGAGAAAGTGAGAAGAAGAGAGAGTGATTATTCTTACCTAGAGCAACACCAAATCCTCCAGCAACACCAAATCGATAAACATGATCAAACTTTTGCATGGCTGCCAAAAATACATAGTTAATGAACATGCATATTGATTAGAAAGCTGTTACTTAAGGAATCACGAAAAATAAGTAAATAGCTTAAACTATTGATAAAACATTAATTTTGCCAAGTTCAAACAGACTAATCCATTTTAAGGGCAAAAATAAATGTAACTGACCAAAGTAAGTCGGTATACAGCAGGAACAAAATTAATAAACAACAGCAACATGAGTTCAAAAAGAAAACAGCTATGCAAAAAAAAACCAATTGGCAAGTTATACTGCATAAATAAGTTGGCACGTTTTATTCAGCTTGCAGCACTTTTGTCCCTCAAAGCAGCTAGAATACGTTGTTAGTCTCTGACAGGTAATAGCATTTGGTTATCATACCCATTTTCTTTTAAGCACGGCATTTATAAATTATACACCTCCACTCCAACTCCAAATATATTTTTGAGTATCTTGGTCAACCCGATGAAACTATGATCAAGTTGTTATATACTCCCTCCGTCCCATCTCAAACCGTACTTTTTGTTATTTTCGTCCATCCCACCTCAAACCGGACTACCAAAAATGGCAAAGGTTTTATACTTCTATATTCAACGGGACCCACTTGTTATACTCACAACAACAATTCACTAACTATTCCTATTTCCTCCCACCCATTCTCATATTTTACTTTTCATACTCACAACACTTCCTCCCACTCATTCTTTCTCCTAATTTTCCTCAAATGTTGTGCTCAAAAAATTGGCCCAGTTTGAGGTGGGACGGAGGGAGTATTTTATTAATTCTTGAGAATTTATAGATGTTGTTATTTATAGTTTATTTTTTACAATGATTAAAATTATAGAATCTAAAACATACTAAATGTATGTAAGATCGTAATTTGACATTGTTTTATGTTGATTTTTCAATAAGGAAATAGCAAAATCTTTTTGGGTTGGAGAAAGTACAAAGCACCAACGAACTTAACAATATAATTAGATTCACAATAGAGTGTAAAAAGATACCTAACATTGCAATACCACCACCGACACAGACACCAAGTTTGAAATCATTAAGAGCCTTACTCTTGTATTCTGAGAACAAAAGTGCTTCATCAACTCTTAACTTACCCTGTCAAAACATTTATAAATGACTAAAATAAAATAAAAAACCTCCAAGGAAAAAACCCAGTTTAATGTAGAAAAATTAAGGCTGTAAACAAACCACTCAATGTGAATAAATTTGTTCAACTTTCAAGTTTGACTCATCAAAATTCAACTCAATACAAGTAGCATAGGCTCAATAATTACATCATCACAAGCATAGTTCAACTCGAGACTGTAGGTAGTGAAGTAGCTTTAGGGTCCGTTTGGATACACATAATTGGAATTGAATTGGAATCACAATTTTATGGAATTGAATTTCAACTTATTCGAATTCCATAGAGCTTCAATTCTATTGTTTGGCTAATCTATAGAATTCCATTAGAATTGATTTACAATTCCAATTATATTGTTTGGATACTCATGTAGTCTAACGGAAATGAATTTGTCACTTATGCTCCATTTGTTTAGCGTAAAACATCTTCCGGAAAATGATTTCCTGCAAAATGTTTTCCGAAAAATGAGATAAACATGTTTTTGACTGTTTGGTAAGGAAAATGTTCGATTGAGTTGACTACAAATTTATCCACCCCACTCACCACCACCACCACCACCACGCTACTCACCACTACAACCCCCTGCCCCCCCCCCCCGGTCGGGTAAAAAAAATAATTATTTTAAATTTATTTTAACAACTCCCCACCCCCGTCGGGTAAAAAAAAATTAATCATTTTAAATTTAACTGCAAAATGTTTTTCGAAAAACGATTAACTTTTTTTTTACCCAAGGGGGGAGGGGTGGGTGGGGGAGGGTGGCAGGGGGTGGTGAGTGGAGTGGGAGAGGAGTTGTTAAAAATAAATTTAAAATGATTAATTTTTTTTTTTTACTCGACGGGGGGGGTGAGTGGGGGTGGGGGTGGTATGTTAAAAATAAATTTAAAACGATTAATTTTTTTTTTTTTTGGGGGGGTGGGGTGGTGGCGGGGGGTGAGTGGATTGGGGGAGGAGTTGTTAAAAAAATTAAAATGATTAATTTTTTTGACCCGACGAGGGGTGGGGTGGGGTGGGGTGGGGTGGGGGGTAGGGTGGCAGGGGGTGGGTAGTGGAGTTGGGGAGTTGGGGAGGAGTTGTTAAAAATAAATTTAAAATGATTAATTTCTTTTTTGACTCGAGGGGGGGGGGTTTGGAGAGTGGAGTGGGGGAGGAGTTGTTAAAAATAAATTTAAAATGATTATTATTTTTTTTGGGGGGTGGTGAGTGGATTGGGGGAGGAATTGTTAAAAAAAAAAAAAATTAAAATGATTTTTTTTTACCCGACGAGGGGGGTGGTGGTGGATGGGGGGTAGGGGTGGTTGATGTGAGGTGGGTTGGGGAAAGATGGAGACGAGGAACTAGCGACCTAAACAAAATTTCCCGATAGTTTCGAATTGGCGTAGAATTGGTTTTGTAATTTCTTACTTTAACTATGGAATTGATTTTATGGAATTAGGCTATTAGAATTATAATTCAATTCCAATTCTATCCCTCATTTTAGCATCCAAACAGCAGAATTGGAATTTCATGCTCCAATTCCAATTCCAAATTATGGAATTGGTGTACCCAAACATAGAAATTATACAATTACATACAAGTAGATCTAATTTGCAGTAATGGATATGGAAAACCTCAACCCCATCACTACAAATGTTGAATTTGAAACAAGATTACGAACAAAAGGTAATAATTCACCCGAAGACAGTAACATGTGAAGTAATTTAGAAAGGGGGTTTTGGAAAAATTTCTTGTTGGACTAATCAAGATTGCGAGAAAGTAATGGAGTAGCTTTAAAGAAATTAGGGTTTTGGAACAGAAATGTGATCAAAACTCACAAAACACATTGCAGTAGGAGAATAATTTTACCTGCTTGGAGCGGATAACTTGTTCAAGTTCAAAAAAACAATCTCCCATGATTACTTAAACTGGGATTCAAGAACTCTGCAAACCTTTTATCTACGCGATTTGGGGACGTTAGATAATTCACGCATTCAAGCTGCCCTCTAACCGAAGATTGGTTTTTTGGGCCAAATTGGCAAATTCCAATTTGATTTCGAAGTCCCAACATTTCATTTTGAAGAATGTTATTCACACCCACAAAATTTACAAGTGCACTCACATTTAAGTTTCTAATATTACAAAAAGTACTACTACACAACTTTTTAAATAGATTAATTCCAAAAGACTCATACTACAAAACCAATAAGACATACTCCCTCCTTCCCGGGATAATATGCACATTTTGGCTTGGCACGAGAATTAAGGAGAAAAGTGAAAAAGGTGATATGTTGTGAGTGTAGATGGTTAGGTGGGAGAGAGAAAGTGGAGTAAGTGGATAATGGTTGTGAGTAGAGACAAGTGAGTCCCATTTCCATTTTGAAAAAATGCAGATTATTGTAGAACGCCCAAAAAGTGTCTTTTTGCAGATTATTGTAGGACGGAGGGAGTATATAAGATTACAGAATAATTCATATCCCATATAAATGGTTCATCCAAATCAATATTTCACATAAACCCCTAGGCTCCTCAACATCATTTATCTCATCTCTCTCCCTTCAAACCCTAACCACCGTCACTCACACCATCGTTGTACCATATTCGTCAACGACCTTCCCCTTCCACTCTTCCGATCGTCGCATCATTCTCTCCCCCGTCATCTCCGGCCGAATCTGTTAACTTCCGGCCAGAACCGGTCGAAAGTAGTTGCAAATCACCTTCGTCTCTCTCAGGGACACCATTTCACCGCCTCGCATCATCTTCTCCGACGAACGCCTCCTCCTTAAGCCAACATATCCAATAGAATTATTTTTTGATCCGTCCAGATCTACTTGAACGGCGTCGATTCTTGTCACATCAACGAAGATCCGGCTATATCTAGACAAATTTGTCCAAATCTGGTCTTCCAACTAAAAATTCGACCTCCCAATCTGATCCAGATCCGTCCAGTTATTTTTATTTTACAAATTACATATTTTACGGAAATTCCGTGAGCATAGGCATTAATTACCCACAGAATATTTCGTGGGTAATATCCACGGAAATTTCCATGGGTAACATTTTATATAAATCAGGTGAACCAGACCTAATTTATTTCTCTCTCTTTACTACGATTTATTTCTCTCTCTCTCTCTCTCTCTCTCTCTCCACACTTCTCACAGCGGCAACAGAGGCAGCGGCAAACACGATCTCCTTGTTGTAGCTGGCGGCGAGCACGATCCTCTCTCTAGCCGGCGACCTCCATTCTCCGCCGTGATTCTGGCCACCTTCTCTCTCCCTTCCAGCCACCTTCATCGTAATTTCGGCCACCTTTGTCGTGATTTCATCGACCATCTCTCTCCCTTTTGACCACTTTCGTCGCCCGATTTGCAGCACCCACGCGAAAAAGGTACTCACTCTTTTCATTTCATCCATGAACTCTCGATTTCCCCCTCCTTCTTGAGCGTGTGGCATTTGTATTTTTATTGGGCAGAATTAGGTTACTCTTTTTGTTCTGTATCGACCCATGTATGTGTGCGTGTATTTATGCTTACTTTTGTATGTCTTGCGTGTTGCTTTCTGTGGATATATGAGGCTGTTATCTGTATCTTGAAATTATGATGAGAATTTATGTATACAACACTTCTATGCATGTATTTTTATTGGGCAGAATTAGGTTACTCTTTTTGTTCTGTATCGACCCCTCTTAGAAGTTACTTCATTTGCAATGTTCGGTAAGGTGATAGCGAATCAAATAAAACGTATTAAAGAAGTGGGGCTGGAGCTTAATTATACTTATACACTTATTTTATGTCGTTTTTGTGCTTCCTGAACTAAATTACTAAGATATATTGTTAAATAGTTTACTTTGAAGTTACTTAGACAAATAAAGTCTCTTGTTGGAGTATATATTCAACGTAGACGCCAAATGCCAGGTGAACCCATCGATTAAATTCACGTTGCATCTGGTTGGAGTTTTCGTTAACAATTAATCTGATCTACTATGTATGGCATTTCAAGATACTTCCCGACAAAAAATGGATATATGGGGCCATTTCACCTTGTTTATTTTTTAGAACATGGCCTAATTTGATTCCCTTTTCGCTCCCTTTGCTCCTAGTATTGCGAGTATTCCCTACTTTCTCTCTCTCTTTCTCACTCCATTGTTAATATTCGACATTAACAAGTGGTGTGTATGCTAACATTCTATGTTATTTATTTTTCGTATGAATTGGTATTTGTATCTCTTTAGTCATCGAGTGTGTATGCATTTTTGTTGATGATTATTGATACATATTTTAGGATCCTTTCATTTATTGCTGATGAATTTGTCCGGCCCTAAAATTAGGGAGTTAGAAGGATCCGTATATAGACTTTATAGATAGAGGAATATCTCTTTCATAATTGTAAGCGACGTATTTTAGTTGTTGTTTTATAAAAAAATCTTAATAAATTAAACTCTCTTCGTCCTAAAATCAATTAAAATTTTAAGTTAAATTAAAATAAAATTTAATTAAAAATTCAATTAAAATAAAATTTTCAAATTAAATATTAATAATTAATGCTTCTATTTAATGACTAAATTAATACATTATCGTAAAATGATGATTTTATGATGATGTATTAGAAGTTATTTCACAACGTAATGTTGTCAAATCAATTTAGTGGTGTGCGTGTGCAATACAAAAGCTTAGAAACTCGTTCAATAATCTTTACCTTATCATGTTGAGGTCAACATATAGTTATTGATTCTTGAATTGTCTGTGTAACGACCCCAAATTTCCACAACAATAATAATACTTAATTAATAATAAAATAACCTCCAACGGCTACTAAAACCATAATTCAAACACTAACCACAATTTAAAATAACTTATGCGGATAACGTTAACAATTTCAACGGCTAGTACAATTCACTAGCTCAACAAAATTCTTAAAGTCTTACAAACTCTCAAATAACTGCAATAATGAAATAAGCTAAAAACGATCCTTGAACTCCTTATGAAGTGCTTCCGAACTGTTTCACAATCTTCCTATCTGGGAGAAAAGAAGATGAAAGGGTAAGCGAACAATGCCTAGTAAGTTCATATACAACCCCTCCGGTTACTAAGGAGGAGTTGACCTGAAGGAATATCAAAGAATACAAAGTCCAAGAACAATTGAAGACACAACAGAGCACAATTTCGAATATAGTTATTTACCAAATCTCAAACCAAATGTCTTTCAAAATCTCAACGGTTTCACAAACTTAGTTGACAAATATTTTGGAGTTTCAATTGATGACGAAATTGATTCAAATTGGCTCGAATGATTTACTTAGTTAAAACCGTCCCATACCAGTTTTAACTAACTAAACCACTCACAGATTATAAGGAAATTCAAAGGACTAATAAGCTGAACAAAGTTGACTCGAATGATCTAGTTATCTACAACCGTCCCATACCAGCTGTAGATAATCAAATCATTCACAGACATCAAGATCACATAAATGGTTTACTGACTTTATCAAACCAAAATCCCATAAAGGGAACAAAATTGACTCCGTAGAGTCCTAAACAGTGTATCCGAAACACCCCACCACTAATTTGAAGCGGTGTACTGAGTTTGCCCGAAGGTCAAATATCAAATATACCCCGCCGAAGCAGGTTGTCTAACTTAGTGATCATTGATGGAATGCAAAATCATATCATATCAAAACTCATTTTAATACAGAATACGAACTTTCACAATGACAATAAAATTCCGTATTTACGAAACCAAAAGAACGATTTAGCAAACGAATAACAAAAGATTAGCAAATAACGGTAAACAAGGGAGTCAAAACAAATACTGACGCGAGGTCAGCTTTTACGTATCAAAGAAACGTACATCGCCAAGAAATATGCGGAGCCTAAATAATGAAATAGAGAGGAAATCAATTAACTTAAATGATGTATAATCCCTTACCTTGGTTTCTTGCACTATCCTTGCAACGAATCCTCGCACGAATCAACAATCATATAAAAGGTTCACTTTTAACTCCTCTAAAGGTTAACCCTTAACCCTTTCGATTACCAAAATACCCCAAGGATTTCTAATGTTTTCAATCTTATGAATCAAAACAAGAAGAGATGACCTTACCTTAGTTTGGACCTCGAACACACAACAATGGAGTTCTTCCTCCTTCTTCTTCCTCTAGCCGGCCTCCCTCTATCTCTTCTCGGTCTCTGCATCGCTCTCTCTCTCTACTCGGCTCTCTTTCTCTGCCGTTTCTCTCTATGCGGCTCTCTCCCTCTCTCCCTAATTCTCTTTTGCCGTTTAAATAGTGAAAAGCTTTCGTCCGTTATAAAATAACAAGAGACTTTCATCCGTTATAAAATATCAAGAGACGTTTATTGTTATAAAATATCAAGAGACTTTCATCCGTTATAAAATACCAATTCAAGTCCAACCAATTCAATGAAATATAATTAATGAAATATAATTATACTTAGGTTTCCTAATCCTAAGCCCAACCAATTCAAGTCCAAGTCCATCAAGGAAATCCAATTTAGGTAACCGAAGCCCACTTACCTAATCCATCAAGGAAAAGAAATAGTCCAATATTTAATCAAATAACCTAAATAATCAATTTAGGAAAAATAATTACTAAATAAATGAATTAAAAATTAGGGTTATTACATTCTTACCCCCTTAAAAGAAGTTTAGTCCTCTAAACTTTCATACTCCGATGAAACAACTAATCTTATCATATCAATCTACACTAAACACTCCAAGAATGATACTGAGGTCAAACATAAGGCTCAAATCAAACTTATCCTCATACATTCTAAACTCCCAAAGATCTAATGCCAAAGATCTGATACCAACTGTAACGACCCCAAATTTCCACAACAATAATAATACTTAATTGATAATAAAATAACCTCCAACGGCTACTAAAACCATAATTCAAACACTAACCACAATTTGAAATAACTTATGCGGATAACGGTAACAATTTCAACGGCTAGTACAATTCACTAGCTCAACAAAATCCTTAAAGTCTTACAAACTCTCAAATAACTGCAATAATGAAATAAGCTAAAAACGATCCTTGAACTCCTTATGAAGTGCTCCCGAACCGTTTCACATTCTTCCTATATGAAATCTGGAAGAAAAGAAGATGAAAGGGTGAGCGAACAATGCCTAGTAAGTTCATATACAACCCCTCCGATTACTAAGGAGGAGTTGACCTGAAGGAATATCAAAGAATACAAAGTCCAATAACAAATGAAGACACAACAGAGCACAATTTCGAATATAGTTATTTACCAAATCTCAAACTAAATGTCTTTCAAAATCTCAACGGTTTCACAAACTTAGTTGACAAATATTTTGGAGTTTCAATTGATGACGAAATTGATTCAAATTGACTCGAATGATTTACTTAGTTAAAACCGTCCCATACCAGTTTTAACTAACTAAACCACTCACAGATTATAAGGAAATTCAAAGGACTGATAAGCTGAACAAAGTTGACTCGAATGATCTAGTTATCTACAACCGTCCCATACCAGCTGTAGATAATCAAATCATTCACAGACATCATGATCACATAAGTGGTCTACTGACCTTATCAAACCAAAATCCCATAAAGGGAACAAAATTGACTCCGCAGAGTCCTAAACAGTGTATCCGGAACACCCCACCACTAATTTGAAGCGGTGTACTAAGTTTGCCCGAAGGCCAAATATCAAATATACCCCGCCGAAGCAGGTTGTCTAACTTAGTGATCATTGATGGAATGCAAAATCATATCATATCAAAACTCATTTTTATACAGAATACGAACTTTCACAATGACAATAAAATTTCGTATTTACGAAACCAAAAGAACGATTTAGCAAACGAATAACAAAAGATTAGCAAATAACGGTAAACGAGGGAGTCAAAACAAATACTGACGCGAGGTCAGCTTTTACGTATCAAAGAAACGTACATCGCCAAGAAATATGCGGAAGCCTAAATAATGAAACGAAGCGGAAATCAATTAACTTAAATGATATATAATCCCTTATCTTGGTTTCTTGCACTATCCTTGCAACGAATCCTTGCACGAATCTACAATCATATAAAAGGTTCTCTTTTAACTCCTCTAAAGGTTAACCCTTAACCCTTTCGATTACCAAAATATCCCTAGGGTTTCTAGTGTTTTCAATCTTATGAATCAAAACAAGAAGAGATGACCTTACCTTAGTTTGGACCTCGAACACACAACAATGGAGTTCTTCCTCCTTCTTCTTCCTCTAGCCGGCCTCCCTCTCTCTCTTCTCGGTCTCTGCATCGCTCTCTCTCTACTCGGCTCTCTTTCTTTGCCATTTCTCTCTATGCGGCTCTCTCCCTCCCTCCCTAATTCTCTTTTGCCGTTTAAATAGTGAAGTGCTTTCGTCCGTTATAAAATACCAAGAGACTTTCATCCGTTATAAAATACCAAGAGACTTTAATCCGTTATAAAATATCAAGAGACTTTCATCCGTTATAAAATACCAAGAGGCTCTAGGATTAATGAAATATAATTATACTTAGGTTTCCTAATCCTAAGCCCAACCAATTCAAGTCCAAGTCCATCAAGGAAACCCAATTTAGGTAACCGAAGCCCACTTACCTAATCCATCTAGGAAAAGAAATAGTCCAATATTTAATCAAATAACCTAAATAATCAATTTAGGAAAAATAATTACTAAATAAATGAATTAAAAATTAGGGTTATTACAGTCTGTGTGTACGGTTTTGAAATTCATGATTATATGTTTTTGTAAATATCATTTTTGTCTATTAGGATTGCTTGATAGTCGATAGTCAAGATATTTTGGTTGCATTCCCTATTGTTCTCTGGGTGTATACTAGACAATGGTTGATTAGATACTTTCGGTTTCAATCGATAGTGTTTGATCGACCTTGCCTACGTCGTGCACTTGTAGAGCTATGGGGTTATGCTATCGAAATTTCTTGATTTTCGACTATCTTGGCATAAAGACAACATGATATTTGCATTTCATATAATCGTGCATTTCAAGATGGGATAGAAGTCTGACCCCAATTCTAAACCTATATAAATCTCCTTGTTAGTAATGCTAGTAATTCAAATTTAGAAAATGGTAATTTTCATTTTATCTAAAAACTATAATGTTATAAATGTAGGAGTTAAATATGTCAGGGGAATATCATAGTTGGATGGATAATCGTAGAAACCCTAATGTAACAGTCATCACACCTGCATTTATAGCGGGTTTAGAACTTTTCGTTCAGTTTGCTAAATCGCATCCCCAATATATGCACAATGGAATGATAAGGTGTCCATGCAAAATGTGCAATAATAAGAAATTTCATTGTGATGGATTTGTAAAGAAGCATATTATGGATCAAGGGTTTGTTGATGGTTACAAGATATGGATAGCGCACGGTGAGCGTTATCAAGTTGAAACAAATGTTCAAAATCGTACTACTGTTATGCTTAATTCGGTCAGGGAACCTTAACAGTTGGTTAATGATGTGGTGGATTATGTTATATGTAATTTCCTATTTTCCTGGACATATTATTCTTATTTTGATGTATTTAGTTTAGATTTGATGTAATTTTGGGATAATATGTTAAAGTGAGATGTTGTTGAGAGTTATTGTAATCCGAGGGTATTTTAGTTGTTTTATTTCATATCCGGATGTAATACTCTCGATGAGTCAAAGTCAAGATATTGAAGCTGAGGAGTGTTTGGCAGAAATCTGAGAAATCCAGGGACCAAACTGCAATTATGAAAAGCTGGGGAGTAAACTGGAATTATGAAGTTCAGGGGCCAAACTGCAAATTTGGAAACTTGAAGGACTAAAGTACAAAGCAGGAATGTCTAGTGACCAAAGTGAAAAACTAGAAATTGGATTGGCAACAATGTACGCGAATGGTGCTGAGAATCACGAGTCGTGCTCTTTCTCAGCACGACTGAAATTGTTTGCACGAGTCGTGCCACGACGCGAAACGAATCCATGTTAACTTTGACCGCTCCGCCTGTGCAAGTTGATTGGGAAACTATTTTCTTTTTTTTTATTTTGCTTTTAGATTTAGGTTTTTAGGGTGGAGGATAAATACTTCCTTTTAGAAAATATTTAGGGTTCCAACTTTTACTTTTTTTTAGAGATTTATTATTTTTTATGGAGAACTAATTTTCTTTGCTTTGGATTTAATTATTGGAACCGTTCTTGATTTTAATTGAGGTTAATTTCTTTTCATCTCTTTTATCCTATTTATATATATATACTCCCTCCGTCCCATCTTAGTGTAGACTAAGGTGGTGGGCACAATAACTAAGGAATATTATTAAGATAATGAAAATGTGTGGTAGAAAATGAAGAGAGAGAATGAGTGGAGTGAATAGTAGGTTGGTTGAATAAATTGTATGGTGGAAAATGAAGAGAAAGAATGAGTGGGTGGGGTAGGGAAAATAAAAAATAATAAAAAACTTTCTAATTTTGGCAGTCTACACTAAGGTGGGACGGACGAAAAAGGAAAGAAGTCTATACTAAGGTGGGACGGAGGGAGTATATATTTTTATTGATTAAATTGATTATTAGGGTTTTGCAATTAGGCCGATTGTTAAATCCTTTTTATTGATTTATTGCTAGAATCCCCTAAAATTGTGTCAATTTAGGGTTTCACAAAATAGCATCTTTATAGTCCATGCATGTGTCATGGTGAATTGTGAATTAGGAGAAAATAAACAATTATCTAATTGAAATAACATTAGAAAGTGTTCTCGATTTTCATCTCTTAAATCGTTAATCAATTGGTATTTTAAATCTAAACTGTGTCAGTTAGGTTTGAATACTGATTAGGGTTATTAGTGAGTGTGTCACTGCTATTAATTAATATTAAAGAAATAGATAAAGATTGAAATACATCTCATGATCGAGTGAATAGGATAAAATTGAAAAGAGTTGACCGATGATATTTGAATGATAGACGGGGATAATAATTAATCCAAAGTGCTTTTCTTTATTTGTTTAGAATCTAGTTTTTATTCCCGTCTTAGGAAGTAATCAAAATCAATCTTAGACTCCCAATCTTGTCAAGTGACAATTGTGCGAACTTATAACCGTTCTTCGTGTTCGATCCTGGACTTGCTCTAGCTACATTATTGTGGCCAAGTCTTTGGTTAATTTGTTGGCGTGCGATTTTAGCCTATCAAATTTTGGCGCCGTTACCGGGGAATGGTGTTTACTTGTTTGCACTCTTATTCTTTTTCTTAATCTATTTCTTTTTCTTTTTTCTTTTTATTGTTCCTTTTCGTTAAGCTTTTTTATTGTCATCTTGTGGTGTGGAACCTTTTATGGTCCATACCCGTTCTGCTAATAAGTTTGCTAGTCCTATTGTTCCAGATATTGAAAGATATTTCAGGAGCAGGAGAAAACAAAGCAAGGAAGCTAGAAGAATTTTTCAGTTAGAAGATATGAATAATAATAATAATAATGGTAGGGGTGATCATGAGCCTGAGGTTGTGGATAATGGAGGTAATGAAAGAGGTAATAATAACCCACCTCCTCTACTTCAGACATTGAGGCAGAGGATTGCTCCGAACTGGAATGAGCAACCACAAGCAGTCCAGTTTCGTGATTTGCCCGCTGGGGTTACATTTGAATTGTGGCCAGGGTTGTTGAATCAGTTGCCCCACTTCAATAGGATACAAGGGGAAAATTCTAATCAGCACGTAGCGCAGTTTGTGCAGATATGTAAGAGCATGAGACCGAATGCACTTTCCCTTGGACAACTGTTGTTGAGAGCATTCTCCTTTACTCTTAAGGATAATGCAAATGCGTGGTATTATCACCTTCCACCGAATAGTATTATGTCTTGGCAGCAGCTGAAAGAGGTATTTCTTGATGAGTTCTTCCCTCCATATCATGGCTTTGATAATGAGCAATTAATTGTGTACTTTTATGAGGGACTAACTGTGCAGGATAAACGGATGGTGGATTCTTCTTGTGGAGGTAGTATTCTGAATAAAACTACCAGGGATGCAGAGAAGTTGATAGAAGAATTGACCGAGAGCACAAGAACTCATGGAAGAAGGTCTAGTATTAGACAAGTCAGTGCAGCAGGATCGGGTGATAAAACGAGCAAGTTGGAGGCTGAGGTTGAGGATGTTAAAAGTTTGTTGAAAACATTGGTTTTGGGTTAACAACCTCGGCATTGTGGCATTTGTAATGATGTGACTCACCCGACTGATTCTTGTCCATCTCTTCAGTCGAATGAGGTTGTGGATGTTAATGCTATATGATTTAATCAGCAGGGTCCGAGGCCACCACAGTACAACTACAACTCCTCGAGCAATGTTCATCCAAACCTCAGGTATGGTCCATCACAGGGTCAACAAGGTTTCGGGGGACAACAATTTAATAATCAACAGGGATACCAGTAGAGTCAACAATATCAAGGCAACTAGTTTAATCAATACAGAGCACCAGTTGGACAACAACAGCAACAGCAGGGCCCACCTCCTGCAAAGTCTGTGGAGGAGTTGATTAGCTCTTTAGCACAGAGTGTGTCTACCATGAATGGGAATTTCCAACAGTTTCAGCAGCGGACTGAGTCGAGTATCAACAGTTTAGAGAAGCATGTGAATCAGCTTGCCGATGCAGTTGGGAGGTTGGAGGCTAAGGATTCAGGGAAGTTGCCATCTAGAACTGAACCAAATCCTAAGCCATCTGTTTGTGCTGTATATGTGAGGAGGAAGAAGAAAGTTGAGGAAAGTGTGATTATGGAGCCTGAAACCAAAGTTGAGCCAGAGTTGGAGGTGGAGAAGAAGGTGGAAGAGAACATCCCTGAAGAGAAGTATATTCCACCAGTATTTCCTGTTTATGAGCCAGTCCCTCCGTTTTCTTATGCATTGAGGGAGTCTAGAAAACCGGAGCCTGACAAGGCTATCTTTGACACCTTCAAGAGATTAGAGTAAACATTCCGTTTTTAGACCTCCTTCAGACAGTTATGAGATATGCAAAGTTTTTGAAGGAATTGTGCACTTTGAAGAGAAATCCAGAAGGAAATAAGTCAGTAAAAGGTTAAGATCTTGGAGCATGTGTCTGCGGTTTATCAGAGAAAGATGTCAAAGAAATGTAGTGACCCTGATATGTTTGTAATTCCTATTTCGTTTGGGGAGAGTAATTTTCATAGAGCCATGCTTGATTTGGGGGCTTCAATTAATGTTATGCCTTATATATTATTTGAAGAACTTAAGTTGGGTAAGTTGGAAGACACTAGGGTGGTTATAGAATTGGCAGATAAGTCTAATGCATACCCTAAGGGCGTGGTTATAGAATTGGCAAATAAGTCTAATATGCATACCCTAAGGGGGTGGTTAGAGATGTTGAGGTGAAGGTCGGTGATCTATTGTTTTCGACAGATTTTTTTGTTCTTGATATGGAGACTGATTCTGAGGCTTCCATTCTGTTGGGGAGGCCATTTATGTCTACTTCTGAAACTAAGCTCAATGTGAAAAAGGACTCTTTAACCATGGAGTTTGATGGGAAAGCAGTAAGTTTTAATGCATTTGATGCTAAGAATTTTCCCAAGGATGTGCGTAAGGTTTGTGCCATGAATTTGAGTGAGCCAGTTATCAATGATGGGGCCAAGGTAGATGATGTTTATGTTGAGCCTCCAAAAGTGAAGTCAGATGAGAAGAAGAAAGGAGAGCCACCAAGGGAAAAGAAGAAAGCAAAGGAAGTGAAGATGAAAAAGGGAAAGCTTAAATGGTCTCCAATAGGAAGTCATATCATTAAACCGAATTATCTTTTATAGGTAACTCGAAAAGATTTCTTTCATCTCATCTTTTTTTCTTTTTAAGAACTTGAGATTACCATTGACTCGCGGGGTGTTGTGAAAATCACGTTCTTGCGCAGCGGAATAACGGATCAAGCCTTGAGAATGAATAAATAAGATGCAACACACACGAAAAGTAAATCACACACAAAAGAACACACAAGAATGTTAACCCGGTTCGTTGCAACGACAACTACGTCCGGGGGCGCTACCAAGCCAAAATATTCTCACTATAATATTTTCAGATGTTTACAATCACAGCACCAATTTGTTTCTAGGCTACCACATGTATTTATAGGATACAAGAAATCAAATCCTAGCAATAAAAGGATTCCTAACTTAAGAAAGTATTCTTCTTCCTTAACAAGTCTTCCCAAATATTGCTGTCACAAGGAATCCCAAATCCAAGAGGAAATCTGATCAAAATAGGAAACTGAATCAGTCCAGAATCGTACCAAGCGCGGCCGCCCTCCCTACAAGCGCGTCCGCGCTAATATCCAGAAACTCCAGCTCCTTGCTCGACACTCCAGCGCGGCCGCTCTGGCCCTCAGCGCGGTCGCGCACATGGTCAGAAACTGCTCCTGCGAAATTCCTTCACGATTTGACTCCAAACCCAACAATCTCCCACCTGGAGACAAACCATCCATGATACCTCGTCTTGAAACAAACAAATCTCAGTTTTCAGTGGCCAGCTAATGCGTTGGTAGCGCCCGGCCTCTTGTCTAGTTATCCAAGTGAATTGAAGCTGAGCAACGCTTCAACATAACTGTCGGTTCTACCATGCTCCGAGTCTTCATTCCGAATGATCCTCCCTGCACATCCCCGCTCACTTGCGTGCTAACTATCGATCCTGAACAGCGCGAATCCACGTGCCCCACACAATCACAAGCTTGGAACCTTTGTGTGTTCTTTGCAACCCATCGCATCACCGTTCTAGATCCCGCTCCCATGTTGACCAAATTGGCTCCGCGTCGGCCGACTTCATTACCCAATTTTCTATCAACATACCGTTTAGTGAAATTTCTCCCACCATGGCGATCTCGGCCACCACCATTCATCATTGGGATGCGCCTTCGTTTCCCCCAACGACTCATGTTGCATGTGGTATACAACATATTTTTCACGCCGCCACGAGCCACCAAGCTAGCTCCGCAGTTTACCTTCCATGTCCCACAACCGAAGGTCACCACACAACCCTCCTTATCAAGTTGCCTTATGGAAATCAAGTTCCTCTTCAAATCCGGAATATGTCGCACATCACGTAGCCGTAAAACAGTCCCATCCGTTGCTTTGACCCGAACTACCCCCTTTCCAATGACCTTGACTGGATTATTGTCTCCCAAACGAACAACCCCAAAATCACCCGGAATGTACTGCTCCATCCTTTCTGCACTAGTGCACGAATGAAACGTCGAGCCCGAATCCAAAACCCACGAATCCGTTGAACTGCTCCCACCCAAGATTAATGCATCCGCTAACTCTTCAGCAACATTCAATTCCTTCGCTCTGCCTGACCGCTTCGGACAACTTCTCCTAAAGTGCCCCTTCTCCCCACAATCGTAACAAGTAATCACCTTCTTGCCACTCTTACCCTTTTCACCGATATTTAGTGCTAGCCCCGATGTCCCACCCTTGCTCTTCCTACGAATTTCTTCGCCAAGAATCACATCAACGACATCCGCAAACTTCAACTTCACTTTTCCTGTTGAAACGTTAACTGCTATCGCAGTCGTATCCCAACTTTCCGGCAAAGAAGAAAGTAAAATCAACGCTAGTACCTCGTCATCAAGAGTAACAGCCACGGAAGACAGTTGGGTCGCAGTAGATTTGAATTCACTTATATGCTTTGTTTCCGACATGCCTTCCACCATCTTTATGTTCAACAGCTTCCTCATTAGATGAGCTTTATTCGCCGCCGATGGTACCTCGTACATGCTCGCCAACATCTGTAACATCTCCATGGTAGTCTTCGCCTCCAAAACATTCTTCGCGACATCCTTGGTCAACGTTTGCCTAACAAGCCCTAACGCTTTCCGATCCAAGATTTCGAATTTTACTTCCTCTATGTCATCCGACTTTTCTTTTAATGGTAGATACAAATCCTTGTTCCATAGAACATCCTCGATCTGTGTCTTCCAAAAATTGAAATCCGTCCCATCAAACTTTTCGATCAACACCTTATTACCATCCTCCAAAGCTCCCAAGAAATCCATAGCAAAAGACACCCCAAGCAATGATTCGACAAAATCAAGAGCTCTGATACCAGTTGTTGTGAATTATCGCAGCGGAACGGATCCAAGCTTTGAGTAATAATAAGAGCAACACACACGAAAAGTAAATCACACACAAAGGAACACACAAGAATTGTTAACCCGGTTCGTTGCAACAACAACTACGTCCGGGGGCGCTACCAAGCCAAAAATATTCACTATAATATTTTCGATGTTACAATTTGTCTCTAGGCTATCACATGTATTTATAGGGAACAATAAATCAAATCCTAGTAATAAAAGGATTCCTACTCAAGAAAGTAATCTTCTTTCTTCACAAGTCCTTCCAAATATTACTACCAAAAGGAATCACCAATGCAAGAGGAGATCTAATCAAAATAGGAAACAAATATGCTGCAGAAGAATCCTCCTTGATCTCACCACGGGGTACATTTTTCTTTAATCGCTTACTTTTTGTAAGTTGATCCATCTCTCTTGTGTTCTTGCCTCCAATATGTTTGTTCTTTTCCTTCTATTTTGGTAATGGATAAAGTCATCACTAAAGTATTCTTAACATCATAATCAGAAGAAACAATAATAGAACACTAATCCAAAAGAATGTGGTGTAATAAAGATGTCAAATTATTTTATTTTATTTATCAAGTTATTTCAAGTACACAAAAAAACATCAGTAAAAAAACATATATTACTGGGCAAATTGCGAATAAGGGCCTGAAGTATGCATCCCGTTCGCGGAAAGGGGTCCGATGTTTTAAATTTGACGATTTAGGGTCTCAAGTAACCAAATGTTGGCAATTAAGGGCTTTTTTTACGGAATCGTTAATTTCTTGGTTAAATCACCACGTGCGGGTCACGTGCATACTTCAAGTAAATGGGCAAATTGCAAATAAGGGCCTAAAGTATGCACGTGACCTGTACGTGGTGATTTAACCAAGAAATTAACGATTTCGTCAAAAAAGCCCTTAATTGCCAACATTTGGTTACTTGAGACCCTAAATCGCCAAATTTAAAACATCGGACCTCTTTCCGCAAACGGGGTGCATACTTCAAGCCCTTATTTGCAATTTGCCCTATATTACTTGATTGACAGATGGTTTTATGCCTATTCAACCACCTAGTCGAAAGAAGTATGAACTTGACAATAACATGTTTTGAGGGATTGCAATGTCCTGCAGATTATTGACAACCAACTCAGGGTCACTTGTTCCTTTCCATAAAATATACACAAAATCTAGGGAGAAACGCGTTTCTCCATAAGTTATGGAGAAACGGGTCCCGACATGTCGCGCGACAATGAGCTAGATAGCCAGAAACCTATGAAAGTGATATCCAGAAACCTTCAAATGAATATCCAGAAACCTTCAAAATGTTTCTGGATATACATTTGAAGGTTTCGGATATCCAGAACCTTCACAGCAATTTACGGATATGCCCTAACACATTTCTGGATATGCACCTAACAGCTTTTGGATATGCACCTAGCAGTTTCTCGGATATACATTTCACATCCTTCCTCGCTATCAAATACAAAGCTTCGGATATCAACCGCAAAGCTTCGGCTATCAAATGCAAAGCTTCACGGATATCCGAAGCTTTTGGTCTTGGCCTTGGGTTTTTTTTACGGATATACATTTCATATCCTTCTCGCTATCAAATACAAAGCTTCTGATATCAACTGCAAAGCTTCCAATTATCAAATGCAAAGCTTCGGATATCCGAAGCTTTTGGTCTTGGTCTTGGGTTTTTTTTTATCAAATGTAAAGGCATTTATGAAAAACACGTTTCTCCATAGTTATGGAGAAACGCGTTTCTCAGCAGACGCACTCTAAAATATATTCAATTGCAGTGGATTTTTGATTGCATACATGCACGCGAATCATCTTTCCAACCGATGATTATGTGGTTTAAAGGTAATACTCTGAATTTACATAGACTGCAATAATTCTGCATATACAACTACCGGTGTGCATGCTCAGGCTTGCTAACTCTTTTCCCTCCCATTGATATATATACTCAGGACAAGGACAGTGAATGTTCTAGGTGGTCGAGTTTTTCAGTTTCATTACTTTTAGATCAAACTCCTACAAAATCAAGCTCTCATTGTACAATATGTTATTGCATTTAAATATATATGCTCATTGATTTATGTTCACTTTCATAACTGCACAAATATTTTTCTAATTTTAAAAAAGTAGATTTTTTTTATCTATTCTTACACATAGCTTTATACGTGTATGAATTCAATTTCGATCTCACGGAAGCACACAACTTAATTAACCATTATGTTTTTGATTTATTTTATAATTAGTGCATATTTTCTATGAGTAACTCTTGTGAAAAAACTATTTTTTTTCAAAATGTTATAAAAACTAGTTTTCAGAACAGTTCATCACTCTTATTAGTTAGACTTAATGCTTTTAAACTAGTTTTTTTCTTATGTTACGAAAAAACTAATTTTTTGCAAGATTTCGGCATTATCTATATTCTATATGGAAATAATAAAATAAAGCCAAGGGAATGGGTGCTATAAGGAACTCGTGGTGCCCGTTATTGAAAATACTGCTTAGAGAGAAAATTGAAATATCCTCGGTGTAAGTTCCTCCGTCCCTTTCTCTATTGCATAGTTTTTAATTTTGATTCCCAAAATCTTTGTTTTTTCAATTTTCTTTACACTTGCACAGTTTCATGAGACAAAAAAATAAGTTATGCAAACAAATTAAAAAAAAAATACTGTGTGTATGAATTCAGTCTCTCTCTCACATAGTCTCTCTCTCACACAGTCTCTCTCTCACACAGTCTCTCTCTCTCTCTCTCTCACATAGAAGCAAAACACAATTTCTTTCTCATACACTTGTTGATATGGTAATTAGAATAACATTCCCAAAATCAATGTGTCCAAAAATTTATGTGCACTTACTTAGCCCAATGAGATGAAAATCCAGTATACCATTTTGGAATCTTCGACTCTTGTTTTCAATCTAAATACACTTTCTACTTTACCACACGCATGTTATATAGAAACCTTGCTCATATGTGTGTATGTTGTCTGAATTTGACAAAAAAGGAAAGATTGTCTGAATTTGAGAAAAAAGGACGCATAACATATTAATAATGTAAGTTTAAGGTAAATTTGAAAAGTACAACAATTAGATTGAATGCTAACCTCGGAATCGACTAACATCAGCTCAAGAGACGGATGAATCTTCATTTTGTTGTTAGGTGGAATAGCCCATTTTCGTGCTACCCTTACTATGATTAGTCGATCTTATCTTCCCTTTCAAATGTTCATGAGTAGAGAAATAACCAAAGATATTGTATATTGATGATCATGCTCAATATATTAATTTGATTCTTGCATATTAAGGACAGAAAGAGTACAAATGGAAGCAAAGAAGGTTTATAAAGTGGAGGAAAGAGTACAAATGGAAGCAAAGAAGGTTTATAAAGTGGAGGAAGACAACTCTTCATATTCTCGAACATTAATTGCATCAAAGTTTTATTTAAATTGAATAATTTATTTTTTCTTTAATTTGAAAATGCTAATATTTACTCTTGTTTATGTGTGTAGATACAAGAAACTGTAGGACTCTCATATTTTTGTTTTTAGCGAAAAAGAGAACATGTAATTTTTGAATTATTATTTCTCATGTTTGTAGGTCTTTTTTATGGTGTTATTTTTCAGGAAGTAAATATGTATCCTATTTAATTATTTGTTATCTTGTGAAATTAGGTGTGTGACCGTAGGGATTTCCTTTTAAATTTTACATAAAGTAGTTAGAGCATCCGTAGTCATGAAACTTCAAAGCCATCCCTCTCTCCTCGAACTCAGCTCCACGTCATCAGTCATCAATAACATAATTCCAAATAATTTTATCTCCATTCATGATAAAAGTCATCAGTTTCTCTCTCCTACTTTTTATTATACCCCACTATATTTTCTCTTTCCTACTCATTTATATTACATTTATTACTACTATATATAATTATTAATTATTGTACTATATAAATAATTAATTATAAATTTCATTATAATTAATTATTTTATTAATATATTTTATTTTTTAATTATAGAGAGTGATAAAATATTAATAATGGTAGTTTTTTCAATATTCTTGTATTTTTATTATTTTTTATATATTAAAATTATAGAAATATTTAAAATTATTTTATTAATATATTTTATTTTTTATGTGTCAGCTACTTTTTTTATTTTTGTACTTTTTTTATTTTTGTAGTCTACATCAACAAATTCCACGCTCCTTGTAATAATGTGGGGTGCACTACATGGTTTGAATGGTCATTGAGTGCACAAGATTTTGGGGGAAACTAGTTTCTCCTTAAGTTATAGAAAGTCCTGTTTTATAAACTGTTCCTAAATATTCGCTAACTACTTGCAAGTAGAAAAAAAGTGGACTTTTTATAATTTATGAAGAAACTAGTTTCTTCCAAAACTTGCTCCATTGAGTGTGGGTGAAAGACAAACGCAAGTGGTAAAAGTGGGAAGAAAAGCAACTATTTTGCATGACTTCTAGTCATACTGTAAACGAAAATTACAAAATGTCATCCATGAATATTTCAAAAGTCATGAATGGGAAATGTCATGATCAGCCCATGCCATGAAATTGTGCCATGACTATGAATGCTCTTATATTGTCTTTACTCATTAGCCTGTAATTATTACTTGAACAGTATAAATCGAGATATAAACATGGGCTTGCTCAGGTCAGACCCAAATGGATTGGGCTATAAACATAATCCATATACGAGTTATTAGAAGCAACCATGGGCTTCCTCGGTCTCGTACATCGTCATCAACAAGGCTAGTCAAGGCCCAATGTACAAGTATAAAAGTCCCAATTACAAGTGCCGAGGACACCCTCCTCGTATGCCGAGAGGTACCTCCTCGGCCTTACCATTATCAACGGGCTCATCATGCCACTTTTCTTGGCTCATCAGGCTCCGAGAGGTCATAAATGACGAGGAGATAAAAGTTCTTACCTCGGCATATCTTCATATGACGAGGAGACAAAATCATGCATCTCGGCATACTCACATGTCGGCAGATCATCAATTGACGAGGAAGCAAGTTCTTGCATCTCGGCTTACACATAAATGCCGAGATAAGACATTTATGTTCCTCGGCTCTCCGGCAAGCAGATCGAACAATCCTATTCAAACAAGGATTCAATAGTTATTATCCAATCAGGATTGTAACCGTCTACATCAATTCAAGTCAAACAATGACTCCTTAACAGATATAATCCTTTGAGGATTATATCCTATCTCTTTACAAGTTCAATTCAACATGGATTCTATCAATCCATCCCTATAAATACAAGTCACATAGCACATTGTTGGGTACGTTACTTTTTACATACAGAAACTCTGTCAATTTAGTTTCTCACCACAAAACCGTGACTTATTCTCACGCCGGAGGGCCTTCGCCGGTCAAGCCCCGGCTTAGTTTATGTGTTTTGTCTTATTTTCAGGCCTAGCAATCTCCGGAGCAAACGATCGCTTGGATTTGGGTTGATTTGACGATTTTGGCATCATCAATTGGTTCCATTGCCGAAAAATCGATTCAAACACCCTTTGTTTGGCCTGGAAAAAGTTCGCCTGAAGCCATATTTTTTCCGAATTTGTTCTTGATTCAATGGAAAAATCTGTTCCGTTTTGCTCCGTTTGGTCTGTTTTTAGTTTTAGGGATTATGAAATGTTGGCGGAATGCGCAAATTTCCTTTGAAGCAATAGTGTTTGGTGGAAATTTTCGTGGTATTAAATTCGCAATTGCAATTTGGTATTAGCGTTCGAACTGTGTCCCCAAATTTCTACTGGAAATTACGATTACGTTGAAAAATTCGTGTTGAACAACTAACATCTCTATCGGCTGATTTGCAATGGAAGACGGGAGATTTACAAGCATAACTGCTGAGGAACAAACCCAAGTGAACGGGATCACTCCAAATGCCGAGGAGCTTCCTCCTCCTCCACCTCAGCCCGAAGGACCACCTCCCCTCGCCATGACTCTTCGTTCAATGGGGCAACCAACTGCCGAGGGAGCAGGTGCTAACCTTCCTCGTCCTACTCGTCCTCGAGGGAAGAGAATTGGGAGGAAAATGACGAAGACTACTGCCGTCGGCCAAGCTGAAAGTTCCCAACCCGTTGACCGACGTACCCTGTTGCATAGGCAAATGGAGACATTGCAAAGGATTTACGAGACACAAGCTTCTCTTTTGTAATTGAATCCAGACAATTCCATGGCCGAATTCATGCTGCCGTCGAAGGGCAACTCTCGTGGAAGGGAGCAGGGTGAGCGACGAGGTCCTCCCCTCGATCTTGCTGTACCACCTAAGCAGGCCCTCTGAGATCCTCCTCGTCCTCGGCATCCCAATCAGAAGAAAGACCAGATGGTTGACTTGAGAAGCCAATTGAGTTCCAAGGAACAAGAAGTGGATTCAAGGGATTTAAGGATGAGGCTCAGCCTGTCCAAGCGGCTATCCCCGCCTCGTCTTGTCATGGTACCTCCTCGTCCCGGGTCACCTCGACCCCATCGACCTCGCCATGATTCTCCTCGTCCTCGGAGAGACTCTCCCCGACCTCGTCCTCGTGAATTTGTACGACCGAGAACTCCCGAGCCATACAGAATGATACTTGGTGGCCACGAGTTAGAGCCAAGATGTGATAAAGCACCATCTAAACGACGTGACAGCCACCGAAACGACGTGGAGCACAGTAGGGTGAATGGTCACCCCAAGGATAAATCAACCCATAGCTCCCAACGCAGCACCCACTCTAGCAACGATTAGGGAGTGGAAACCAGACAATGGGAACTCTTGAAACAGAGACTTGATGACATGGAAATGGGAAAGAAGGTTGATAATGACGACTATGACTGGTCCACTCGTCCTTTCTCCCAGAGGATAACTGATGCACCACCAAATCCTCACTTTAAGGTCCCGAGCTTTGAAAGTACAACGGAACCACCGATGCGAAAGACCATGTGCAAAGTTTTGAGCAAACCATGAACCTCCTCACCAAAGCTGATGACATGCTTTGTAACGCTTTCGCGAGCACCTTCTCAGGAATGACCTTGACTGGTTAGTGAGTGAAAAAAGGTTGCATCGATAGCTGGAGAGGCATGAGGAGAATGTTTTTGGACCACTTTGCCACAGCTGGAAGGAGAAAGATGAGATTGACCGACCTTGCCAATATCAAGCAAGGGAAGGGGGAAACCACCCTCAGTTATTACAACCGATTTCGCAAGATGGCGGAACAAGTGGAAGAAAGCCTCACTGAAAGGGAGGTTATCGTTTGTTTCAATTCCGGCCTAAGATCTGGACCCCTAATATATGAACTCTCCGCTCGAGAACCTAAATCCAAAGCTGAATTGTAAAACGTGGCTTATGCCATCACCATGGCCGAGGATAAGACCAAGAAAAGGGGATCTGACAAGGCGGAACCAGAAGCGGCTGGCACTCGCCACAATGACAATGGGAATGGTAAGGCGTTCCAAGGGGAAGAATAGAACAAGAAGCAATGAGAAGCCTGAAGTATTCACCCCTCTTACCAAACCCATCATGGAGATCAAGCAGCTAGTGAAGCTTCCCCCACCCCGTCCGTTGAGCAGTAAACCAAAATTCCCTCGTGACACTTCCAAATTGTGTGATTTCCATAAGGACCATGGTCACAATACTGAAGGATGTTACGCCCTCAAGAAAATGATCCAAAGGTGGGTTGACGAGGGAAAGCTAGACCGCTATGTCATGAAGAAAGATGGCAAGCGAAAATGGAAGGAAGAGGAAAGTGAAGATGATGATAAGAGCGAAGAGGGAGAACAAAGGCCTCCTAGGGCCAAGCTTCATGTAATTCGAGAAGAGACAGTCTCCACGAGACAGCTAAGAAACCAAATCCATGAACTAAGCAAGGTGTACCATGTTCCTGCTTGGGTTCATAAAGCGGAGGAGGTGATTAGCTTTTCTCCTAATGAACTGGCAGGGAGCCGTGCTGCCCGTGAACAACCCTTGGTGATAAAGGGTCGAATTGACAATGTGGAATCCGAAAGACTACTTGTTGACACGGGGGCCTCCCGCGATATTCTGTATTACTCTGCCTTCCAACAGATGGGCCTGAAAGATACTTCACTGGAACCTTATCATGGAAGGTTGGAAGGTTTCACCAACCATAAAGTTGGTGCCATGGGAATTGTTGAGCTGGAACTGGAAATTGGTAAACATCCCTTCCGATCCACGTCTACCGTCACCTTCGTAGTCATGGACCTAACAAGTGACTATCATGCAATACTGGGCATTCCAAGTCAAGCAAAACTTGGGTTGGTCGCCTCCCTTCCTCACCAACGAGTCAAGTTTCCTACTCGTTTTGGAATTGGATGAGTGAGGGCAACCGTCAAGGACTTCTTGGAGCATGTCATGAAGAGCCGGAAAAAATCTAAAAGCGTGGAGATAGACACCCCTGAGGACAATATCAAAATTTCTAAATCTCTGAAAACCACCCATACTAGCTCTAGGGTGAGCTACATCTGTGAGGTCCTAGATGAAGAGCCTACGGTCCTAGAAATTGCAGCTGACCAAGGCATAGTTCTGTCCGTCTCTGAGCAACATCCCATTCTCGTCAACGGCCAGAACTCGGGGGCCAACCATGACTTTAGGACAGTCGATCCGCTCGACGTCGATGAACTAGTGAAAGAAGAGGGCCTCAACGTGAATAACAATGAGGGTAGGAGAATTAGAGAAATCATCATCGAGTCCCTGGAATTTCGAGATGGTCCTGAAATGGAGCCTGTGGACGAACTGGAAGAGGTGGTCATCAACCCTGACTATCCTGAACAAAAAATCAAACTCGGGGGCCAGCTATCTCCGGAAGAAAAGGAAGAGATCATCTCCCTCTTAAAAAACAGTCTCGACGTCTTTGCTTGGAGAGTCGAAGACATGAGGGGGATCAATAAGGAAGTAGCGCTCCACCGCTTGGAAGTTGATCCATTGGCGAAAACTATCTCACAGACAAGGAGGAACTTCGCAAGAGACAAGGAGGAAGCTATAAAGGAAGAGGTGCAAAAGTTACTTAGCGCCGAAATCATTCGAGAAGTAAAGTACCCTGTATGGTTGGCCAATAGGGTAATGGTAAAGAAGCAAAATGGGAAGTGGCGAATGTGCATCGATTTCACCGATCTTAACAAGGCCTACCCTAAAGACAGTTACCCTCTCCCCAGAATCGACAAGTTGGTTGACTCCATTGCCGGACACCAAACACTCAGTTTCCTAGATGCCTATTCAGGCTATCATCAGATCAAAATGGCAGAAGAGGACATCGAGAAGACGGCCTTCCAAACACCCGGGGGAAATTATTTTTATGTTATGATGCCTTTTGGGCTTAAGAATGCGGGTGCCATGCACGTACCAACGGATAGTGAATCAAGTATTTGGTGCACAAATAGGCCAAAACATGGAGGCCTACATCGATGATATGGTCATTAAGACCAAGGAGGGCAGTCACACCCCTGACTTGGAAGAGACAATAAACAACCTCCGAGCCAACAACAATGCTAAACCCAAGTAAGTGTGTATTTGGGGTGAAAACTGGAAAGTTCTTGGGCTTCATGGTATCACAAAGGGGAATTGAGGCAAACTCATAGAAAATCAAGGCACTAATTGACATGAAGGAATCTACCAATATCAAGGAGGTTCAAAGGTTAAATGGAAGAATAGCGGCACTGGGAAGATTCATAGCCAAATCCGCCAAAAAATCATTGCCATTCTTCAAGGTACTGAAGAGTACCAAGAGCTTCTCCTGGACTCCCGAATGCTCTGAAGCATTCCTCCGGTTGAAGGAGTACTTGGGTTCCCCTCCCTTGCTTAGCAGTCTGATTACCGGTGAGATGATGTATGTATTCCTAGCCACCACTGATCACGCAGTCGCAGCTGTTCTAGTTCGGAATGAAGAAGGAGCACAGAAACCCGTCTACTATGTCTCTAAGGCATTGTCTGACGTGGAAAGCAGATACTTCAATGTGGAAAAGATAGCGTACGCTCTAGTTATTGCCTCAAGGAAACTGCGTGCCTACTTTTCTGCGCATCCTATCACTGTTTACACCAATGAACCATTGAAGAAGATACTGCATAAGTTAGATGGCTCCGGACGTCTCCTAAATTGGTCAATCGCTCTTACTGAGTTTGATATCACTTACCAACCAAGGAAGACCCTCCTGGCACAGCCTTTGGTTGACTTCATGGTCGAGACCGCCTTCATGGGTGAGCACTTCCCCACTTCCCGTAAGCAAAACACTGCGGAAGAAGAACAGTCTCCCATCGAACTCCCATCCAACTGCTGGATCTTGTATACAGACGGATCGGCCACAAAGGAAAGAAGCGGAGCTGGAGTTGTCCTAGCAAGCCTGGAAGGAGAATACACCATGCAAGACATCATCCGATTCAAGTTCCCTGCCTCCAAAAATCAAGCTGAATACGAAGCTCTAATATTTGGTATCGAATTGGCTTCCTTCTACGGGGCAACCAAGGTGGCGGCATTCTGTGACTCCCAACTAGTTGTCAAACAAGTAAAGGGAGAGTATAACACCCAAGACCCCACCCTTACCAAATATAGAGATCTGGTCCTAGACATGACAAAAAAGATGGAATTCTTTGAACTCAAGCAAATCGGCAGGGAAAATAACCAAATCGCGGACGTTCTATCTAAACTAGCGACTATGGATGTGTCTAAGTCCAAGACCAACCCATACGTAGTTTTTGTTGAGGAACCCGCGTATGAAAGATTACAAATCATGCTCCTAGATGGAGAAGAGAGATGTTGGATCGATAACTACATGGACTACATCGAGAAGGGCCAACTTCCGGAAGATGAAGCACAAGCCAAACTTGTCAAGAAGAGGTCCCCAAGGTTCGTTGTGATGAGCAGAGTCCTCTATCGAAGATCTTTCACCAAGCCCCTGCTAAGGTGTGTCTATCCCAAGGAAGTTGAGAATCTCTTGGCGGAAGTACATAAAGGTGTTTGCGGCGGACACTCGGGGGCCAGAACCTTAGCCGACAAAATCATCTCGCTAGGTTATTATTGGCCAAACCTGAGGGAGGACGCGCACGCCTATGTTAGAAAATGTGACAAGTGCCAAAAATTCTCTGATATTCCTAGACTACCGGCAGTTGAGCAAACACTTATAATACCTACGTGGCCATTTGATATGTGGGGGATCGATATAATCGGTCCCTTCCCTCCCGCCCGTGGTAATTGCAAGTACGTGATAGTAGCTGTTGATTATTTCTCCAAGTGGATAGAAGCCAAGGCATTAGCAAAAATAACGGAAGAAAACGCAATCAACTTTGTCCACGACTACATCTGGTGCCAATTTGGCCTCCCCCATACAATTGTTTCTGATCATGGACTCCAATTTTCTACGGCATTCACAACTGAATTGGGAAGAGTCAAAGTCCGCCACGCAAAGTCATCAGTTAGCAGACCTCAAGGCAACGGTCAAGCAGAAGCTGCCAATAAACTGGTCCTAACAGCCCTTACCAAGAACCTTGAAGGGCGCGAGGGTAGATGGTTGGACGAACTTCCCCTAGCCTTATGGGCTGTTCGCACAACCACCCAGGGGCCAACCGGAGAAACCCCATTCGCATTAACCTTCGGTTCTGAGGCTATGGAACCAGCTGAAATGTCCATCCCAGCTGTGAGAAACTCCCACTACGATGAGCAAGTCAACAAGGTTAATAGGCTCCTAGACCTAAACCTGATAGATGAAAAATGACTAGCTGCACAGATGAGGATGGTAAACTACAAACAAAAGACCAAGGCATATCACGACAAGAGAGTCATTAGAAGAGTATTCCAAGTTGGCGATTGGGTACTTAGAAAAATTGAGGCAACTGGTCGGAAGGCAGAACAAAACAAGCTCTCCCCAAATTGGGAAGGTCCCTATATCATCACTCAAGTCATTCGAGAAGGGACCTACATATTGAAGACTAAGGAGGGGAAGGATCTCAAACATCCCTGGCATTCCGACAATCTTCGAAAATATTATCATTAGTCTAGTTCATTTTGTAATGGATTAGTTTCCAGTTTTCAGTCTTTTACTTCTTAGTTTGATAGGATTGCAGTTCGATGTAATCACGTTTCAGCTTATGAAAGCAACTTCTTCCAACATGCAATGTAACTATCATCTCCTGACACAACACCAGAAGACGAGGATCTTATCCCCGACTCTTCAAATACATGCCTTACGTCTTGAACAAGGGTCCGCCTTGACTCAATGACTATAGGTTCCTAACAGCCAACACAAGGACCCTCCCTCGGCATACTCGCTTCCCTTACATCCTGACAAGGGTCCGCCTTGATTCAAGGATTACAAGGGTCACACAGTCAAAACCGAGGACTTCTCCTCGGCCTATTGGCTTGCCTCACGTCATGACAAGGAAACACCTCGTCACTACGGCTAACAGGCATCACGTCTGAAACCTATGCACGAGTCATCTTCCTCGGCATAAGGAGACGAAAAAGAAGAAAGCATCCAACAGTCAAAGCCGAGGAGCCCCTCCTCGACTTATACAACTTGAAAGGTGGTCAAGACTGAGGGTCTTCACCTCGGCTGGACAACTCACCTTATAACGGGGGAACGAGGGACCCTCCTCGACTTCCTCCCTACAAGCCTTGTACTTGTGCATAGCATAAAAACAGGCATCCAAACAATTCAGTGAAACGACATGAATTAAAACAAAAGGACTTTTTCATTGATACTCAAAAGAAGTTACAAGTCCTAACACTATTACAACAAAAAGGAAAAGAAAAAATCCTAAGCCTGCGTATCGTCAAAAGGCTTTTCAAGGAATTCCAACGTGGCGGCATCAGGGGGAGGAGGGATAGTCTGTTCAGTCCATGCTTCAAGCTCCTCGGCATCTCCTCCCTCGGCCTCGACCTCCATGTTCCCGTCTTCAATGGCCTCCACCAAAGCTTGAAGATTTTCGGGATCAACCGTTGGGGGAATCCAAGCTTCTCGACCGGCCCGAGCATCCTCCATGGCAATGATGTTCAAATTGTATTGGGAGTAGGGGACCAGGTGGTGGAAGGCCCTAGCCTCCTCGTCAAACTGGCCTTGGGTGATCAACCGAGCAACGGCCTTCACATCCAGACCAGTTGAAGGATCGGCCAGAAGACGGCGAGCAAGGTGGAGATAGCCATCCTCGAACATGGTGGCCGTCTTCTCATCCACTGCGTCTTGGAAGGCCCGACTCTCCTTGAAATGGGTCACAGCTTCCTCTTCCCTGGAAGGAAGGGTAGCTACAAACCCTAGCCTTGGCACTTAGCCTCAGCTTCCTCGGCCTTTACCATGACCTCAGCTTTAAGCTTCCGCTCCTCGGCCAGTTCGGCGTCCTTCTACCAGAGATGCTCCTCGGCTTTCATTCTCTCTTCCCCGGCCCTTATCACCTCGGCCTCTACCTTGGCCTTGGCCGCATCCAGCTCGACCTCCTTGGCCTTCAGCAGCTCAACCAATGCAGCCTTATCAGTTTCACCCTTTTTCTGGGCGGCCCTAGCTTCGTGCAACTGCCTGTCCGTGTTCTTGGACAAGACGTTCTCATAGGCCGCGATAGTGGCAAACTGCAGTAGGGGAAAAGGTTAGAAAAAAATTCAAGTATCAAAAACGAGGTTAAAAGTATGAGATCAAAATACGAGGAGAGTTACCTCGGCAGCTAGGAGCCCCTTGCGACATAGCAAGTGCTCCTTGCTTGGCTTTGTAGGTGTTAGTGCCCTAGGCCTATAGAGATAGACCTTTATGTAATGTCATTGTTCATTTATATATGAGATTGCTTCTTTGATTATTATATGTGTTTGCATGTTTAGTTATAATAATCGTGTCCCTAGTACTTATGAAGCACTAGTATGAAGTCTAATGGATAATCATGTGATGATTATATGCATGGAGATGCACATTAGATTCATGGGTACTTGTTAGAGAACAAGGTACTGGACTTGACCCATTATGAGATCTATGTCATGGTCAAATGTCATAATTAGATCTCATATAGTCATATCATTGATATCCTTTGACCTGAGATTATCATCGTCTTCCGCTTGATGAATATCATGTTTGATATAGTTTAACGTTGTCTTTAACCGGATAACAATAAGGGCTATCATTGGCATGGTATGATTCTTGTTGGGAAGAATGATAAGTCAAGATGGAAATTGTCCCTCGTAAAGAGAGATGTTTGCTAGGCCACTCGTAAGTAAGATTGATGTAGTGCATGGCCATGCCGAATGAATTAATGTGATTAATATCATTCGATTGATCAATTTACTTGGTAACGAGAAAGCATTGAACAATATGAGTTGACGTGGACCATGACTCATGTTCAATATAACATCGTGTGACAATGGGATTGTGATATGTTCTATATAGGAAATCGAACTTGATATTATATTATTTGGGTAGGCATGATGGCTTGCTAGAGTCCGCTCATGTCTTATGAGGATCGATGTGATCGAACTCATTGCCAACATAATATAGTCCTATGGGGTCACACGCATCGAACGAATTGTCAAAAATGAAGAATATGGAGTTTTGTTCTCGGGGACGACTTCGTCCCCAGGCGAGAACCAACTATTCCCCTTAAGGGGACGCGGTCGAAGGCTGGGTGCCGGGGACGACTCGTCCCACAGGGACGACTCGTCCACAGGCACTGGGCGACGCGAAATTGACTTAAAACTAGGGTTTTCACGAGGGAAAAGTTTTATAACATATAAATACTTACCCCTGGTTGCCCTAGCCGTCAAGAGAACGTTTTGGCTTGAGAGAAACACTTAGAGTGGGAGATTTCAATTGAGAATTGAGAATCAAACACCACCAAATCCATTGTTCTTCATTGATTGAAAGGTGTTTCAATCAATTGGATCTAGCAATCCTCCTAGAAGAGTTCTAGGGTTCGTTCGCGCGTGGATAAACATAGAGGATCTTCGTTCATCAAGATCTTTGGTTCGTGATTCCCGTTCGTTCATCAAGGATTAACAAGATCATTCAATGCGGAGTTGGGTCAAGTTTATCAAAGGCAAAAGCATTCAAGGTTGGTAATTCTATTTCATCTCTCTTAATTATTCATCTAGAACGGATTCTAGGGCTTGGGTTTTTCGAGTTATTGCTTATTCCGCTGCGCATGGACCCTCGAAACCCTACTGTGGTATCAGAGCCCCGTTCATGATGCTTAGTTAGATAATCATGATAATTATGTAATATGATTATATGAATTTTCATGATGTGCATGATCTAGAATATGAAATTGTATGAGTTTTACTTGAGAAGTAATAGTATATATAGATATACCATGATTATGAAATTGTAATATATATGATTAATATGATTAATCTAGATTATGGGATGTCAATTTCATTGATATGATTAATGTGATTAATCTAGGATATTTGTGATGTATTACTTGATATATTGGTGGACACCAAAACCTTCCCCACGAGGCACTTCGATGGAAGTGTGGGATAATCTTGGAGCACGTGGCCGCGTACTAGTAATTACTGATCAAATGTAATATGTGTGGCATCATTCCATGTTCATAATTATGTTCATATAGTTTTCATGAATCAACCTTGGGATGTAATTGATAAGCATGAAAAATTGAACCTTCTTTGTAATTTGAGTTTGTTTTATGCCACCCATGTTTAAACACTTGTGAGTACACGGGTAGTTTTATGTGGGCTCGCCATAGCGAGGTGCATTAATTCTATCTTTGTATGATCAAGATGAGCAAATAGTGGTTGCTATACGTTTAACATGGTTGAACTCAATTAGGCTATCAAAACGGTTTTGGGCCTAAGGCATAAGATGAGATTGAAACATGTGACATATGATGTCTATAATCTCATAATGATCTAAGAGTCATATATAGATATGATTGATAAATGTTATCTACCTTTTTAGTTTAATTTTGAGAGTCGTGCCATAGCCGACTTGAAATTAAATTAAAGTTGGGTCTTAGCCTATTAAATTATATTATGCATATTTGCATAAGAAGGTTATATAATTTAGTGGGAGTATTTATGAAATACGTTATTTAATCTCTTAAATGAAATCGGTACTTATATGTGTTCATATGTGTTGCATATTTTGTTGTAGAAATAGCATTAAACTATAATTAATCCTTATTATTGCGATTCGTCCTTATGAAGGACAAGTTCGAAAAGAACGGTACAAGTTATTACGATTTGATCGGATGCTCAAGAAGAGTTCTTAAGCAAAATTGTACGTTCTTGGCGAATCTATTCTGCTTGAACCCAGCAAACGTTGCAAAGGGCGGGTAAGGAGCAACATAAGAAACATTTAGATGATTCCTATGATGTTGTTTGCCCTATACTTGCCACCATGTTTAAAGGCTCTTAAGAAGAACCTTGAACACGTGGAAATTGCTTTTGTTCTAGCACAACGCACAAAAGGAAATGTTCCAAGTGCAAGCTAGACAAAAGATATATGTTGTGGTGAAGGCTTTTAATGCATGAGATGAAAAAGGAGCAATCCGCAAGTGTGTTAATGGTTAACACAAGAAAGGGGTTCAAAAGGGAAGGCAAGAAGGTAAAGCGAAGGTTGCTAAACCTAGGGCAAAAGTTGCCAAAGACGAAGAGGCTAAACCCAAAGTGTCTCAAAGGATGCGGTTGCTACCATTTGCAATGAGATTGTCATTGGAAGCAAAGTTGCAAGGCTTATAAGGAAGGCCTAAAAGGTGAAGAAGGGCAATTTGATTGCTACTACTTCAAATATTTATATGATAGATATTTTCCTTTCGACTTCTTGTTCTTGGGTATATGATACCGGATATAGATCCCACATTTGTTTAAATGTGCAAGAAATAAAGAATAGAAAGCTACTCAAAGAAAGTGAATTAAACCTATGCGTAGTAATGAAGCAAGAGTTCTTTGCATTAGCCGTAGGGACTTATGAAGTCACTTTACCTTGTGGACTAGTACTTGTTTTGAACAAGTGTGACTACGTTCCTAATTTGAGTAGGAGTATCATTTTGTTTCTTATGAGGATGATGAAGGATATAAATTTTCTTATTGAGAATAAGAAGCTTTATATTTATTTAATGATATGCATTATTGTAATGCATATATCATTGAATGGTCTTCATATCCTTGATGTTAAGATACAAAATAATATTGAAGATATCTATAATATAAGCGTGAAATCTAAACCGAATGATGTGAACAACACGTTCACATGGCATTGCCGGCTTGGTCATATAAATGAGAAACGTATAATCTAAACTCCATTAACATGGACATTTAGACTCATATGATTATGAATCATTTGAGGTATGTGAATCTCGTTTATTTGGTAAAATGACCAAACCACCCTACACTAAGAGTAGTGGGAGGGTAGTGGCTTATTGGCCCTTATACATGAGATGTATATGGACTATTAAGTAGCATTGCTAGGGGAGGAATTCGGTATTTCATCACATTCACCGGTTACTTATCTAGATATGACTATGTCTATCTGATGAAGTCCAAAGGTGAATCGTTTGAGATATTTCGAATATTTCAAGATGGAGTACAAAAAAAAAAAAAAAAAAAACCAATCTTGGCAAAACTATTAAAGTACTTCGATTAGATCGAGGTAATGAATATTTGAGCCAAGAGGTTGACAATCATCTCAAAACTGTGAAATCGTTTCAGAGTTGACTCCACCCGGAACACCACATTGTATGGTGTGTCTGAGAGGAGGAATTGAACCTTGTATGACATGGTTCGTTCGATGATGTGTCAAGTTGACTTTCCTATTTCCTTTTGAGGATATGCATTAGAAATAATGCGGTTACACTGAATTGTGTCCCTACTAAATCGATTCCTAAGTCCCCACATGAGATGTGGCATGAAAGAATGTCTTTCATAAAGATTTGGGGTTGCGAATCTTATATAAAGAGACTTGTCTCTCATAAGTTAGCACCAAATCGACGGGGTTAATTTCAGAGATATTAGTTTTACAACCGCAATGAGAACAAAGTGTTTGTTGCTCTATATGATTCGTTTCTTGAGAAACGGTTTCTCAATAAAGGATCTAGTGGGAGTAAAATTGATCTTGAAGAGTTCAAGAACACGAAAATAACGTGGAACCAAGAGTAGAGACGGAACCAAGTTCACAAGGAGTTGTGGAACCGGTTCAAGATACACAAGTTCTTCGCAGATCGATAGGATACGATCGAACACGAGAGATATGGATTTCTCATATCGGAAAGTAATCGAAGTGGGAGTCATTGAGAATGACGGACCTATTTCCTATCTAGAGACGATGTCCACTCCTAATTCGGATAAATGGTTATGAACCATGGAATCCGAATTGTAATCAATGTTTGATGATCAAGTTTTGAACTTGATTGGTCCACCTGAAGGTGTAAAAACCATAAGGGTGTAAATGGGTTTTCAAGAAGAAAACCGACATGGATGGAAGGTGTATACTTTCATGACTAAGGATTGTAGCAAAGGGATTTAGGAAAATTCATAGTGTTGACTATGTTGAAACCTTTTTGCCCATTACAATGCCGAAGTCTATTAGAGTTTCAATTGTCATTATCGCATATTGTGAATATGAGATATGGCAAATGGATGTCAAAACGAGCGTTTCTTAACGGAAACCTACTTGAGGATGTATACGGATACGGCTGAAGGGTTTGTCGATCCAAGAAATTCTAATAAAGTATGCATGTTGCAAAGATCCATAAGATGGGTTGAAGCAAGCTTCGAGGGGTTGGAATCTTCATTTTGATGAATCGGTCAAAGAGTTTGACATCATCAAGTACGAAGATGAACTTTGTGTATACATGAAATTCAGTATGAGCGTAGTATTATTTCTATTGTTATATGACAATGATATCTTACTCATTGAAAACAAAGTTCCGACACTTAAGGCTGTCAAGTCTTGGTCAAGGAAAGGTTTCTCGATGAAAGATATGGGTGAAGTCGCTTACATCCTTGGTATCAAGATCTATAGAGATAGATCTAAAAGGATAAGTTGGTTTGAGTCAAAATACTCATATTGATAAGGTTCTTAGATGATTCTAAGAAAGGTAACCTGTCAATGGGTCATGGTATTACTCTTAGCGAGACTCGGTGTCCCATGACAGCGATGAGCAAAAGAGAATGAATGAAGTTCCATATGCTCCGGCATTTGGATTTGTCATGTATGCCATGATTTGTACTAGACAGACGTCTCGTATGCTTTGAGCATGACGAGTTGATACCAATCTGATCCTAGTGAGAACCATTGGATGGCGATCAAGACGATCCTTAAAGTACTTAAGAAGAACTAATAATACGTTCTTGGTATTTGAAAGATTGGAAGTTAATCTTGTTGTAAAGGTTACACGAATGCTAACTTCCAAGCCGACAAAGTTAATTAAATCGCAATTAGGATTTGTGTTGATGCTTATTGGAGGTGCGATTTTATTGGAAGAGTTCCAAGAAGAAAATCATAGCCGATTCTACTTCTAAGGCTTAATTTTAGCAACATATGATGTAGCTAGAAAATGCGGTTTGGATCAAAAGTTCATTAGTGTTTTGAAATTGTTTCAAGTATCACTAATCCGGTGGAACTTTGTTGTGACAATTGTGGTGTCATTTGTGCAAGTAAAAGAACCACGGTCACATCAACGATCCAAACACATTTTGAGACGTTTCCACCTCATTCGAGAAATGCGTGAAAGGGAAGACGTTAAGATATGCAAAAGGTACCAACGAATGACAACATTTCGGACTCTCTCACCAAGCCTTTGCCACAAGCTAAACATGATGGTCATGTTAGGTCCATGGGTATAAGATACATGAATGATTGGGCCTAGTGCAAGTGGGAGTCTGTAGGTGTTAGTGCCCTAGGCCTATAGAGATAGACCTTTATGTAATGTCATTGTTCATTTATATATGAGATTGCTTCTTTGATTATTATATGTGTTTGCATGTTTAGTTATAATAATCGTGTCCCTAGTACTTATGAAGCACTAGTATGAAGTCTAATGGATAATCATGTGATGATTATATGCATGGAGATGCACATTAGATTCATGGGTACTTGTTAGAGAACAAGGTACTGGACTTGACCCATTATGAGATCTATGTCATGGTCAAATGTCATAATTAGATCTCATATAGTCATATCATTGATATCCTTTGACCTGAGATTATCATCGTCTTCCGCTTGATGAATATCATGTTTGATATAGTTTAACGTTGTCTTTAACCGGATAACAATAAGGGCTATCATTGGCATGGTATGATTCTTGTTGGGAAGAATGATAAGTCAAGATGGAAATTGTCCCTCGTAAAGAGAGATGTTTGCTAGGCCACTCGTAAGTAAGATTGATGTAGTGCATGGCCATGCCCGAATGAATTAATGTGATTAATATCATTCGATTGATCAATTTACTTGGTAACGAGAAAGCATTGAACAATATGAGTTGACGTGGACCATGACTCATGTTCAATATAACATCGTGTGACAATGGGATTGTGATATGTTCTATATAGGAAATCGAACTTGATATTATATTATTTGGGTAGGCATGATGGCTTGCTAGAGTCCGCTCATGTCTTATGAGGATCGATGTGATCGAACTCATTGCCAACATAATATAGTCCTATGGGGTCACACGCATCGAACGAATTGTCAAAAATGAAGAATATGGAGTTTTTGTTCTCAGGGGACGACTCGTCCCCATGCGAACTCAACTATTCCCCTTAAGGGGACGCCGATTCAGAAGCCGGGTGCCGAGGGACGACTCGTCCCCAGGGGGACGACTCGTCCACAGGCACTTGGACTGACGCGAAATTGACTTAAAACTAGGGTTTTCACGAGGGGAAAAGTTTTATAACATATAAATACTTACCCCTGGTTGCCCTAGCCGTCAAGAGAACGTTTTGGCTTGAGAGAAACACTTAGAGTGGGAGATTTCAATTGAGAATTGAGAATCAAACACCACCAAATCCATTGTTCTTCATTGATTGAAAGGTGTTTCAATCAATTGGATCTAGCAATCCTCCTAGAAGAGTTCTAGGGTTCGTTCCGCGCGTGGATAAACATAGAGGATCTTCGTTCATCAAGATCTTTGGTTCGTGATTCCCGTTCGTTCATCAAGGATTAACAAGATCATTCAATATGGAGTTGGGTCAAGTTTATCAAAGGCAAAAGCATTCAAGGTTGGTAATTCTATTTCATCTCTCTTAATTATTCATCTAGAACGGATTCTAGGGCTTGGAGTTTTTCGAGTTATTGCTTATTCCGCTGTGCATGGACCCTCGAAACCCTACAGGCTTGTCACGAACAAGCTTTTCATAAGCCTCCTGGTCCAAGGCCCTTTGTATGGGATCTCGTCCCAGCCTCATTAGGGGACCCTCCCTAGCTTGAAGATTGAGGCCCCTCAGAGGAGGAATGTTCGCCACCATCCGCCGAGCCAGCTCCTCGACATCATCGTGATTTTTGATAGTCTGGATGGTGAGGGGAGGAGTAGCTTGGGGATCCGAGGATCCCACGGCAGCACCCTTAGCTGCCGGCTCCCCGGCAGAAGCAACTTGGGGCCTCTTAGAGCCCGAATGCCGTTGGACGAGATCAGTGTCCTCGGCTGATTGAGTGTCTGTCTCCACAGCAACATTAACATGGGGGCTATGCCCCTCTACAGTCAATGAATCAACTCGTTCCTCGGAGGCACCTTCCTCGGCATTAACCTCCTCGTGCAACTTGATGGGGAGAGGTTGGTCCCCCTTGGAACTCAGGATGAGGTTGCGGCGGTTAGCCTCCTCCTTCCTCTCGGTCAAGGCCGATTGCTTGGCCTGCCTCCTCTTCCTCTTGATCAGTTCAACGGCACTTAGCTGCTCCATTTCTAGCTCAGCCTCCTGTTCAGGGGATAAATCTGCAAAATACGAGGAAGAGACCGTTATGTTACGAGGAAGAGTAAAGCAACATGCAAAAGACACTAAGTATCAAAGACCAGGGAAAAACAATTACATCCTGCTACATTATCCTCTCTCAGGCATTGGTCGATTGGAGGGAGCTTATACCTCGCACAATCTTCATGGAAGACAAGACCAGGATGCGTTCTCCAGTCATTAAACCGTCTCCCTCTCTTAACATCGACGAGGGGAACCACCCCGTCCTTCTGTCCCGGCATCAAGCCTGCCTCGATGTAGTAATGATCAGAGGCCTCCAAAGCCGACCAGTCAAGGAACCCTACCTCGGCAAATTCCTCGAGGTGCTTGATCAGGTCCTTGATCCATCCATACTTCTGCACTGGACCAGAGGAAGTTGGATCGTCATAAGGGGAGGGGAACTCCCAGCCTTGCCGGCTCTCAACCCTTATAACATGGTTGTCCCAACCTCCCACCTTGCTAGACATGGGGAGGATAATTTTCGGATGCTTGGGTTCACTCCGTATGACGAGGAGGCGACTACCCTTCACATAGCTGATTTGGAAGAAGTAACGGAAGGCTCCCATGGTAGGCTCATAACCTAAGCTACGGCAGAGTACAATGAAATTGACGAGGACTCTGGTCCCGTTAGCCCCCAGCATAGCCGAAACAGCCCTCACGTCACCCAAAAATTCGTTGATGAAGGGATCCAAGGGGAGACGAAGTCCCTGTTGAAATTGCTTGAAGTAAAAGTGGACATGGTTATCATTGTAGTAAAAACTCTTCTCCTCTTTATCATCCTTGAAAACGGGTTTGCCTATATAAGTTAGACGAAACTCAGTCTTGTCTACCCCGTACGTGGTATATAGCTTCTCTAGCATGGGATCCCCGGCCTTGGGCGGCCTCTCTCGGCCTCGTCCACCTCCTCGGCCTCCCCTCCCTCGGCCTTTCTTGCCTTCCACTTGAGCACCTTCAACAAAGGCATTAACAATGTTGGTAGACGAGGAGGCTTCACCGCCTCTTCCCGTCATATCTGCAAAAAGGCCAAGGATCCAAAGTTAGTCACTATCCAAGGCCAGGCTTACGATGGGGAAGAGGGATGCCCCTCCTCGTCATTAAAGTTAGGCCGAGAAGGGAGCCTTACCACTCAGACGCTCACGAGCAATACGACCCGAGGACGGGTAGAATAATTCGGGTGCTCCATCATCTCGGCCCTATTCTCGAACAAGACAACATTGAGGGACAACGAATCAATCCTATCTATCCTTGTGGTATATGGGTATTGGATGAACATTCTGGTACAGCCATATTTCCTCAACATTTCTCCCATCTCTGCCAAGGTCACCAACAACCATGGTCCTCTCTCTCTCCGGTAAACCCTCAAATTGCATGTGTGGTACCCGTAACGAAATCGAGGAGAATGATCCCAAGAGCGAGCCATTTCTAAGGGGAATCAAAGATCAATGGGGGAGTTTATGCAAAGTTCAAAAGAATTCAAACAAGCACCAAAGAAAATCAAAAAATTCGAAGAAAGTCAAGAACTTCAAAGCTCAAAACCCAGCAATGGTGGTTCTTACCTTAAATTCCCTTCTAAAACCCTAAAAATGACAGAATCATGAACGAAAAGCATAATAAGGAAAATATATATACCTGATTGCTGAAAAGAAGTCGGAATCTGACTCGGATTTAACGTCGCCGGAGAAATAAAGGTTCGCCGGAAACTGGGTTCTGAAAAATCAAGATCGCCGGAGGGTATTCTCTTAAACCTTACTATATGCTCTCCAATATCCCAAGTACGAAAAGATTAAAATGAGAAGGGTTTTGGTTTTTATACTCACCAAAACCGGGTCAAACCCGAAAGAAAAATGGGTCACCGGGTATGGCGCCCCTAACATTTAATGCCAGCTACAACTTTCGAGGCATGTCAGACGTGGGGGCCCACCTCTCATCATCATGGCAATAACCGACGGATAATGAAACGGCGCACTACTGAAACGACACCGACACGTGGCAAACCTGTTCGTATTCCGTAAGCCGAGGACGAGATGACTTTCTCCTTATCCTAAGCCGAGCTAGAAAGTCGGGGGCCACTGAACAGTATAAACCGAGATACGAACATGAGCTTGCCCGGGTCAGGCCCAAATGGATTGGGCTATAAACATAATCCATATACGAGTTATTAGAAGCAACCATGGGCTTCCTCGGTCTCGTACATCGTCATCAACAAGGCTAGTCAAGGCCCAATGTACAAGTATAAATGCCCCAATTACAAGTGCCGAGGACACCCTCCTCGTATACCGAGAGGTAACTCCTCGGCCTTAACATTATCAACGGGCTCATCATGCCACTTTCCTTGGCTCATCAGGCTCCGAGAGGTCATAAATGACGAGGAGAGAAAAGTTCTTACCTCGGCAAATCTTCATATGACGAGGAGACAAAATCATGCATCTCGGCATATTCACATGTCGGCAGATCATCAATTGACGAGGAAGCAAGTTCTTGCATCTCGACTTGCACGCAAATGCCGAGATAAGACATTTATGTTCCTCGGCTCTCCGACAAGCAGATCGAACAGTCCTATTCAAACAAGGATTCAACAGTTATTATCCAATCAGGATTGTAACCGTCTACATCAATTCAAGTCAAACAATGACTCCTTAACAGATATAATCCTTTGAGGATTATATCCTATCTCATTACAAGTTCAATTCAACATGGATTCTATCAATCCATCCCTATAAATACAAGTCACATAGCACATTGTTGGGTACGTTACTTTTTACATACAGAAACTCTGTCAATTTAGTTTCTCACCACAAAACCGTGACTTATTCTCACGCCGGAGGGCCTTCGCCGGTCAAGCCCCGGCTTAGTTTACGTGTTTTGTCTTATTTTCAGGCCTAGCAATCTCCGGAGCAAACTATCGCTTGGATTTAAGTTGATTTGACGATTTTGGCATCATCATTACTGTTATTTTCTAGGCACTATTGGCTGCCTATTCAATGCTATGCTGAAGCATGCTCCTAGATAAACAGTTGACAAACAGTTAATTATATATTTATTTTATTTTATTTTTGCTCGAAATTTGAAACAGGGAAGAACTCAATTAATGAAAATTACTTTATTTATCAATCCCAGTTTTGGCGCCAAACTACTATAATTAGTAAGTGTGCTTGTTGCACTTGAGTCATTATATAGTTATAAATTATGTATTGTATATTTGTCGAAAAATAAATGTATACATTTGTTAAATTCTAATAAATTATTATTTTTATTTTCTTTCACAAATACAGCAAGTAATAACAAGAAAAAGTGACTATTTTTGAAGAAAAATTTGATTAGACTTTCATTTGGGGACGGAGATAGTACACTTTTTTCTTTTTTTGGGAGTTTTACAGTGACGTATGGTCACTTTATGTCTAAATTTTTGGCACTCTTAGAGCAAAAATTTGTTTGGATAATTGCCTGAATTGAGAAAAAAAAAGTGGTAATGGAGTATTCGTTCTATACGTGCAAATCAAAAGTGAATGGATATTTTCCCGGACTAGAGTATAAACCTAAAAAGATTCAGATTAACGAGGCCCATTTAGGAACAAGCAAATGACATCGTGATTTGAATTGGATCTCGAGTACTTACCGATATTTTCTCAGTTGTTTGGTTGCCGGAGTTGATGGTCGTTGGAGGATGGTGTTCTTAATAGTTGACAACTAAGAACTTACTACTAAGTTCTCGATTGTTTGGTCGTCGGAGTTGATCATTTTCTTAGTACTTGACAACTGAGAACTTACTAATAAGTTCTCAGTTGTTTGGTCGTCGGAGTTGATTATGTTGTTAGTAGTTTAGTTGACAACTGAGAACTTACTAATCAACTGTTAGTTGTTTGGTCACGGGAGTAGGTGATCGCTGTAGTTGATCGTGTTCTTATTAGTATAGTTGAAAACTGAGAACTTAAGTTCTCAGTTGTTTGTTCGCCAGAGTTGTTGACCGGAAAAGGTGAGATGGGTGGCTTTAGGTGATAGTGGTTGGAGAGATAATAAAATGATGATGCGGGTGGACTTAGTAAAATTATGAGAAGGTGGACTTAGTAAAATGATGAGGAGGATGTACTTATTAAGCAAGAGACTATATGGTAGATAAAATCTTCCTTGTCTTAGGATGTAGATTAGATTATATTGAGGTACTATATGGTAAATGTCTTTTTCCGATATTTCAAATAAACCCTTCGCCTATTATAACTTACGTATAAGACTAGTTCGCCTTTTATAGATATGAGTCGCACAGATCTAGATCTGGAGTTGGACTCGCCAGATCTTACATCTTACATCTTTTAGATGAATGAGGTAAAGAGGAGGTGGATATGTTATGTTTTCTAGTCGCCGACCTAGTGTGGCCGGTAAAGGTGAGTCGGCCGGTGATGTTGGGGTGCCGAGGTGTGTTGGAGTTTACCGGAAAGGATGGCCGGAGTGAGGGGGCCACAAGATTAGGGTTAGGATTTGGAGAGACATTTTGTGTATGTGTGTTTTTAGAGAGAGGAGAAAGATGATAAATGACGTTGAGGAGAGGGAGCCTATGGGTTTATTTGAAATATTGTTTTAGGTGACAGTGATGGGATTTTACCAGTGGTCTTATATGCCTTATTGATTTGGTAGGAGAATCCTTTTGAAAGTAATCCTTTAAAAAACTTTAGTTAACTACTTAATATAGACAGTTAACTTGTAAGCACTATCAATTTTAACTTGTAGAATGAGGATTTTTAAGACCCTAAAAATCATTTTTCCTATTGTTTAGTAAAGATATTTTTATAAAATTTAAGACATTAATAATTAATTTTAAATTTCATGAGAATAATTAAATTTTTATGAACCTTTTTATGTCAAAGTTTAATCAAAATGATTTTATTTTTTTATCAAATCGATACTATATTTCCGGAAGTGGGGAGTAGCTGAGTTTGGAGATTATTTAACTAATCAACATCATAAGATAAAGATTTTATAAATGATTTTCGCACTTTGTTCATCCTTGTATGAGTTTTTATTTTTAATTTTGAGTTATATTGTTGTGATTGACTCTCATTTGTATCTCCATGTATGCAGCTTGTGGTTCCTTGGACATGGCACAAGCTTTGCTTAATAATTTGTCTCCAAAAAATGTTGTTGCCTCAACAATCATGGTTTCTGGGTACTCAAAACAAGGACAAGTTGAAGCTGCAGCCTTGACTTTCAATCAAATGCCTAAAAAATACTACTCGCTCCTTCCAAAATGAATGACCATTTTAATCTAAGGGCCATTTTGAAAAGATCGATTAAAATCATAACTAATCTTGCTATTCACTTTCAAACTTTTAGTTTTGCAAATATATAATGAACTGTGAGAAAAATTGGTAAAAAATCATTTTGGGATAAGGTTTTTTTGAAGAAAAGATTTCAAAACGTCATTCATTTTGGAACAATTCGGTTTGGGACAGAGGGAGTAGGTCTCTTGGAGGGTGCAATGATCTCTGCGTATTCACATGAGTAATAAGCCTCAAGAAGCTATCAAGGTGTTCGATGAAATGCAAGTTTCAGAAATAAAATGGGTCCATATATTTGTGAATGAAGTTACTGAGTTCTTCGCGAAGTAAGAAAGATCAAATATTCCGAATCAACAACGTTATATTGTATCATTCATACAAAAGCTATTACGTTGACCTTCGTATACTCCACGCAAAAAATCAAAGGGAGCAAAAGATTCTCAAACACAATTAGAACTATGTATTTACTCAACGAAGTTAAAAGGATTGTCAAGCACATAATTTTTTTTCTCATGTTGGTATTATCTGACCATTTTCAGTGAAACCACTCAGCTGTTTGTCCAAGACAGAAAATAGCCAGAATGTCTGCTTCATCTTTTGAACTTCTCTCATCATCCTAAGTTTGAAAAACTCTGCTGCTGCTGATAACAATTTTCCATTTTCAATCAGAGGGCTCCTTTTATACTCCATAATCCAAGTGTTTTTATCCAAATGCAGGACGGATGAGCTCCACTTCCCCTGTTTCCATGAAGTATTTGCTTTCCGAATCACGTATCTAACTTCTCCATTCGACCACTGCCATTGAGAGAAAACAAAACACATTATAACAATGAAATGCTCTGATCACTTGATCTAACTTTACGAATCAAAAAATTAGTTTAACCTCAGTTACTCTTCCCGTTAAGATAGTGAATGATTTTAGAGAAAAATCAGTTGTGACCAATCCAGCAGTCTGAAGGGGCCATCCCCATATTATCACCTCCTCGGCTCCTGATTTGTACAATGAACATCGCGAATTCAAGAGCAGACCATCCTAGAAAACAAAAAATTGAGAAAACTGGAATTAGTAACCAATTATTTGATCCCTTACCTATCCGATCCACTATACATAAATGGAAATGATTTTTTTCTTTTATACAAGAACAACTATTGAGTTTCAAGAAAGTTCAAGACTAAAAGCTTAGTGAGTACCTGAACTATTTCCCATGTTGAATTAACAAAGCTGCAACTTGAGCTTTTCTCACCAACAAACCCCTGTAATTCTTGATTCAAGAACACCATTCTTTTCTCCAAATCTCGAATGCCCCTTGATTTTTCAGCCACGTTCCTCACTATATCTGACAACAATTTCGGTTGCAGAACCCTTGAAACCACCCAAGGAAACCCTAATTCCGCCCCCAAAATCAAGCTCAGACCCAGAATCAATCTCATTAACATATAAACGAATCTGAGATCTCTCTTCTTTATCTTCCTCTCATCTTGCAACTTCGTTTTAGCGGTGGAATGAAGTGGCAGCGGCGACATGTTGAGCCGGTCACTGCGAGATGTAGGAGTCGACATGTATGAGGGATTGAATGAAATTGGGGTTCTTGAAACAGATTTGTAGGTGGAGGCGAAGTTACTCCGAGATCCTCTCCTGATGGTCGTTGACCTAAGATCGAGGGTGGCGTTGATGCTGTCCAAGCACATTTCGCAGTTGCAATTGGCATCTTTCCGGCAACCGGGAAAGTAGCTTGATGGATCACCGTCCATGGTGACGGTGGTGGTGGACGATTTCACGGAGGAATTGGGTGTTAGCGGAATTGTTTTCATGACTGCAGTAGCTTCTTGGAGAATCTCTTTTCTCTATCGATTGTGGTTTGTGTAAATGATTGTTCTTGGTTAAATCCCTAGTGGGCTTTGAAATTCGAATTTCTAACGGTCAAAAGAGCTGTCCGATAAGGTTACATATTGGGGTCTCTTCTTATATTTAATGACCAACACCCCCTCTCCCATTATAGGCAAGGGGTTAGTTCACCCCCTTTGTGTTTTATAATTAACCTTTTACTACCTTTGAAATTATAATTATATCTTTTAGCACTAAAATACAACAACAAAGTTTTAATCAAAAATGTTTTGGAATCCAGTAACATGAATTGACGTCGGGGGCGGACCCAGGGTTAAAATTGAGGGGGTTCACAAATTACATTACCCAAAAATTTCAAAAAAATAATTGTTTTTTACATTACTACCTACATCGATTCTTCCTTTTTTGGAAAGGGGGTTCTGAGCTGGTAAGTGGGGGGTGCACTTAATAGTTTTTTTTTTTTTTTTTACATGTCAACATTAAAAAAAAGGGGGGGGGATATCACAGCCACCCCTTTTGTAAAGCCTGTGTCCGCCCCTGATTGACGTATGTACTCATCAATGAAAATGTGAGAGAACAATGAAAGTGAAGAGTTGGCAAAATAATAAATAAAAATTATGAAAGATAAGAAATTTTAGCTTTTACCCCAATTTCTTGAAGAAAAAATAACATTAAGCTTTTTAATTAGAATATAAATTATTACTTCATCAGAATGAGTGTCTAAATTTCATTTAAGAAGATATTTAAACAAATTATATCATTAATGGAAACTAAAAAAGATATTTATGATCTTAGGACCTTGTTAATCTATTATAACTGTCATTTCTTGATTTCTCTCAATTACTTCTTCCAATAAAATACCATCAAAATTATAGAGTCAAGTTGCAATTTATTTATTAATAGAAATATCATAGCTAAGCCATTCAGATTTGGATCAACTGCAATGTCTCGATCGCTACTAACAACAATACAACAGTCGATCCAATGTTAAGCATTCATTCTTTCTTCTAGTTATGCAATCAAGATCAGTTTAATGTTTGTTGGACTCCACACATTCACCATTTATTTAAGCTTTGATTATCTAATATACAATACATGGGGCTTTTAACCGCCTCTTAGCCCCTACATAAGTGGTGGCTGAGATTCATTCTTAGAATGTTGATCCAACGGCCCATATTAACTCAACACTCCCACGTTCTCTCCTTTTCCCTCTGCCTCTTCCTCTTCCTCACGTCCCTCCTCCTCCATTTTCTCCTGTCTGGATTTTTAAAGAAGAACCCTCTTCTAAAATTGATCTCTTCTTCTCTCCCTTTCACCTTCTCTCTCCCTTCCGTTTCTCTCTCTCAGTTTCTCTCCCTACTCCATCTCTCCGGCAAACAATGATTAAATTACGTCGTGGCTCCTGGAAGCAACCCTAAATCCTTAAACAGGTTATTGTTTCTCTTTTCTCCCCAATTTGATTATCCTGTATACATTTGAGGTTTGAATTTGCGTATCGCCGCAATAGTTTCTGTTCTCCGGTAAGCGCTTCTTACTTCTCACATGAACAACTGTGATTGGATTCTCCCTCCATCAACTGCGGCAGTTTACACTTACACAGCCGCTCCTCCCCTCTAACCGGCAAAAACTCAAAGAAATAAATCAGTCTTCCTCGCCGTTTTCTCTACCTTGATGTTCCGCACCACTTTGGCGTCTCAGATCGGTATGTTTTCCATCGCTATTCATGTTTAATTTAGGGATTTGAATTCTTTTAGGGTTCCTAATTCAACTTTTGTTTTAATTTTTTAGGGTTCTTAGTTTCAACTTTGTTCTTTAGTCATTCATCTTTAGAGGCTGAGCGTGTGAAAGAGGGAGGCCATTGCTATCCCATCATCTCACAAGGTTCTGATTGTTATTTTTTTATCACGCTGATTCGTTGCAACAAAATTATGTGTTTATCTAGAGGCTCATTTGTTTTGCTGGACAATACCGGGCGAAGATAATTCGACTTCTATTTTAACTAGCTAATTGCCCGTGCTACGCAAGGGAAGCTTTTAATTTTATCTTTTTTTTTTTAATTCAACTCTTATTATCAAGATGTTTGGTATATTTAAATATTATTCTTTATTTGTTTCGTATTACACTTTCGAATAGCTATTAAAATAGGCACATCATATTTGTTTTATGCGAAGAAGATTTCTACAGTACAATTTTGTATTTAATTTTGCTAACCAACAGAATATATATATAAGTTAAAATGTAGTCACAATAACTTTGTTTTTAAAATTACTAAAAGAAATAGATTTAAATGTGGTTGTTCGGGGTGAGCAAGTTTTTTTTTGAAAATCAGACTGGACCAATGAAAATTGGATCGAACCAATTTTTTGGTTTGGCATTGGTCCAGAATTTTTGAAGAATCGAATAATTAGTCTGGTCTCGATTTTGGGTTTTAAAATTCGGTTTTGAAATTGGACCGGACCAATATATATATAATATATTATATAATATATATATACTCCCTCCGTCCCGGCTCATTTGATACCAAATTTTTGGGCACACAGATTAAGGAAAAATAAGAGAGAGAAAAAGTGGAAGAAAATGTTATGAGTATGAAAAATTAAATAGGAGAGAGAATGAGTGGAAGGAATAGTGATTTGATTGGTGTTGTGAGTGTAAAAGTAAAATATGAGAGATAATGAGTGGGGAAAATAGTAAATATTCTCTTTCATTTTGGACAGTCTCAATTGGGCTGGAAACGGATCAAAAAGAAAATAAGTCTCAATTAGGCTGGAACGGAGGGAGTATATTATATAAATACATTGCTTTTGAGTAGTGAGTAAATCAATTTGTTCTGGAAAGCCCTCGTTCTCTCCCAACTTTGAAGTCTAATCTCCCATACCCACCTACATTGAAAACACACACACACACACTTCGTCTCTCCTTCTCCCAAACCACCAGAAATCTATTCAATTATACTCGAAGAATCCCCAATTTCAGGTTCCATTCTCTCTATATAACTCTCTATTCAAATTGAATTTCTTGAATTAACCTTATCTGTTTCTAATTTATTTTTTATCTTCCATATTTGTCTCTGTGTTTCTTGTTCTTATTTTATACTCCCTCCGTCCTGCCCAAAATGTCCCAACTTTCCTTTTTGTGTGTCCCATTTAAAATGTCCTAACCCAAAAAAGGAAAGTTTTTTATTACTTTTTTATTTGTAGGACCCACTTGTCATACTCACAACAAATATCCACTAACTATTCCCTACCCCACTTTCTCTTTTCTACATCACTTTTTATACTCACAACATTTATTTCACTATACACTTTTTCTCTTTCCTACGTCATTTCCTTAATTCCCGTGCATGACCCATTTCGGGCGGGACGGAGGGAGTATTAAATGAGTAGCATAAACCCTAATTAAATGAGTAGCATAAACATTTTAAATATTTAAAAGAATTTTTACAAATTGAATGAGTAAAATATAATTTACTTTTTATAATTTCCTAACTAAATAACTTTAAATAATTATATGAAGTGAACTTGATATACGTCAGGTGGTTGAAAGATTTGTTGATGTGAGCAATTAAAGTTTCAGAAGATAGCCTTTTTTTGGTCAGTTTAGTCTTTTATCATTTACGGAGTACTTTTTGCTTGGGATATGACAATTTTATAGATTATCATCAAATAATTCTTGCGCTTTGTTTTAGATGTATTTATGAAATAATTAAATGATTAAATTTCACCTTAATTTTATTTAGTAATGAACATTATATTATAGTCTTTTACTGAACAAAATTACATTTAAAATGGCCCTTCAGAAGATACAAAGAAAACACAATACAAATTTCAGTAAGTTTTAAATTGATAAAATATGTCATTGAAATAATAAAATTTATCGATAGTGCTCATTATTCTAACTTTGTAGTCCCTTTGCCGTGTTTAATTCCAAATTCGTTTGCAAACCTCAAGAACCTGTAAACATAAGAACGGAGAATACAACAAATTTAAAATTGAATATATATGTATTGAAGATAATGAAGTTTATGGAGATTACATTGTAAACATTTTACCATAGGAGTTAAATGTTTCTTTGTAGACAATGTTTTTGTCCATCCTTTGAAATTATAGTCATTCTTCGATGATAAAATCTTCGGTCCAACCATCATGATCCTGAAAATGGAGTAAGAAAATAGGCATAAATATGTGTGGTGATAGAAGAAACAGAAGAATAACTAAATTAATACATTAATTCAAATCAAAGATGCAAACTCAGATGAAGGTTTGATAACTTACTTAAGGAAGTAAATATTTCTCGGAACACAATGTTCTTTGTCCATCCTTTAAAGTCATCATCATCTTCCAAAGTTAGGATTTTTAAGCCATTTGGATTTTTAACTCGCGACAACGCTACATACAATTGCCCGTGACTAAAGACTGGATTAGGCAAGTAGAGACCAACATGTTCCATCGTCTGGCCCTGACTTTTATTGATAGTCATAGCATAGCAAAGCCTAACTGGAAATTGTCTCCTCTTCAACACAAATGGCAACTTTCCCTCTGATGATGTCAAAATTATTCTCGGAATTAAGACTTTCTCACCAACATTTGATCCAGATATTATAGATCCTTCTATTACTCTCTTTCCAAGTTGTGTGACTATCAACCTCGTACCATTGCACATTCCTTGGCTAGGATTAACATTTCTAAGTAGCATAATTGGAACTCCAACTTTTAACTTGAGTTTATGTTCAGGTATACCTGGGAGGTTCAAACTATTCAGAAATTCAACTGGGTAAAGAAGATGATTATTTTCACCATCATCATGCGCCTTGTCAATTGAATCATAACTCAGGTATTCATGTTCTTCCCCGTCCACAAATGCCAGTATATATTTATTTATTTCATTCACAGTTTCATTCTTTGGGGTTAAAATTGCGCGCTTAGTCAGATAGTCATACTCAAATTTCTTCACTTCAAACTGTGGATAAGTGGATCTGAATATTTGATCAATAGGAACTCCTTCACAATGAAGTACAAACTCAGATGGAATTTTTATCCATTCAGCCTCCTCGCTATCACCTCTAACTTTGGCAACTTCTTTACCATCTCCTATCCTTAAAATCCAATCTGAGAATTCTCTTAAAGACATTTGTGCTTCATCTTGTTGAGAGGGAATATCTTGTAATCTCATATTTTTGGAAAGAACACATACCTGACACTCATTCCATAAATAAGAGCTATTTAGTGTTGCATTAACAATATCACCTCTTGAACCTCCCGGTATAACAGGCAATATTTGCCTAAAATCTCCTCCCAATAAAAATGTCTTCCCCCCAAATGCTTTTTGAGAATCATATGATACATTTTCTCGCAAAATGTCTTTTAATGTTTTATCCACAGCCTCAAAAGCATGCTTACTATCCATAGGAGCCTCGTCCCAAATAATCAAACTTGCCTTTTCAATTAATTTAGCAATTTGAGTTCCTTGTTTAATGTTGCACGTTGAATTTTCGCTCACATTCAGAGGTATCTTGAATCTACTGTGCGCCGTACGTCCACCAGGCAATAATAATGCTGCTATTCCTAGTAAAAAAATAGATATGAATTTCTTAGAAAATAAAGTAAAAGTCAGAAATCGAAGAGATATATATGTAGATATTGAAACAAAACTATATGTTAGTTAGGCTCTAAATGGTTACCAGATGATGCTACGGCCAAAACAATTTTCAATGACGATCTGAGTTTGGTAATAATGGCTTTGTACAGATATGTTTTACCCGTTCCACCAAAACCATATAAAAAAATAACTTTGACGATTTTTCTTCCACACCGGCCAATAACTTTGTTATACACATCAAGTTGATCAGAATTCAAAGAATTTTTTAACAATTCATGCTCCTCCTTTAATTGCTGAATATCGTAGACCTGTTCCTCAAGAATCAATGGATTTTTTAACTGGTCTAGCAGTATTTGATCAGGCAAAGGCATTCCATCAATATCCTCTAAAGACCTGCCATTTTTTATCAAGATTCTTTGCAACTCTGCAAGAGTCAAATTCTGAATCTCTTCATCAGATAAAACCAAAGAAGGAAGTCTTAATACTTTTCTTCTTGTCCGCAAAATATCTTCACTAATTTTAGGCCAGTTCAATTCCCGGAATTTTCTTGCATCAGATACATTGCCAAAGAACAAAATGGTCCAAAATAGCTCACGCATTTGTGGAGCAGTTGCCCACTGAACTGCCTCTGTTAGTGCATCGTTCCATTCTCCATCATCTTCCAAAAGACCTCTAACATAGCAAGCCATTTTCATTGTTGGATAAGTTATTCTTTCAACAGTTCTAATATCTTCGTAAGAAATTGGTCCTTTCACTATGTTCAATAGTAAACGCAGATAATACCTCTCTCCCGAACTTGGATGAGCAAAAGTTAGTCTTCCAATAGATTTACCCTTTTTCGTTTGGCCCCAAGTGCATGTTCCGACTTTCCACACATATTGAGTAGGGAACTCAACATACGTCAATTCTCTGGCATCATTGTCAACTTTATTACGCTCCATCCACTCGGTGAACATGGTTTTGTTTGATTTTTCCGACCTGATAATTCTAGGCAAAGAATCATTATCATTAAAAACCAACATTTGTTCATTCTCTAGGTGATAGCAAAGTCTTTCAACGGTGGCTTTCTATAGTGAATATGAAATTCAAATATTCTCCACACAGCCTCACATGCCGATATATATCTACAATCCAAATATGTTTTGATCTCGTCATTTTCTTCAGCAGAAGCCCCTACCAAGGTCTCAGATCTACCAGACGAATTTTCAATAACAACAGTTGCTCTATCTGGACCTTTTGTCACGTACTTGAACAAATATTTGATGGCCTTGGACTTGTTACATGCTTCAACATTGATATGACTTTGGTACTTAACCAATAAATATACATTATGAAGTCAGTAACAAATCTATTGTCCAGATTTATTCCATTCTTTTCTACTGTAATGCCTGTATCCCTCCTTCTATAAACACAATAGCCATTTTCATCAACAGTAGTTTGTTTTTGATATGCTTTTGGGAATTTTTTGGAGCAATTGCCTATCAAAGAGAAAAATAACTTGTTAAATTTCTAGGCATCTCATAATGTTAACTGCATACATCAAAGAAAGACATACCATCAATCATACACGGAGAGCTTGTATTAGCATGACCACAAGGGCCATGCATCATAAATTGTTTCACAGCATCGTAACCAATTGGATCAATCAATGGATCAGGTATTTCGGCTGAAATAACTGAATCAACTTGTTCATTAGAATTTAACTTTGAACTTTCATCCACCCAAAATATGATGTGTGCATGTGGTAAACCTCGCTTTTGAAATTCAATCGTATAAATCACTGTTGAAGAGAAAATAAGTATAAAGTTCAATTTAATTAGCAGTTTATAACTTAAAAAATGTAAAGGATCAAATACCTACTTCCACTCTGCCAAAAATACCATTATTGACTATATCATGTATCATTTCTTCTAATTTCATCTTGAAAACTCGTGACTCAACATCGGAGTGCGTTCTCTGGTTTACGCTGCCTGGCAATTCACGACAAATCTTTGATTTCTTTCCAATTTGGATTAGCCGTAAATGTTATAAAGAAATCTGGATTTCCATAAGTACGACAAATAGCCATTGCATCTTGATAATTTTGCATCATATACCTAGGACTTCCTGTAAAACTTGAGGGTAATATTGTTCTCATGCCAACTTTTGAGGAATCCACATCTCCTTTTCGAAGAGCATCATACACATTAGATAAAGATGCGTACGTAAATTCCCTTGATTTTTCTTTAGCCATCGCAATCTATGCTGTTCAATTTGGGTGTAACAATCAACAACATATTGTTGGCCTAATCTTCCACTACACTCTATAGTAAAACCTTCGTTTCTACGATGTTGGAAAATGTATGAATAGTACTCACTAGCTGTGACGAATTTTCTTTTTGTTTTTCGCTTGCCACTATTTCTGATGTACAGTATTTCTGTATGGAATCCATCTTCTCCATAAGGAAATAAAAGCGGATATTGTAATGCCATAAAGGAAGGATGCAAGTCACTGATCCGTTTCAAAATCCCATCAGAAGATTGAATAATCAAGTCTCTTTCGCCATTAGTACTTTCCATATCTCCAACAATCAACATTGCAACCTCTGACGATGTTGGACAATTATATTGACGATCCCGATATGATCTTTTCTTAATCAACCTAAGAGAGAAGTCAAGGCTTCTATTTTCTAAGTACCAATCACGTGCACTTCTAAAAGCCTTAACCAATTCATTATGATTATTCAACATCTGAGTTAAACAGTTAACAATGTCAGAGTCTAATTCAAGGTTAGGACTATTCTGATTAACAGCTCTAAGCCGATTCTCAGTTTCATTCTCCGTGTCATGTACATAAAGCTGTAAAAAACTTGCAGGCTGACCTTCCAAAGGTAATAGTGAGCCAATTCTGTGGTAGTTTTCACCACTTATCCTGTACGTATAAACATTCCCTTGGTTGTTAATAGAGTTGTCGACCTTCCCACCCATGGAAGTCATAGAGAACATAGAGTTATAAGCTCTAATGTTGTTGAGAAATTTTGTGGACTCCATTCCATTGCAACCTTCTAACAATGACTTTAATGGCTCGGGTGGATTATTCCTCTTTGGTAATTGAACTTTTCCATCAATGCAACAGAGGCCGTAAATAGGATAACTATGTTTACCAGCTCTTTTAAGTCTCTCCCTTTGCCAGAAAACTGCTCCACAATATCTGCATTCATAATCTGGAGCACCATAGTATGATGTTTCAACAGAATATTTGTCTGTAGAAGAGAGTATTACTTTATTAGAGCTTATTAATATATGTTAATAATTTGATACTCATTTTTATGCAGAATAAAGTTTACCCTCAGCAGTGAGAAATCTACGGCGCGATTGGCTTGCACCAGCTGATGACGTAATGGGCAGCTGAGCCATACTTAGTTTCCGATTTGCCAAGATAATCCTCCGTTCTTTTCTTCTTTGTCGTGCATATTGGGCTTTATCTAGATGGCAAAAACATGGTTTGACTTAAATATTTTTCATGTGCTTTTAAAAAAATTAACATACTAAAAATATGAATTCTCGGTTGAAAATTATGTTTGTAGAATTTCGTTCTCGCATACCTGGTGAACTAATATTTGAAGATTGGCCAGCAACATTTTTACCACCAGCAAAGGTATGTAACTTGACTCTAGTATTGTCTTGTGAGGAGATTTTTTCCAAGTTTTCCATTTGCGAATCACAATCATCTGGAATATACAATCAAGATGTTATTTTCCAATTATAATGATTTGTTTACATTTCGAAATAACTTGCAAATTTCCAAACTCTTGCTCTATTCAGCTTGCAACTATCACTTGCATTACCTGAGATATGATTCATGTTATACTCGTTTAAAAGAATATCATCGATCTTTTGAACAACATCCATTGAACCCTTTCTTTCATTCATTTTTCTTCGCCGAATAAGTCGACTACGTCTCGCAATTTCTTTCGGAGGGATATCTATTTAACATAGAGAAGTATATTATTAGAGGCCAAAGGTTATACTCCCTCAATCCCTAAATGTTAGTCCAATTGACTTTTCAAACATTTTAAGGCTATATTATAAGCTTTGGAAGTTTGGTGATTATGAAGCTTTAATTTTGTAAATGAGACTTTTTAGGACAAAGAAAAAGGAGAATTGGGACTATCAATTTGGCACATATGAAGTAGAATACAATCAACATATGGAGTTTATAAATTGTACCTATTTTTAGTTCCTGCTGACTTTTTGGACAACATCCTCGTTTCCTTTTCATTTCCTAGTCTTTTCTTCGGGAGTTGATTACCAATTTAACTTTGATGCCCCCAGATGATAGTGTAAAATGAACCCTGTGATCAGATTAAGAGCAATAGATTTCAAAGAAACTGAATGTTATGAGTAGTAGTAAAATGAATAAATTTAAGAATTTATAAATCTATAGACTTCTAAAGTACTCGTAAACAATATGAAGGTTACATGAAGATAGATAGACACTTTACAGTTATATTTCAATGGCCGTTTGTATTATGTGATAATGGATTATTTGGAACAATTTATTGCACAACATAATGGCAAAATCATACAAATATCATTTGTCTTTCTAGCTTCTATATATTTGACTCTTAATATTAACCTGAAATGTCTATCACTAATGAATCATGCAACTCTTTGCAAGAAGACAATTAATGTAAAAAGTTGTAAAGCTATATTCAAAGCATTAAAAAATTTAAGATAGACACTTTACAGTTATATTTCAATGGCCGTTTGTATTACATGATAATGGATTATTTGGAATGATTTATTGTACAACATAATGGCAAAATCATACAAATATCATTTGTCTTTCTAGCTTCTATATATTTATGCAACTCTCTGCAAGAGGACAATTAATGTAAACAGTTTTAAAGCTATATTCAAAGCATTAAAAAATTTAATGTCTATTTTTATCATTTAAACGCATAATATATTATTCTTTCATTCTTTCGTCTAACCCTAAATATACCCAGTACAATGAACCTCATATGAAGGCCATACAAATATCATTTTTCTTTTCTAGCTACTATATATATGACTCTAAATATTTATCAAAAATGCCTTTCTATCTCTAATGAATCATGCAACTCTTTCGAGGAAGTCAAAGAATGTAAAAAGATTCAAAGCAACATTAAAAGCGAATAAAAGGTTTAATTTCAAATAAATAAAAATAAAAACACTTTTGATGAAGACTAATTAGTACTCCCTCTTAAAAGGAAAGTTTATAACACTACTTTATTAATGGTTTGGGCATATATTCGGTTCGACGTTGACATGGGGCATTTTTTTCTGGGTTTTGGTGGTTTTTGGGTGAAGGTGCATGGCCATGCTTGGAATTCAGCACGGCCATGCAAGGCCTGGCACGCCCATGCAGCTATTGGGACTCGACCGTGCAAAGTGTGGTTTTTTGGGGGAGGTTTCTGCTTGGATATGCTCGGCGGAGGCTTGAAGGAGCTCGTCCGAGCAAAACGCGGCTGGCTCACCCGTGTAGTGTTGGTGCCTCGGTCGTGCAAGGCCTGCGCGGTTGTGGAGTTTCTGCTTGGCCACACTCGGCCGCGTCTTGGCCATGCTCGGCCGAGCTGGTCCTGGGAGCTTGTGGGCCATTTCTTGGGCCATTTGGGCGGATTACGCATATTTTTTTAAAAAAAATTCAGAATTCACATTGTTGATACTATATATCAAAAAACTCGGGGGAAAAAAATAGGTGAAAAACAAATAGGACTAAATAATTGCATGTAAATCATATCAAGTTATTGAAGATATTATATATTTCTAACAATAAATGGAGAATTACAAAAATAATGAAAACAAAATAATATTATTCCCATAGCTGCAAACATGGACATTATTTATTCTTATTCAGAAAGCAAGAGAAAAAAAAAAGGCTCCACAACAGCCATGTAAAACTTGTCAAGCATTTAAAAGTCCATTTGCTTCCGACATGATAAATAAATCAAAACTACAAATTCTTCCTTGCTTTCTTTGCCTTAACAGTAGTTTCTTCAAGCTCTTCACCAGTCACCATTGCTCCATCTTCAGCTTCAAACTCTACACTGTCTGGACTGTAGAATTGAGAGATTTTTTTTTCAAGAATATTCAATGAGTATAATAACATATTTATGTATAGAAGAGATTTATGTATATATGTAGAGACAAATTATTGGACTTTTGAGAAAGAGGATACCTTAATATCCTTGCTGATCGTTTTTCAAACATTGCTGGTGTCTTGAGTATAATAGTATCAACATCTTCTTCTTTTATTTTTTTCCCCTTATAAGTAAATGAGATATGTCAATTTTCATGTTAAGTACTGGAAGAAATAAACAAAATCCAATTATCAGGTACCTTGTTGTTAACATCGGCCTTTATTTCAGACTCATCGAGAATTCTTGCAACTGTGAATTTTTCTTTTGAAGTTCCTCGGCTTTTCTCATTAAACTTTAATTGGAATATATGTTTCTTCCTATCGGTTGTAAGTTTGTTTTGGAATTGGTGACTAGAAACCTTGCTGTATCATGTCGGACACATTCATAATTATATTTAAAAAATAATAGTAAGAAAGATAGAAAAACAAATATAATGAAATTTAGGGTTTAAAGAGTTTATAACCTCATAGTCAAGTTGTGCAAGGTCTGGCGCTTTAACAACAATCAATTTCTCGACCTCGCGATCAAACATGACACAATTTAACACACCATCTTGCTCATCATCAATCTCAATCTCGACCCGATACCTAGACATAATTATTTTTAGATAATATTTCAAAGTGATGTTACGATTATACATTTATGAATAAAATATACGTAAAAGAATTTACAACTTACCGGATCAATGGATAAGGTTCAGGCTTATCACAGTTATTGCAATGCAATTTTCCGTCCTTTATTCCTAGCTTAGCCTTGCATACGTTGGCGGAGCAGGAATTATATTTCCAACCATTGCTTTCACCAATACTTAGGATACGTCCACATACGAATAACGGAACCGCCTGTGAACAAAACCATTTAAAAATCAACTTGTGCTAATGGCATGTAAATAATCTTAGAGTCAAACAATCTCCTTACAAAATTTTCGCCATTTGAAAGAGTTTCCAACACTGAACTAATAGTTCGTTTATTCTTCTCAAAGTCTTGGCGCGAAACAAAAGTATCGTGCATGGGAATTTTACCAACCTCCTCATCGAGACCAACTTCTCCCAATCTGTATAATCAAGTAGATAAAACATAGAGTATATCAACAACCTACAACTTTAGGCACTCAGTTTTTGGAGTTTACAAAAAGTACCTATCAACAAAGTCTTTAATTTCATCAATACATTGATCTATATAAATTTGTGTAGCACTGCTGGTTGATAAGAAAGTATCACCTGCAACAAAATAAGAAAATTAATATATGTGGCATAATATTGAGCAATATTACAATGGAAGACTATCAAGATAAACACTCCATCTGTCCCCAAAATGATATGCTCATTTCCCCTTTTCCTTTGTCCCAAAAAAGTTGATCTCATTTTCAAAATTAAACCTTCAAAATCACTAAACTTTCTAAACTTATAATGTAACTTTAAAATGTTTGAAAAGTCAAATGGGACTATCATTTAGGGACGGAGGGAGTATATATTAATCATAAAACGTACCATTTGTTTCCAACTTCACAATGGTGGAAGTGATTATCCAAACCTTACTTTTGGACTTTGACATATTTGTTACCAGCTTAATCATATCCTCACCCCAAACGGTAACTCTCTTTTTATTGTTACTACAAAATAAACCAATGACAATAGTAACTAAATTTTGAACACAATATTAAGGGAAAAACAATTTAAAATAAAAATAAACCTTTCATCCTGAATATCCAGATATTGTAGAAAAATTGTTTGATGGTGGGAAACTCTATGTCCGACGGGTGAAATCCCGACAACATAACCAATCACATTTGCATAAAGAACCATACAATATTTTCACGTAAGAATAATAGTGTAATAAATTAATGAAAATACCTAGACATTAGAAATCATGAGAATATGATCATACCACATAAATTCCTATTCTGGTCACTAACTCTCTCCAAGCTAGCAAAGGAAACTAAATTGAAATTATAGCGGTTGATGGCAGGCAATTTGGAGATTAGCTCTTCCAAATAGGTGGCACCATCAAACAAAACAATATAATTGACAGGAACCACGCGAAAGGTGGGTTTTGCCAATTCAACATTGAAGTTTTTTGCAGAATAAAATCCTCCTTCTTTCAACAATCCATTAAAGTCGGGCACGAACTTACTTCGAATAGAACAATGTATTGATGCATGCTGAAATAAACATTTAAAAAGAGAATGTAACTTTAGAAACTGATACACAGATGGGGGAAATGAAACAAATATAAATACGCGAAAAATAAAACACATGAGAGTAGGGAAAACCTGTTCGTCGACTGCAACTAAATCCAGGCTCATGAGCTCCCCATTTTTCCTTGGGTTATAAGTTGGCCAAAGGCGTACAACCCTAAAAATGAATTTTTGTGACTGCCTTCCCTTCTGCAATTGTGACACTAAAAGCTGACGGTTGGCCATTGTAGGATTCAGTAAGTTGAAAAGATGAGTTATAATCACACCAATGTCTTCGAATCCTTTATATAGGTCTTCACGTGGGAGAAGAGTTGTGGTCAGACATATCAAAGGGTTTAACTTAAATGAGATATTTAGTCATATGAATAGATTTACAATATATTAAATGCAATGCTTTTTCATGTTCTAAAACCGCTTCTTTTCTAATTGACAGACTTCTTTTCCAATTGACAGGTACATGAAACGAAGGGACAATCTCTATTGAATGACACAATTATTCATGTGATAAAAACAATGTCAAACATCAAGCATGCACACTATATATATGGCATCTATCTAGTTAATATTACACATCTAAAATAAACATATGCACATATGAAAGTAAGATCAACTTATTTCTATTCACATTTCTACTGGTAATATTCAATGAATATTCATATTCAAACAATATCTATTTACACTTCTAAAACCCTATTCCAAAGTACTTAACTATTGGTGAGAATTTGGAAAATCACATGGAAATGTACAGTCGCATGACATGGAACGCTGAGAAGCAAGAGAAATCAAATCTGCCCTTAGGTGTCAAAACCATGTCAATTTTATCCTACTTTAAAATACTATAGTATAGATTTTTTAAGGTTCTTAAATTCAACTGAATTCTTCTGAATACTTTTTTCCCTAATTGTTATTTTTTTGTCAGTTATCTTTAGAGTCGACTGTGACCAAGAGGCAGGCCATTTCTCTCCCATCATCTCGCAAGGTATTGTCTAATATTTTTTTTCTTTCAGTTGATTCATTGAAACGAAATTGTGTTTGTACTTTCTCTCTATCTCTGTAAGATTTTTGTTTGAAATTTTGCACAAAAATTAAAAAAAAGTGCAAGTGGTGTTCCTGAGTAGCCGAGGTTCTGCGGGTAGAGCTACCCTTTAATATTTTAGGGGTATGATTATATGTAATAATTAATTTTATCATTTATTATAAAAGACAATTGATCTAAAAATATATATATATATAACTAATTATTATTTAAATATTGTGTTTAATTTTATGTTGTGTTTTTTAATTTTATAATTGAAGACTTTCAAATTAGATATTGTTTTTTTTTATTTGAATGTTGATTTAGATAGTGTTTTATACTATAGATTTAGAAGTTGTGTTTAATTTTATAGGTTTAAAAAAAATGAACGATCAAGGAACATTGAATATTTATGGATATGGTGATTCGGCTCTAAGTGAAACAGTAAGTTAATATTTTACTATTACTATTTTATTGTAAATATTTGTTTTTATCATATGTGATATGTGATATGTGATTGTGATAATAATGTGATTTTTAGATTGACATTTTGCGAAGAAACAATGTCTCGATTGTCATGCGAGAACCTTTTGAACACGATGAAATGATAAGGGTAAACTTTTGATGTTAAATTAAGTTTTTATTTCTTTTTTTTTAATTTGCATTAATTAACGAATATATATAGATTTTTTGACTAATATTTATAATTCATTATTAGGCTCAAAATCGACTAACCAACCTACCGACAGTTGCATTGCCCCCACTGGTATTTAATTCATTTCAGTTTAAATATTTAGTATTGTTTATTTCTAATTTCAGTTTAAATATTTATTATTGTTTATTTATATTTATATTTGATATAGATGCATGTAATTTAATTTTATTTATTATAAATCTATCAAATTATGTCAAGTTACTTACCACTTCAATAATTATTTTATCATCATTCTAAAATATTTGAATCATATATTTGTAGTCATGGGATGAGTGCGTGAAAGAATATAGACGCTTGCACAAACCTACGACAAGGACTTGGAATGGGCATAATAAGGTATTATTATTATTTTTTTAATTATTATATTGTTAATTTAATAAAAATATATTGATTTCATTTTTTATTTATTTCAGGTGCTTTTACGTAAACGTACCTGGCCAATATCTATTTCGATTGAGACAACATCTTTACTTCAACTGGTTAAAAATCTATATGTTAATTAGATGTTAATTTATGTCTTATCTTTTTGTAAACAACTTTTATTGTGTATCTTAAATTAATTATCATTTTTTGTAACTATAATGTTTATGTTAATTAAAAAAAAAGACCGCGTGTCCTCGGACACGGACATGTATACTAGGAGGTAATTGCAGTAGTTATCTCTCTCTCTCTCTCCAATTGCAATATAATATTTTCAATCTCTCAATCGCAAAATATGTCCTAAACTATTAGTGTTTGTTAAAAATATTTCTTGATATGTAACTGAATATTCACTTGGGATTGGATGACATGAATGATGTTTTATTCTACTTATTAATTTTTTCACTGCTTAATTTTTGGTACTGACCCGTGCCATTGGCACGGGCTTTTGAGTACTAGTCTATATTAAAATAGAGCTCAAAAATAATTAACACACAAACAATGGCTAAGATTCAATCTAATAAAAGACAAAGAAGGGCCAAGATTTATTCTCCCTTTCAATAGCCGTTCACGGTGGTTATCAACAAAACCCCACGATCGGTTCAAGGGTTTCAGAAACTTCCAGTCAACATTCGTTCCATCAAAATCTCTCTTCATCCTCAAATGCAGCAGACACCTCCCATTCTCCCAAACCCATGATCGAAGGGCCGCCAAGACCTAATCCACTTCTGGAGTAAACACATTGGTAACCCCCTCCGTCGAAATTGTCATCTCAGCCGGCGGCGACCTTCTCCCCCGCCAAGACCAAATTCACGATCTTTCCTTTCCACTCCCAATCAGTTGCAAATCAATCCATTTTCTCTCTTCCAATCCATCGGGCAAAGAAGAGAGCCCAAACTCACTCACTCTCTTTCTCTGTGTATGTGTATGCCCCTTACTCCTTATAGCACGCTGCCATCATGACGGATTCGTCAGCATTGATGTGGAAAAATGAAAAAGTGAAGGCGTGCGATGGCGGGAGGCTGCGATTGAGGCCTGCGACTTTGTTCAACAACCGTATGATTCCAATAAAAATTCTAACTATTTAAGCAGTTTCTTTTTAATTCGCCTGAAGTTGATCATATTGTAAGTTTTTAGGTGTTACTGATTTGCTTTGTAACTGTTTTATGTGTGCTTTTGTATATATTATCTGTTTTATTCGACCTCATTTCTTCTTCAGATTCTTCTTATTTACTTTGAAAATTGGGACTTTTTGTGTTTAGTATGGGATAGATTTTCAAATACTCAATTATTTTTTAGCACTTGAATTCGAGAATATTGTTCGAATTATTCGTAGTGACCGGCCACTATACACTTCTTTGTGTTTTGTAATTCATCAAACATGTTGTCTGGAACTTCTATTTAGATCTTACTTCTTCATCACTACTGCGTCTGATCTGAAATTTCTGCTTGGGGCACCAATCATTGTAAAGTAAGTTTAAAATAGGAAAAATTGCATGAAAGGTATAGAAGAGGTGCCAATTGGGTTAGAGGGGGTATTTTTTTGTAATTACAAATCACATACATTAAATCGAAAAAAAAATATTCCTACAAATTGGATTTACCCATCTTCTAATTCATCCGAAAAGAACCTCCATTCAACCATTATTCCTTCAATTTGAATTCTTCCATTTGTATTAATTTTTATGTAGCTTAATGATTTAGGTAATTAATAAATTAGTGTACATTTGCTAGGATTGACATTTTTTGTTCCATTTACAGAATCTTTTGTTACTCTCAAGTTAATATATGTTTGGGATTTCATGTCTAAAATAAGGTGCAAAGAAAGAAATTAAAGGATGAATCAATGGACATCCTTCATTACAGGAATGTGTTAAAAGTACCTGTTTGAAAAAGTTATATATGAATAAATGTAATTACATGGGTTTATCCTAGAAATTAACACTCATGAGATACTGCCTATCACACTCGAGGTCAAATATTGAACGTCTTTAAAGTTTGTTAATCATAAAGTTTGTTAGTGTAAGCTCTGATGTAGTGAGAAAGAAATGGAATTGGTGTGAAAATACATCTAATTAGTGTCGCATGGATTATACATACCAAAGGAAATGTAATTGTGATTGGGGCTTTGCGGGGTTGGAAGCAGTTGGGCAGTTGATGATATTTGGGTATTAAATGACGGTTTTGAATGGTAGAAAGTGAGTTGGAGGTCGCGCTTATATTATGAGAATGGAGGGAGAGAACTTATTTGGAGAGAGTGAACTGGATGAGGGGATAGCTCGTATAGTATATCTCTGAGAGGTGCTTAAATCATACTCGGTGCTTGTATACCGTGAGGAGGGAACCTTTGTCCGTTTACCTCTGCCCAAATTATCAGATGCTTCCTCCATGGTGGGTGCAGACGCTTTACTTTGAACAAACTCAGTTTTAGGCGCCTCAGTGGAAGCTACAGGCACCCCATCATGCTCAAGGGGCGCCTCATCATACTCTAGGCGTGCTCCATCATGCCCTAGGGGCGCTCCATCAGTGTGTTCATCATTCACTAGGGGGCTTCAACATGATTTTCAACTTCTGTGCCTTGCTCAGAAGCGCCAGTACTCCCAATAACCGTCTCATCAGGATTATAAAAAATGGAATCAGTACCAATAACCTCTTCATTCGGACTATCACTTTGACTTATGAACGGGAATTTGGATTCTACAAAAATAACGTCACGGGAGACAAGTGTTTTGTTTTCCTAAAGGTAATACAATAACCATCCTTTCTTACCAAAATGGTAACACAAGAAAACACGCTTTTGACTTCGACTATCAAATTTATCATTATCATGACGTGAATAATGGGCATAAAAAACAGAACCGAAAACCCTAATGTGTTTATAGGTAGGTGCTCTGCCAAAAATGATTTCATACGGAGTTTTCCCATGCAGCAATTTTGAAGGAGTGCGATTAATCAAATAATCGGCCGTCAAAACACACTCACCCCAAAATCTAATAGGCAATGCAGCTTGAAACTGTAAGGCCCGTGCTACGTTCAAAATGTGACGGTGCTTTCTTTTGACTCTCCCATTTTGTTGTGAAGTGCAAATACATGTGGTGTGAAACACAATTCTGTTTTCAGCAAACTATTTTTCAAGACATGTGAATTCTTTCCCATTGTCACTTCGCACCAATTTGACACATTTATTAAACTAGCGCTCAACCATGGCAAGATAATTTTTCAAAGTGTGAGGCACATCACTTTTTGAGTTTTCCAAATAGACCCACACAACGCAAGAGCAGTCATCCACAATAGTTAAAAAAATAAGTTGCTCCACACAAAGCAGGTGTGCGATAATCACCCCAAAGATCAACATGAATTAAATCAAAAGTTCCTTCAGAATTGCTCTCATTAGGCAAAAACGTATCTCTAGTTTGTTTGAATTTGCAACCAATTTCACAAATATTTTTATTAGCACTATTCCGATTAACAAAATGAAGTAAACTAACTACTTTACTTGATGGATATCCCTACCATTGATGCCATAACTCATGCTTTGCAAGTTCCTTATCGATGTAGACTCGTGCTTCGGTAGACTTCCTCAACTAGTATAGCCCCTAGCTTTGTTCACCCGCACTAATCAACGTCTTCGAGGTTCGGTCCTGTATTACACAAAGTTTGTCAGAAAATTGCACAAAATTATTTGAGTGACAAAACTGTTGGGTTTTAGAGTATAAACGCAGCGGAAAATAAAAAAATATTTAATTTATAAAAAATCGGTATCCGTGTGTTATCGCATAAAATTTGATAAATTCAAGAACGGAGTTCAAGAAATTACCAACTCGCGTAAGCCGATTCGCTTGAGGATTCCACTTGCAATCCTTCTAGACGTATCCACGCGTACAAATCGCTGGGAACGATTGATGCAAAGAAGGTGCTAGCCTCCTTCACCTCTCTCCTTTCTCTATCTCTTGTAGCCTCTCTTGTGAAAAGGGAAAAAGAAGATTAGAGATTAGGTTTTTTTAAGCTTAGATAAGTTGTTTATATATAGGGGTAATTTTGACTCACTTGTCAAACTAAGCCCCTTAACTTTCATTATGTAAGTTTTAACCTTAAACTTACACTAATGACATAATGAACCATAACTTATCCATTTACAACTTATAACCCTTTAACTATCCCAGTAACTTGTACTTATGCGTGTGACCCTCTAGGTTTCTAACACGAAGGCAGTATATCCACACAGACTAAGGTAACCGACTAGCATTAGTTGTTAGCCACCCAACGTGATAGAAAAAATGGTAGCGAACCATAAACCACTATGAACAGTCGTAGTTAAATCTCTTCGTCTTAATATCCAAATTATTATTAATACATGAAGCATCATTATCAATAATAATATTTACTTGATTCTAGAAATATCTTAACCTCTATGACTAACTTGTCATGCCATGGCCATGGACTTTCAAGTTACTTATATTTTAACCAAGAGGCCGGGATATAATCTTCATAAAGAAGCGACGAATCCTCTCTCGACGTTTTACTATTTCCTCTACACTTCATGTTTCATCCAATCTCTAATTATTGTAGACATATTTCAGCACTACTTTAATAAGAGTTAAAATAAAACAATTCATGCATGAAATAAATAAATGTCTCAAGTCTAGGGATTTAACACACTTCTCATATTGAGAATATTAATGACGCTAAATACACGTAGTATTCTCAATGACGGGCCAATCCAGTGAACTCAACTTACTTAGAGCACCCGTATTGATGACTTGGAAAACTATCCCTCAGTCTAGCGAGAAAGACTTTAGTCGTCACATACGTTGGTCATAATTATCAATGTCCACTATTAATAATTACTATCTGACCAAGGATAACGTTTATGAACATATATATCATAAAATTCTCACCAATAATAGAATCCTCAATTATCATTTTATGATATGATAATTTATGTTCATTGGACTTCATTATTTAAATTAAGCGAGCAGAAAAGCTAAAATTAAATAATAAATATTGCCATTAAAATAAATAATATAAAATATGTCTTGGCACATTGTGCACACACTTTCAGTCTCCCACTTGCACTATTGCCAAGCACTATGAGATCGTAGTCCCAATGCCCTCGCATGTTTCTCATGTTTCTGCTGAGCTAAGGCTTTAGTAAGGGGATCTGCAACATTTTCCTCTGTACCTATTTTGCTGACCAACACATCACCTCTCTGAACTATCTCTCTGAGTAAGTGATACTTTCGAAGTACATGTTTGGATCGGTGGTGAGACCTTGGTTCCTTTGCCTGAGCTATGGCTGCATTATTGTCACAGTATAAAACAACTGGATCAACAATGCTAGGAACCACCCCAAGTTCCTTTATGAAGTTCTTGATCCAAACAGCTTCCTTGGCTGCTTCAGAAGCTGCTATATATTCGAACTCTGCTGTGGAATCTGCTACTGTTTCCTGCTTGGAGCTCTTCCAGCATACAGCTCCTCCATTTAAACAAAACACATAACCTGATTGAGATTTCTGATCATCCTGATCAGTTTGGAAACTAGCATCAGAATATCCTCTGATTACTAGTTCTTCCTCTCCTCCATAGACCATAAACAAATCTTTTGTCCGTCTCAAGTACTTGAGAATGGTCTTTACTGCAATCCAATGGTTCTCTCCAGGATTGGCTTGATATCTACTCGTCATGCTTAAAGCATACGAGACATCTGGCCTCGTGTATAACATAGCATACATAATGGAACCCACAACCGAAGCATATGGAATACTTTCCATTTTATCTTTATCTTCTTGAGTCTTAGGACTCATAGTCTTAGAAAGACGTACACCATGTGACACTGGCAAGAATCCTCTCCTGGAATCTTGCATATTGAATCTCTTCAATACTTTGTCTATGAACGTGCCTTGACTTAGTCCAAGCAACCTTTTAGACTTATCTCGGTATATCTTAATTCTTAAGATATAGGCTGCCTCTCCCAAGTCTTTCATGGAGAAGTTCTTGTTCAACCAATCCTTGGTTGATTCTAGATTTGTCCTATCATTTCCAATGAGTAGGATGTCATCAACGTATAATACTAGGAACACTACAGCGCTCCCACTAACCTTCTTGTACACACAAGGCTCTTCAGGGTTTTTTACGTAGCCAAATTCTTTGACTACTTCATCAAACCTCTGATTCCAACTCCTAGAAGCTTGCTTTAATCCGTAGATTGACCTTCGCAACTTACAAATCTTATTTTGACCTTTGAATGATTCAAAACCAACAGGTTGAGTCATATAGACATCCTCTGTTAACTTTCCATTAAGAAAAGCAGTTTTGACATCCATTTGCCATATCTCATAATCATTGTAAGCAGCTATTGCAAGCAAGATCCTAATGGACTTTAGCATGGCTACTGGCGAAAAAGTTTCATCGTAGTCAATTCCTTGACGTTGAGTAAAACCTTTAGCCACTAACCTTGCCTTATAGGTGTTTACATTACCATCCATGTCAGTTTTCTTCTTGAAAACCCACTTGCACCCTACGGGTTTTACCCCAACTGGTGCCTCTACCAAATCCCAAACTTGATTGGTAGCCATGGAGTCCATTTCAGATCTCATGGCCTCAAGCCATTTCTCTGAGTCAGTTGAAGCGATAGCTTCCTCATACGTCTTAGGCTCATTGTCTTCGACAAGCCATATTTCCCCTGGCTGGGTTACTTGTAGGCTATATCGAGATGGTGGACGAATCACCCTTTGAGACCTACGTAGCTCTTGTGTGTCACGAGTCTCTTCTTGAGGCGGTGATTCCACAGTCACTCGTGGTTCATCCGTCTCATGAAGTGGCTCACGATCCAACTCGGTTGTGGTTTCTTGAATTTCTTCAAGATCTATTTTTCTCCCACTACTTTCTTTAGAAATGAACTGTGTTTCTAAGAATGTAGCATATCGAGCAATTGTGATCTTATGCTCAGTTGGTGATAAAAATAGTATCCTTTAGTTTCTTTAGGATAACCCACAAAAATGCATTTGGTGGCTCTCGCAGCAAGCTTATCTGTCTGGTTAGACTTGACATAAGCCTCGCAACCCCAAACCTTCAAATAAGACAAATTGGGTTTCTTCCCAAACCATAGTTCATATGGTGTCTTATCTACTGCCTTAGTTGGAACACGGTTAAGTGTGTGCGCAGCCGTTTCTAATGCGTATCCCCAAAAGGATAATGGAAGACTTGTATCGGCCATCATTGATCTAACCATATCCAAAAGGGTACGGTTTCTCCTTTTAGATACACCATTCCACTGCGGTGTAGCTGGAGGGGTTAACTCGGAAACTACCCCTTTATCCTTAAGGTGATCAATGAACTCTTGGCTAAGATATTCACCCCCACGATCAGATCGAAGAGTCTTTATCCTTTTACCAAGCTGATTTTCTACTTCGTTTTTAAACTCTTTGAATTTCTCAAATGTTTCTGACTTGTGCCTCATTAAATAAATATATCCATATCTACTTAAATCGTCGGTAAAAGTCACGAAGTATGAAAATCCTCCTCGAGCTTGAGTTGAAAGTGGTCCACACACATCACTGTGTACAAGCCCAAACAATTCACTTGCTCTTTCTCCCTTCTTTGGAAATGGCGCTTTGACCATTTTACCTTGTAAACAAGCTTCACATATTTCTATGGGTTCATAATTAAATGAATCCAAAAGAGCCTCATTCTGAAGCTTCATTATGCGTTTAGTGTTTACATGGCCTAAGCGACAATGCCATAAGAGAGTCATGTTTGAGTAATTAGTCTTTTGTTCTTTTCTACTTACTTGGAGTACTTGCTTTTCTTGATCTAAAACATAGAGACCATTATTAAAATGTCCACATCCATAGAATATACCATTCAAATAAAAGAAACAAGACTTGTTCTTAAATTCAAAAGTAAAATCCTTAGCATCCAAACAAGACACCGAAATAATGTTCTTGGAAAAACTAGGAACATAATAACAATTCTCCAAATTTAAAATCAATCCACTTGGCAAGTTTATGGAATATCTTCCTACAGCTAAAGCAGATATCTTCTTGCCATTAGCAACTCGTAGGTCCACCTCGCCTTTGGAAAGCTTCCTTTGATCACTTAGCCCCTGTAAGTTCACACAAATGTGAGAACTACAGCCAGAATCAATAATCCAAGAAGAAGAAAAAGACATACTGCACTCAATCATAAAGATACCTGAGGCACTTGCTTCACCCTTCTTATTCTTGAAGGATGGGCAATTCTTCTTCCAGTGTCCTTTGTTACCACATTGGAAACACTTTGCTTCCTTCTCATCTGCTGATGGCTGCTGATAACGCTTGCCTTTAGCTTTAGGCACATCTTTCACTTTCTTGCCTTTGGAATAACTTCCAGTTGCCTTTCTTTTGGTACCTCGTACCACGTTAACATGTGAAATAGGCTCCTTGCCTTTGGACTTTGCTGAGATATCTTTCTCAGCAGTCCTAAGCATGGAAAGCAAGTCTGAAATGGATTTTTGCATGTCATTCATATTAAAATTCATGACAAACTGTGAATAACTCTCTGGCAAGGATGACAAAATTGCATCTGTAGCCAAGTCTTCATCCAACTTGGATCCCAAGTTCTCGAACCTCTCTATGTACCCTATTATCTTGAGCACATGAGACTCAATTGAGGCTCCCTCTTGCATCTTGCTATGGAACAAAGCTCTAGAGGTATCATATCTTTCTGCTCTAACAGACTTACGATAGAGTTTCTTAAGATGAAGGTCAATATCTCTGGCCAACATCTCTTCATGTTGTTTTTGCAATTCAGGAGACATTGCACCTAGCATGATACATTCAACATCTATCGAATCCTCAAGATATTTCTCATACTTAGCTTTTTCCTCAGCTGAAGCGTCATCAGCTGGAGCCTTTGGCTCCTCTTGATTATCTAGGACATACAACTTTCTTTGGGCTCGCAGTACAATTCTTAATTTTCTGTACCACTCGAGATAGTTGGGTCCAGTGAGCACGTTCTCCTTTTCCAGGATGCTCCCAAGTTTCAGGTTATGTTCGTTTTGATTAGTCATGGTATCTACAGCAAAATAAATAACATAAATAAGTACATGAAAAATTATTTATTTTAATGGTCTTTTATTACTTCCACTATTTTTTTTCGAAAATCAAAAGCCCTCTCTTTTGAAAACGGAGAATTGTGTTGGCTTATTCTCTAGGGGATACCAAATCCTATAAATTTAGTTTGCACATAACTGAGCTATAACTACAAACTAAATCTATTAGGTAGGCACTTACTTTGCCAATTGTAAATTCATACAATTTTGGTATATAATCTGTTGAGTTAAAATAACTAGATTCAAAACTATGAATCAAACCCAACCAACTGCTCCTTAAAAATTTAACCTTAGCTGAGCTAAAATATTAAATTTTCTAAGTTAAATCAAAACCATTAATTTTTCTTAAAAAATATGATTGTTATAAAAATGGCCCACAACTGAGCTGTAACGGCCTTTAGATAACTTACAACTATTTTTAAGAAAAGTTATGGAGGGCAAAACTTGATTTAATATTTTTAAGGAATTTTAAAATATGTCTCACCAAGCATGGATAATAATTAAAGCATCCACAATAATTAAAATGCATAAATAAACATGCAATGATCATGAGCCATCTATCTAGGATTGGGTCAAGCCAATGACTCAATCACAAAGTCAACCTAAAAGTAATTCATGTCCATGAATTAGCAGCTCCTTTAGTTGAATCTTGGATGGTGTCACTTTTTGATCGCTCCATATTGCTTCTCCGCGTTATCCGTCTTCTCTTTATTTCTATTCTAAAACTAAAACCAAATTCTCTAGAATTTTACATCATCTACTATCTCGTTTAAACATACGAGAGAAACTCAAGGAAATGGGTAAAATTGTAGAAATATAAAGAGACGGACATGTAAGCCCTTATTAATTTCAGAAGCACGCAAGCTTCCTACAAATAATAATATTATTAAAACAATCAAAAACATATCCACAAATATAAAGAGACAAATATAAAGAGACGGACATGCAATAATTAAAATTGAACTCAATTAATCAACTGACTTACTCTAACATTGTTAATTATTATACTAAATAAATAACAATGTAATTGTTTGAAAATAAAATGAAACAATACCATTTTGAAACCCATTCTTACGTTTCAACCAAAAATGAAACCAATTTTAAAAATTGAAACCGTCCGTACGTTTCAAAATGAAACCATTTAAAAAAAAAAATGAAACCATTTTTAAAAGAGTGCGTCTGCTGAGAAACGCGTTTCTCCATAACTATGGAGAAACGTGTTTTTCATAGCCAGAAGCTTTACATTTGATAACCAGAAAAAAAAAACCCAAGGCCAAGATCAAAAGCTTCTGGATATCCAGAAGCTTTGCATTTGATAGCCAGAAGCTTTGCAGTTGATATCCAGAAGCTTTGTATTTGATAGCCAGAAGGATGTGAAATGTATATCCAGAAACTGTTAGGTGCATATCCAGAAATGTGTTAGGGCATATCCAGAAATTGCTATTGAAGGTTTCTGGATATCCAGAAACCTTCAAATGTATATCCAGAAACATTTTGAAGGTTTCTGGATATTCATTTGAAGGTTTCTGGATATCACTTTCATAGGTTTCTGGCTATCTAGCTCATTGTCGCGCGACATGTCGGGACCCGTTTCTCCATAACTTATGGAGAAACGCGTTTCTCCCTAGATTTTGTGTTTTTAAAAAATGAAACCGTCCGTACGTTTCAACTCAAAATTCAAAATGAAAACACTAAATAGCATTGACTAAATCTCTATCTATATAACAAGAGGATAGTCTGCAAAAGCCCGCCCAAACCAGGGGTAATATAGTCATTTCACGCGGTGGCAAACTTGAAGTTTTAGTAACCCCGGATGACGTGGCTGGCGCTGATTGGAGGAGAGCCTGGCGCGTGCCTTACACGCGCCGACCAAGGCGCGTGTACGCGTGGTTTTTTTTTTTTTTTTTTTTTAAAAAAAGCAACACGTGGCGGGCTCTGATTTGCCAGATTATTTTCGGATTTTTGTTTTTCACCCCCTATTTTCGACCTCATTTATTTTATAAAAAAAAAAATTTTAAAAAAAAAATTTTACACCAAAATTCATAAATTTTTTTTCTCTTTAATTAGAGACTAATTTTATTTAATTTGGACACAAAAAAAAATTCTCTTTTTTAAATAAAAATTTCGTAATTATCCTTTCTTTATTTTTCTTTTTAATTTTTCAATATTTTTTTTGTGCAAAATTAATTAAGTGTGAATTATATTTTTTTTATTATAAATGATGATAATAATAATCATAATTTTACTAATATGAATATTAGTACTGCTTCATTCGACTCAAAAATTAATGTTCTTAATGTTAGTTCCTTCGTTTCAAAATTTGACATTAATTTTTTAAATATATTAAGTAATATTTTATAAAATATTTCTTGGGACGAATATAGTAATTTTTTTTCCCGAAGTAGTATTAATTTGTAAAAATTAATGTTTATAATGTTCGTGTCTTCGTGTCAGAAAATGAATATTACTTTTTGAGACAAGTAAATTCATTGAGGCAAAGGAAGCATTTTTTTTTTTTGATATAGAAAGTAGTATTAATTATGGGATGAAAGTAATATTCATTTTTGAATTGAAAGAATTTTTTTTTGTTAAAACGTAGAATTTTTTTATATGTCAAAAAAAAATGAACATTGCTTCTTTCGTCTCAATGAACATTTTAAAAAATAATACTACTTTATTCGTATAAAAAATTAATGTAATATTTTTAGACGAAGACACTAACATTACAAACATTAATTGCAGAGGCGAATGAAGTATTATTATTTTTTAAAATATTTGCTCTTTTTTGAATTGAAGTAAATTTTTTCCTTAAAAAGTAGAATTTTTTTTTATGTCCAAAAAAAATAACCATTGCTTCGTTTGGCTCAATGAACATTTTAAAAAATAATACTACTTTATTCGCCTAAGAAATTAATGTCATATTTTGAAATATTAATTGGGATGAAGGGAATAATGCTCATTTTTTTATAAGAAATTGTAATTTCACATAGTGGCAAAAATGAAGATAACAAGCAAATAATTTAAAAAATTATAATATAATAATTATTAATAAAGAAAACTCAATAGAAATATTATTTTTTCCATATCAAATACATACTTTAAAAAATTATAATCTTCATTGGGATGAAGAAAGTAATATTAATTTTAAAAATATTCATTGGGATGAAGGAAGTAATTTTCAATTTTCTTGGAAAAAAAATTTAGTATTTTTTATTGGTTATTCATTTTGAGTCGAAAATAATATTTATTTTTTAAATGAATAATATATTTTTTTTTATAAAAGTATATATTGAAAGAATTTATTTGAGATGGATAAAATAATATTTACATTTTTCAAAAATGAATATTACTTTCAACTCAAACTAAATCACCAAAAAATAATACTAATTTTTGTGCCAAAAAATTGCATTATTATGTTCTTTAACTAGAATGAAAAATTATATTTTTCGTCTCAAATAACTAAAATTTTTGAATTAGCGAAATCAAATTACTTTTTTTTACCCTCTTCTAGGAAAACAGTGTTAGTATGTGCTTTAACTTGATATTGCCCTACTTGAAAATTTCATTTCATGTATTTTGTTTGTTTGGATGTTTGGAGAATCACTATAGTCAAGAGTTCCGAATTGCAGTTGAAGAGAAATATTTGGAGACTTATAACTAGATTGATTACACTTTCTCAATCGTTGGCGAAACTAAGTGATACTGTGGGCAAATTATGTACAAACTAACTATGTCTTAAATATATATTTATTTTAGTTACCTTCAATCTGATATTTATACTAATTATATAGTTTTCAAAAAAGTTTTTTACAATGTACACAAACATTTCTATTTCCTTTCATATTTGTATGAATCTTCGTCAATATGTGTTAATAGCTATCCGTGCATCGCACGGGAGTTACACTAGTAGCATTGAAAAGGAAGTGGTTTTTAAAATATTTAAAACGGTTTTGAAAACCACTTCATGGCCTTAGTCCTTACTGCCATGTTTAATGCCATGTTTAAGAACTGTTCAAGGATGGTCTTAGTACTGCCGGGTCCAAGAATGAACTGTTCATTTTCTTTTGTTTCATTTTAATTCAATCAATAAACTAAATTCAGATCTAGATTAATAGACTATTTTATGCGATTCGAACACACGTGACTCTGATATCACTGTTGGATTTTGGAGTATAAAAGCAGCGCAAAAATCAAAAAATATTTAATTTATAGAAAATCGGTATCCGTGTGTTATCGCATAAAATTTGATAAATTCAAGAACGGAGTTCAAAAAATTACCAACTCGCGTAAGCCGATTCGCTCGAGGATTCCACTTGCAATTCTTCTAGACGTATCCACGCGTACAAATCGCTGGGAACGATTGATGCAAAGAAGGTGCTAGCCTCCTTCACCTCTTCTCCTTTCTCTATCTCTTGTAGCCTCGCTTGTGAAAAGGGAAAAAGAAGATTAGAGATTAGGTTTTTTTAGGCTTAGATAAGTTGTTTATATATAGGGGTAATTTTGACTCACTTGTCAAACTAAGCCCCTTAACTTTCATTATGTAAGTTTTAACCTTAAACTTACACTAATGACATAATGAACCATAACTTATCCATTTACAACTTATAACCCTTTAACTATTCCAGTAACTTGTACTTATGCGTGTGACCATCTAGGTTTCTAACATGAAGGCAGTATATCCACACAGACTAAGGTAACCGACTAGTATCAGTTGTTAGCCACCCAACGTGATAGAAAAAATGGTAGCGAACCATAAACCACTATGAACAGTCGTAGTTAAATCTCTTCGTCTTAATATCCAAATTATTATTAATACATGAAGCGTCATTATCAATAATAATATTTACTTGATTCTAGAAATATCTTAACTTGACTCTATGACTAACTTGTCATGCCATGGTCATGAACTTTCAAGTTACTTATATTTCAACCAAGAGGCCGGGATATAATCTTCATAAAGAAGCGACGAATCCTCTCTCGACGTTTCACTATTTCCTCTACACTTCATGTTTCATTCAATCTCTAATTATTGTAGACATATTTCAGCACTACTTTAATAAGAGTTAAAATAAAACAATTCATGCATGAAATAAATAAATGTCTCAAGTCTAGGGATTTAACACACTTCTCATATTGAGAATATAAATGACGCTAAATACACGTAGTATTCTCATTGACGGGCCAATCCAGTGAACTCAACTTACTTAGAGCACCCGTATTGATGATTTGAAAAACTATCCCTCAGTCTAGCGAGAAAGACTTAGTCATCACATACGTTGGTCATAATTATCAATGTCCACTATTAATAATTACTATCTGACCAAGGATAACGTTTATGAACATATATATCATAAAATTCTCACCAATAATAGAATTCTCAATTATCATTTTATGATATGATAATTTATGTTCAATGGACTTCATTATTTAAATTAAGCGAGCAGAAAAGCTAAAATTAAATAATAAATACTGCCATTAAAATAAAGAATATAAAATATGTCTTGGCACATTGTGCACACACTTTCAAAAACAACTGAGAGACAGACAGCAGATTGCAGTTAAATGAAAGTCTCGTGCCCTCTTGCTTCTCCAGCGGTTAATTGCCGTGACAATCTGCCATTTCTTTCCCTTTCCATTTCGTGAGGATTACTCGCCCCACCATTCCGGATATCCCACAAGCTTGAAACACGAGTCGGCTTCGTGTCCATTTTTCTTGTAATCTCCACAAGTAACATTCCCCATCTCTTTGCGCTCCGCCCTGGATTTCGAACCAAAGTGTTGGTGCGCACCACAAAGCTCATATGTTCTGAGTACTTCCTCGCTTGTGCTCCCCTTCACACGCTCCTCTCTCATCACCATTGAATAAACCTTGTTTACGTTGGGAAGAGGCTCTGAGTTCAGAATATTTGATTTTTTCATTCTCGAACTTAGGTGTCTCGAGTCCCATAACAAACTGATGCACTCGCTCCTCCTCCCTTCGCTGGGTGAGCCTCAAGTTGATCTCACATCTTCATCCGTTGCAAGAACACGCCGGAACCTTGTCATAATCATTCTTCATCCCACAACTTCTTAATTTGACCATAGTAAGCAGCCACACTCTCGTTCTTTTGTTGCTTACAATTGGCTAGGTCACACTTGATCTGTTGCACCGTTGGACCATTGCCGATCGAGAACCTTTGCTACAATTCGTCCCACAAAATCCTTGCTTCCTCTACATAAGTCACCGTGGATCGAATATTCGGTTCAATGGTGCTGAAGATCCATGACACCACCAACGAGTTCACCGTTTGCCAAAGCCATAGTTCATCCGCCTTTGTCGAACGATCAATCGTTCCATCAATGAACCCGGTTTTCATCTTGGCTCTCAACGAACCCTTGAAAACACGAGTCCATTATTCATAGTTTTCTCATTTCAATTGGACATGAGTGAGAAGTATCCGAGATTGTTACTCGATGAAAGGAAATAGGGGGTTCTTTTCTCACTACTTTCTGCAGCCATTTGCGTTGAGTTGTGATTAGGTTTAAGGTTTCAATATCATCGCTCTGATACCAAGTTAGAAATCAAGAGTGGGAGAGGGTAGAATTTTCTCTGTTCATTTTAATGCCGTTAATGGCTTTATATACAACCTAAAGATCTTTATAAAATCTTTGATACAAATCAATCCCTACTAGTACGTCAACTACTTGATATGCACTATCAATCCCTACAGTTACGCTAACTACTTGATATACATAAATAAGGACAATATATGTATAAAGAGAGTGAGATCATACAGATCTCTAAAGCGGATCAAGCTCCCCCAGCGCCCCTAGCGCCCCTACTCCTTCTAGCGCCCTTTGCTCCTAGCGTGCGCCCTTTCTGGTCTTCTGGCACCTTCCACGGTTGTCTTGGGCGCCCTGCAACTGTTCTTTGGGCGCTTCTCCGCGCTTCTCGCGCCCTCAAACGGTTCATTGGGTGCTCCTGGATGCTCCTCCAACAGGCGCTGGCGCTCCTCCGCGCTTCTCAGCGCTCCTCAACATACAAGAAAAAGATGTAAATCTCTTAACATAATAAGGCGAAATCATTGTGTATGTATATCTATCATTTATTTAATGTCAATGATTTCTTGGGGTATTAGTTGATCAAGAAGATGATTAATGTTGATTAGCACAATAGCTTGATGACCATACACTCAATTATATTAATTGTGCCACTTAGATCCAAACAAATTCTTAATCTTTTCCACTTCTATTTCTTTAATTATTATAAGATCATATAGATATCAAGAAATTAATTTTTAAATTGGACTTTTCTTTCTAACCACTTATTGCAAATAATGTAGAAAATGATGATTTTGGAGTAAACAAATGAAGCATACGGAGAGTTATTATTATGCTTTTTCTGTTGTAGTGGAAGTTAACTCTATTTGTTGTACTTCTTTCAAAAAAAAAAAAAAACTCTATTCGTTGTACTTTTAAAAAAAAAAACTCTATTTGTTGTACTTCTTTCAAAAACTCTATTCGTTGTACTTTTATATTCATAAAAATTAATACTCCTCCCATCTCAAAATGATTTTTTCAATTTTTTTTCAATATTATAAATGAACTTTGAACAATTAATTTGGGTTGATTTAGTTATCATAATGAAACTATAAAATTTATTGTTGACGGTATTGTTGATTATCAATTACAAATTTTAGAATTATATGTCTATAATAAAATCTGTTCAAAGTTTATTTGTAGCAATGATAAAAAAAAAAAAAAGTAATAAGATTATTTTGGAACGGACTGATGAAGAAGAAGTATATGTGCATAAAGATGAAAAGGCATGTCTTGTAAAAATGAAACCTTAACTTTAACACTTTTCAAACCAAGAATTTCATAATTTTCTTAAAACAACACAGTCTCACTGTGGTGGATAATCATAATGGTTGTTGTAAAGAGAAAAGGGCTCCAAATTAATATTTTATACTATTTGTTTCCCTTGATGACAGGAAATAAATTAAACTTGAGAGTTTGGGGAATCATGTCTTATCCTATTTAGAAAACCAGGGGAAAGACACATCAAATAAATTATGCTTTTTTTTTTTTTTTTTTTTAAATATGAAATGGATTTGAACCGTTGTTGAGTAACGTGTGGATCCTATCTAGCTACATTTCCTTTCGTGCAGGATATATGATCCCGATTCAACCTATGTTATGTGGTGTCTTATTAACATCTATCTATATTATAATAAATCTTTAAAATAACTTAATATTGAGTTTAGACAAAAAAATGATTGATATTAACCTATAACTACCTTCATCCTAATGCTATTATTAAAACTTTTTTTTTAATTTCAATCGTTATATTATTTATCAATAACTCTAATCTAATAGTTGACAGTGTGCGGTTTTCCTTTATTCATTTTTCTAAAAAGAATTCAATTTCTTACTTGAATATTACAATGACCCACAAAACAGGAGAAAATGTTGTTCTACGATTTAATATCACGAAAAAATCCAATGTCTATTAATGTCTATAATTCTCTCGGTCGATTCATAAGATTTATTTTGAATGTTTTTTTACCAAATACTTTTAGGTAACCCTAATGATATTTTATTATTATTATTATTATTAATGTTGTGATACAGTATTTATGTTTTAGTATTGATTGTACTACATAAATCATAAACTCCAGTTATTCATATACTCCCTCTGTCCCGCTACAAATCGCACACTTTCTATTTTGGGTGTCCCATTACAAACTGCACACTTCCTAAAATGGCAAAGAATTTTTACTATTTCCTTCACTCATTCTCTCTCCTACATTATTTTAATACTCACAACACCATTATAATTTACTATTCCCTCCACTCATTCTCTCTTTTATTTTACTTTTACACTCACAACATTTATATCATTATTTTTTTCCTTAATTCCCGCGCAAACAGTAACAGTGCGGTTACTAGCGGAACGGAAGGAGTATTTATTATGTGTAGACATAATATAATATTAATGTTGTAATATTTTTAATTTAAGTTTAGATGAAATGGGTTTTCGATTTCACTAAACAAATGATCCCATATAATATACTCCCTCCGTCCCACCAACATTGATATCAAATTTCTGGACACGGGGATTAAGGAAAAGTAAGTGAGAGAAAAAGTGAAAGAAAATGTTGTGAGTATGAAGAATTAAATAGGAGAGAGAATGAGTGGGAGAAATAGTTAGGAGAGAGAATGTTGTGAGTGTAAAAGTGAAATAGGAGAGAATGAGTGGGGTAAATAGTGAAGATTCCTTTGCCATTTTGAACAGTATCAGTTTTGGTGGGACAGACCAAAAAGGAAATAAGTATCAATTTTAATAGGACGAAGGGAGTATATAATATTCTATCAATAAAAGAGTTCAAGACAAATCTTTGTCCACAGTTGGACTAATGATAAAAAAAATCTTTTATGACCAATAATATGTCACATTGTCATGGGTGACAAATTTGAACGTATTAACTATTTTGTTGGACAAGGGTGAAACCATAAGTGATTGTCATAGACACATTAATAATTTTGTATTTAAAGAAAATAACTTTGATTCTTTTTTTTAACAATCTTATTATTTATTATGTCCTTTTCTCTTGAATATGCTACTTTTTTATGTAAATAATATTTTTAGTAAAAAGGGGGTTATACGTATGTATTAAGATTGATTATTTGTTTGTTTTTAAAGAATTGTCCGTGCATCACCCGGGTTAGTGATTTTTTGAATAGTACTATTAATAGCGTTTTCAAGAAATTATTACTAATATAGTTTTTAAGGAAGTTTTTTTAAAATGTATCAATACTAGGCTTTTGATATTGGTTACCGCATGTTTCAAATTTCTTGATTACATAAACGTTGTTCCTTCTACTATTCAACATTTTGCCCATTAATTTCTATTAAATATATTTTTAACGTGTTTAAATATGGCTTTGATACTTAATCGCGTATCAAACGAGTAGAGTACTAGTATATACTCCCTCCGTCCCATTACAAGCCACAAACTTTTCTTTTTGGGCGTCCCATTACAAATCACAAACTTCCTAAAATAGAAAGGAATCTTTACTATTCCCTCCACTCATTCTCTCTCCTACATTATTTTAATACTCACAACACCATTATAATTCACTATTCCCTCCACTCATTCTCTCTCCTATTTTACTTTTACATTCACAACATATATATCATTATTTTTTTCCTTATTTTACACATCTACAGTAATTTTCCTCCTTGTAATGGAACAGAAGGAGTATATAAAAGCTCAAGTGCATAAAAAAAAAAAGCACAAATGTTTTCCTTCCAAAACAATGATAATTCTAGAACAAATATTAATGACCCATTATTTTCCAGTTTTACCTTTTCCCTCTCCTCTTAAATGCCCAACTTCACTTACTCCCCTACATTTAACTTCTTAAACCTTCCTCTTACTAAGAATAAAACCTAAAAAAAATGTTTGTCTATGAAAGATGAGAAAATTAAGAAAAAAAAAAAAAGCCTCTTGAAATAAAAATAAAGATAAAGATAAAGTTCATTGGTTGAAAATGATATTAAACCAAAGAAAAATAATCACTGAATCAACTTAATGATTTAAATACCAGTTTATTCTTATTAAATGTATTTCCCTACATTATTTTACGTTATAATTAATAAAATAAAATAAGTTTCAATGTAAAAGTAAAAGTGGAATTTTAATGTTTTTAACTTGAAAATGATAATTATTTTGACCAAAATAATTTTGTCTATAAGTAAATAAGGGAGAGGAGACAAAATATATATGAAGAAAATAAATTTAACAAAAATAATGTATTTTCTTAATAATAAAAAAATACAATACAATTTTTATATAAAAGAATTCAGCTACTATGATAAAAACAAAACTATTTTATCTATCAAAAAATTATTATTTTCTTTTAAAAGTGAAAAGGACTATATATGACGTTTTCTAATCCACAATTGAATTATGAATCAACAAAGGTCACTTATTTTTTTAATAATTATTCGAAATATTTTTATTACTACTACTGTATTTCTTTTGATTCAAAATATATTGTCTCAGGGTCGCTCCTGTAGAATTCGGGCACCAAGGCAAATCATTATGTCGGAGACCTTTAATTCCCTCCACGTGCAGCAATATTGCTGACGTTCTCGAATTAAGTATTACACACAAATCGCGTTTAGTGTTACAATTTGCACTGGCTGTGAAATATTATTATACCACAAAGAGGGTAAGCCTACAAATGAAACTATAAACATCGTGTATGAAAGAGTATGAAAATCTTTTATATCTTTTTAAATATTTGTGATTCTGATTTATAAATTAGTGTGTATATTTTATATAATTAGGTTAGGATGTAAATATAGAATTAGATTTTGACTAAGGGCTAACTTTTGTGTTTAGATATGTTTTCAATATTTTAGGTATGTACTCAATGAAGGCAATGACTATTGTATTGATAAGGAAAAAAGAATCATTTTTGATAAGTAAGAGATTGGACGAATTCTTGTTGAAAAATGATTGCTCTCACTATATAAAGAGGTCGCCCCTCTCATTGTTTTTACACGGCTTTTCTGAGAGATAAACGAAGAATAGAGAATTCATTGAGCGTTTTTCTTTGTTTCTTGAAATACAGATCCTTGATAACTTCAAGATTGTTTTTGTGTTTTATTGTTTTTAGGTTAGAACATCTTTGGTCTTTTCGTAAGATCGTTTTCTTTTCATTGTAAGTTTTTATTTTGCAACTTATTCTCAAACAAGATTGTGGTTTTATAAAAAGGTTTCGAGCAAGAAGTTCTTGTGGAAGGGTTTATTATTCCGCTGCATTTAATTCTGTTCATGTGAGTTATTTTTACTGTCGAGTTGTTTAGACAGTTGTGTGATCACTTGTGTGAACAACTGTACGCACAATTAATCAAACAAGTGTGAACAGTACTAGCTACAATTCTTTCGGTGTATGAGATTAACACGACAATATACTTTTGTTGAAATAAGTGTTTACAAAACAATTTTTGGATTATTATTCGTTCTTATAATATTTTTTTTATTCATTTTAGTTTGTCAAATTTATTTGTTAGTACGTTTAACGCACGAATGTAACACTAGTTGTATAAATAAAGTTTAATATCAGTCACACACCGATCATAAAATGGGAGACATGGAAAGACCAGAACCGTCGACTACACTTCTGATCGCGATTCCACATCCATATCATAATAACCAGTCATGTAATCAATTGAAAAACAATAAAGTGAAAAATTTACATTACAAAAATGCCAAATCTTGATACAATTGTACAAAAGGAGTGATTTTGAACTTGGAGTAGAAATTCATGAGTAAAAAAGAATCATGTAGTTGGAAACATGAAGGTTTGTTTAATATCAGCGATCCGCGCTATCTAATCTACTTAGATGATCTACTTTAGGCTCCGTTTGTTTGGGGGAAAATGTTTTTCGGAAAACATTTTCCTCATTTTTCGGTGTTTGTTTCACATCAAAAAATTGGGAAAACTTCATTTTTATCTTATTTTCCGGAAAACATTTTCATTTTCCGGAAAATATTTTGTCGAAAATCATTTTTCGAAAAATGTTTTACGCTAAACAAACTAAACAAACGGAGCCTTACTCTCCATACCTTCTACTCATATTTGATTCTTGTGATCAGCACTTCTTGAAGAGCATGATAACCAACTTATATACAAACCACTACTGAAGAGAGAGAGAGAGAGAGAGAGAGAGAGAGAGAGAGAGAGCGAGAGAGAGAAATGAATTACATCACAAATAACAACAAATAATTAAAGCTAACTAGAACTAGAAGCCTCCTTCAATTGAAATCCAGATCTTTTGTACAAAGAAAAGTCAAAGCCAAGAAAAGGCTTTCAATATCTCATCTTCTCATACTTATTCCAACCTCATAATTAGCTTCAAACTAGTAATAAGAAGAGTAAGAAGACTCATCCCCTACTTGTGAAGCACTACTTCCTGATCTTGAATACTTATTCTTCGACGAATCTGAGACGTCCGATCGCCTCCTTAGCATCTGCCTCATTCCATCAGCCACCCGAATCGCAGGGTTTGATTTATACTTCCTACAAAATGTCATATGCGCTTTCAATGCTTCTTCAGTTCCAAATGGCTTATTCCCTCTGTTGACTTCATCTCTTACAGCTTCTGAACAAAGCCCACATAGCCATTTTCCTTGGAACTTTGACTTTACATCACTTATGTAGTCTTGTGTACAATCTTCTTTCAATCCACAACACTCACACTTTACCAACTCAATGTCCATTTTCTTGAAAAAAAAATCTCTCCTTGGAAGATATTGGGAAAAAGTGATTAACAAAATATGTGTTTGAAGCTGTATGGGTCCTCTTGTGATGTAAATATTTTGTTAGAGCAAGAAAGTTAGCATTTTTTGGCTATGGCAAGAACATGAGAGAGAGAGAGAGAGAGAGAGAGGAGGGAGTTGGAGGGAAAAGGAAAGGGAAAGGGGGAACTTTATAGTAGGGAAAAATGCCATAATTTCCTCCATGTTCTAAGGGACATTGGGCACTGGGAAATGAGACAATATGGTCTTGAGGGGCCCCTAAGCTAAGGTGACCCACTACTAACATTTAAAATTAAGGCCTTGTTTGGACCTATAAATTTTATATTTGTATTTAATTACTCCATCTATCTGTTTCATAATCATAATTCATTCTGTAAAAAAATAAATGTTAAATTTTAAAATTGAAAATTGAAAAGGAAAATATAATATAATTTTATCATACGATAAAAATAATATACAAACAAATATTTCATCAGTTCAAAGGTGAATATCTAAATTTGTTCTTAATTAATCAAGAATAAATTTCAATATTCATTTTGAAGCAAATAAATAATATATTTAAAGCATTGACAACTAAATTACTAAGGCACTTTTTTTTTCGTATCAAAATAAATATTTAAAAAATTAAATTTATTTTATTTAAAAGTAAATTTTATTTTTTAATGATTTATTTATTATGAAACAAAAATAGAATCTTTCGTCACTATTAAAGCAAAATAAACAAATTTACTCCCGCCGTTCCACTTGAATGAAGATATTTTGTCATTTTAAGTGTTCTGCTCGAAATAGGATAACTTCAAAATGAAAATATTTTATTTGATGGGATCCATTTTTATACTCACATTCATTATTTTCTATTTCACTTTTTTTTTCCTACTTACTTTTTATACTTCAACATTTATTTTACTAATATCTATAATACAATACAACTCACATCTAACCGCCACACAAAGAGTGGCTAGGATTTAATCTCGCAAAAGATAAAGAGCGGCCTAGATTTAAAGTTGAAAAAAAAAAACTTCCCACTTGATGCACCGGATATTAACTCTCTCATCTCTTCACCTAACCCACTATATATATATATATATATATATATATATATATATATATATATATATATATATATATATATATATATATGTATATATATATATATGTATATATATATACATATATATATATATATGTATATATATATATATATATGTATATATATGTTTATATATATGTATATATATGTTTATATATATGTATATATATATATATATATATATGTATATATATATATATATATATATATATATTTTATATATTTATATACATATTATATATATATTTATATATATAATTTATATATTATATTATATTTATATAATATATATATATATTTATATTTATATTATATATATATATATTTATATATTTATATATTTATATATATAATTTATATATATATATATATATATATTTATATATTTATATATATAATTTATATTATATATATATATATATATATATATATATATATATACTCCCTCCGTCCCTAAAAGTTTGTCCCATTTGATTTTTTTTTGAACTTTGACCACAAATTTATGAGAGATTAATCATGTTTATGAAATTCTAAAAGTTGTTGTTGATAATATTATTAACGGTGAATCAATAGAAATTTTTAGAATTTCATGAACATAATTAAATTGTCATATATTTGTGGTCAAAGTTCAACTAAAAAGTCAAATGAGACAAACATTTAGGGACGGAGGGAGTATATATTTAAAGATAATAATTCTTATAAAAATCTAAAAATCATTATTGGAAATATTATTAATTGTGTTATAATAAAAAAAATTAAATTTTTATTAGAATCACTATTTTTAATTTAAATTATTGATCAAAATTACATCAATTTGACTAAAATTTTTCATTTACGTGGGACGGTACAGGAGTATAATAATGTAGTAATAGTATACATAACTATTATTTGGAAATTGGCGTGTACCAAAATTTTCAATTCAAATCTAAATGGAAAGAAAACAAGCAAGTGATATGGTTGTGTGTACCGACTGTCTGACTTTCTCTCAATTTACAATTTAACTGATATGAATTTTGGTTACTTTTGTAATATATTTTTTAAAAATAAAAGTGTGTAGATCCGATTGCTCCCTTTATTTCGCATAATCAACTCAATCAAATTTTGACATATTTTTATAAAAAAATATGAATAATTTAATAGAAAAATATACTCCCTCCGTCCCGCTAATATTAGCACAAACACTGTTTGCGCGGGAATTAAGGAATATGATATTTTAATAAAATGTTGTAAATGTAAAAGAATGAGTGGAGAGAGAATGAGTGGAGGGTGTAATAAATTATAATGGTGTTGTGAGTATTAAAATAATGTAGGAGAGAGAATGAGTGGGGTTGGGTGAATATTTTATTAATATAAAGTTTCCTTTTTGGGAGTGTGCGGATATTAGCGGGACGCCCAAAAAGGAAAGTGTGCTAATATTAGCGGGACGGAGGGAGTAGATATTTTCATGAAATTCTAAAAATTGTTACTGATAGTATTTTTGACGGTAAAACAATAACAATTTTTATAATTGCATAAAAATATCTAAATTTTCATAAAATTACAGTCAAAATTCGATTGAGTTGACTATTAAAGTCAAAGTGATCTAAATTTTTCGAGACGGATGGAGTATTTGTTTTTATAATGCATTTGCAAATAAAAAAAATATGATGTTATATTTCCAAGTCATATATCATGGACATCTTTTTTTAAGGGACAATTTGATTATTTCACATGATATATTACCCGGAGTTAGTTTCATGACTAACTTCCGTTAGCCAAAATGCATATTTTGACCTTAATTTAACGCAATACTCCCTCTACTTCTATTCTGAATAATCTTACCCACATGGTCAATATTTTATTTTCGATAATGTATCATTTCAGAGCATGATTTCTCTATAATAGTATTGAAAGTTTGGAAAACTGCAACTCAAAAGGATAGTGAGCGGGTTTGAGGTTACATGAAAGAGGGTGAGGTAAGGGGGGGGGGTTAGGGGAAAGAGAAAAGTGAGTGGGGTTCGGATTATGTAATTTGGTTAACTTTAGTTAATTGAAATCATACTTTCTTATAATTTTATGTTTGGTTATAATAAAAAATTGTATTTTGTCAATCTTATTTTGGCTATAATGTGAAATGTGATTTTACTTTCTATTTTTCTTTTTGTAACAAATACCTAAAAGACAGATTTATTTTTGAAATGTTCAATTAAAAATCAGGAACTAATCCCTCCGTCCCACTCCAAGTGTCACTTTTTACCCAAAATGGCGTCCCGTTTGAAGCGTCACCTTTCCTAAAAAGGAAATGTTTTATTAATATTCTATTATCTCATCCACTATTCCCTCCACTAATTCTCTCTCCTCTACACTCACAACACTTTTTAAATTCGCTATTTCCTCCACTAATTCTCCCTCCTATTTTCAAATTACACTCACAACATTTTTTCTTCCCCCTTTTTTCCTTAATTTGCGTGCCACCCCTAAAAGGGTGACACTCTTGGTGGGACGGAGGGAGTATTATGTTTGTAATGGATCATTAATATTGTCGTTCTTGCAATCAAATGAAAATTTTAAGAGTTTACAATTTGATGATAGATACTAGACTTATGCATTTTGAGGGTTTGATCTACAAGCCTTGTATTTATATTTATGTCAAATCTTGTCATCGGTGCGTGGCGCGGAAGTAGGGAAGTACTAGTATTTTATTAATTTAACTCAAAAATATTATTTGGAGTGGGACGGGGAGAAGTGAAGTGGTGGACTCTCTCTCTCTCTCTCTCTCTCTCTCTCTTCTCTTGCCTTTATTATTTTGCTCTCCCTATTCCCTATTGGTTGTTGTTACTTTTGGGGCAGTTGAATTGAATTTTATCCTCTTTTTGCTTTTGGCTGATAAACAGTTACTTTCGGTTAAGATAGTTGAATACCATTAGTTATTTTAGTCCAATCTTCTGTTGACCATTTGACTTTCTAGGACTATTTTATTTTTTACCTTTTCTTTTTTAGATGTATAAGGTCAACATCAAAACCGTCCTTTATTGACCATTTGGCCGTGATACCAATTCTTTAGCTTACTTATTCAACATGTTATCTTAATTTTGGGACCTATGTCTCAAATTGATTTGTATTTTGCATGGGAACACTATACTTTATATTTTAATTCGTTTTAAAATAAATATCGTATTTTTAAATAAAAAAATTGATTTAATTTATCACTTTACAAATAATACATAAACTAATGTATAAACTAGTAAAATACATTTTTTAAAAAATATTGACAAGTTTAATTTAACATTCATTACGAGTCAGAGGGAGAAATTACTAAAATGAATGATTATGTTTGTGATCATTTAGCATTAAGAAGTTTGGGATTTTTTTTTCCCTTACAAATCCACCTTTTATCATCTTTGAAGAAAATTATAATAAGGCCCTAAGAAGCAAGTTGAGTCATTTCTAGAGGATTATGTAAAAAATGATTCTTAAAAATACGCGTATTAGGTGAAATACCATACTTTAAAAAATGCGTAATAACCTCCAAACGGATGAATCAACCGAAGTATTCTATCTTTTACGTATGAAGTTTCGAGTTTGAGCTCTCAGTATATAATTGTTAAAACATCCGAATCATTTTGTTTTACTCGGTATGACATGTCAGCTGTTGCTTGAAAAGATTAAGGCTACTTGCTCCATAGCCGTGGACAATTGAACATGGTTACACGGGTAAAGTTGAGACCATGAATATGGAGCTTTGCATGTTGTCTTATAGTGCTTTCAACCATGGTTAGTTTGGTTGAACAATTTTTTCAACAACTATGGTGATCACTTTGACCTACTTTTCCTCCATACCATATGACATGTTCATCAATTCATCTCATCTTTCTATCAACCTCTAACTTATCTTTCCATCTTACATGTTCATAATTAATATATACTCCCCCTGTCCCACTCGAAATATAATTTTGTATACTAGCACAAGAATGAAAGAAAAATGTTAGTATAGTAGATATTTTGTGAATATGAAAAAGCGGAATAGGAAAAAGAAAGTGGGATAAAAAATAATAAATTGATAATTGTTGTGAATATGACAAGTGTACTCCATTAATAAAACATTTTCATTTTGAGTTTAATAAAACATTTTCATTTTGAGTTTGACTTATTTCGAATGAGACACCAAAATGACGACACATTCTAATTCGAGTGAGACAAAGAAAAGTATATATACTCCCTCCGTCTCATTACAAACCACAAATATTCCTTTTTGGGCGTCCCATTACAAACCACAAATTCACTATTCCCTCCACTCATTCTCTCTCCTATCATTATTTTAATACTCACAACACCATTATAATTTACTATTCCCTCCACTCATTCTCTCCTATTTTACTTTTACACTCACAACATTTATATCATTATTTTTTTTTCCTTAATCTACGCGTGAACAGTAAATTTCCTCTTTGTAATGGGATGGAGGGAGTATATATATGTATACATATATATATATATATATATATATATATATATATATAGAGAGAGAGAGAGAGAGAGAGAGAGAGAGAGAGATCCAATGCACCGATGATCCTCTTAAAAATATTCAATTTTACATGTTCGTGATTAATAAACTTGCGAGAGAAATCGGTACAATGATCCTTGTAAAAGATCCAATGAAAAACTCGTTAAACAGTCGAGCAATACAAATTAATGATTATAGTTCATTAGCATCAACCTATTAATTTTGCTCAACTAATGATCAGCCTTAAACCGACTAATATCACACAATGATCATAAAAATGCAAATTTGGAGCCCATTTTCAATATTTTCCTTTCTACACAATAATTAATTATCGATTTTTGTTCCCTTTCTATTATTATCTTTCCTTGTTCTTACGCAATAATGATGGAAAAATAATACTCCCTCCGTCCCTGAAAGATTGTCCCATTTGCTATTTTGACTTGTCCCAAAAAGTATGTCCCATTTCTAAACTTAGGCATGAATGTTAGTGCAAATCTACTAAGGTACAAAAAGGTGAAGCTCTTCCTTAATAATTGCAAAATGTACAACATGACAATCTTTTAGGGACTTTTAGGGACAGAGGGAGTATAATTGAAAGGACCCAAATCAATTATTAAAGTTATGATATTCTTTAAGATTTTCATGTTTTGGAGCTAATAAGGCCAGAGGATTCTCAATAATTAAATAAACAAAGATTGATTTAGGAGAATGATAATTATTACTACCAACATACAAGTAAAGTAGGTTTGGGTCCTCCTAGCCTAAACCTAAACCTAAACCTGCCCGTGATCCAAAGGGTAGGATTAAAAGTACAAAATTAATTACTTTTGCTAGTACAAATTTGGCAAGTAAATGATATGCATTGTCCAGTCTCTATAACCTTCAATTTTTTATTTACTATAAATTCATCATGTAAATAAGACAAATAAGACGAATTTTTTCACACACAGAGAGAGAGAGAGAGAGAGAGAGAGAGAGAGAGAGAGAGAGAGAGAGAGAGAGAGAGAGAGAGAGAGAGAGAGAGAGAGAGATTTTGTGTGTGTGTGTGTCTCTAAATAAGGGTAAACCAAGAACTGGTGAACCTAAAATATTGTCTTCCTCCATGTGAGATCTAATATTGCAGTTTTTTTTCTAGTGTTGTGTTCAAAATAGAATGGCCTAACATCTTAACTCTATTCTCCACACAAATACAAACACAAGTGGGGATAACCCCCAACTTGAAGCACCCCACATTCTTAGACCATGTCCAATTTCTCGTCCACACCACACAAAAAAAAAAAAAAACTCCTCGGTTTCATAATAAATGTCGCATCTAACTTGCCAACGTAATTTGCTTGTACATTACTTGCATGTATACAAAGATAAAATTGCTAAGACTAATTCCTAATTTAAAAAAACACGACATTTATTTTGGGACAAACTAAAAAGGAAAGTGTGTCATTTATTACGAGAGGAGGGAGTAATAATAATCTCTATTCTCCCTACTCAAAATAGAGAGAGCCTCAGAACATGTGACTTCTTGTCTAGTAAGAGAGGGGCATCTCCAGTGGCCACTCAACCATCTTCTATCTCTGTCTTTAGGAGGGTCCATAAACTGATGTTCACATAGGCACAAATAATGCATATGGTCATACAACTATTATTTACAACTCAAGATATTGCAACAGACATTCTATTATATAATTTCTAGGCATGACCACATAACTTTGTGTTCATATTTATTGTTTAGATTACGATGTAAATTTATTTTGTCCCTTATAATCTTCAAGACTTTTAGAAACCATGGAAGCTTTGATCCCTCTCCACACAAAATTATAAAGATGAGATTCGATGACAATAAGTATAGTCCGTCTTCCCTTTTCTGGCATAGAAAAAGGGGTAGGAAGCTGAGTTTCGTTTACGTTACAAAATTTATGTTATGAATTAAAATGACTTGACAGACAGGTTCACAGACACCAACAACCACAGAGTGTTTTATAACTAATTCTGAACTAATTAGATAGGTGAAAGGCATAAATGGGTCAAATTCATAATTAATATTCTTCACGTTATTTTCTTGGCATTGTCTGATGTCTTCTTCTTCGTGTTTTAGTTGAACATTCTTCATAATTTTTATAGTTAGTTTTCTAATATTCTTACACGGGTTTTATCTTTAGATCCAATGGTTCAGAGTTCCAATGATTTCACACATGGAGCCCCTAGTTTTGTTCCTAAATTATCAAATAAAACTATGTTGATGACTTAATGGGAGGGTTGGGGAGTTAGTATTTAATACCTTTTCACATGGCAGCCCACATGCTTCTCCTTGCCCTTTCTTTCCAACCCTGGAATCTTCTCTCATTCACCATAAACTACTCCCTCAATCTATCAATGATGAGAATATATATATAACATATATGTTTGTGTGTGTGTGTGTGTGTGTGTGTGGAGGTGGAGGTGGAGGGGGCACTAGGATAAACAAATTGTCATAGCGGAAAATAAGCATCATATCAGCTGAAAACCTCAGTATTCAAAGCAGTACATTATAGCAATGATAATTATATGTTCCAAGTAAATAAGGAAATACCTACTCCCTCCGTCCCCCGAAAAGGCACAAACTAAGTCTTTCACGATAATTAAGCAGTGTGTGTATAGTGAAGTGTTGTGAGTATGAAAAGTGAATTAGGAGAAATAAAGTGGGATAGAGAATATTAAGTGGATAGTTATTGAGAGTATGACAAGTGGGTCTCATGAATAAAAAAACTAATAAAAACTTGACATTTTGGGATTGTGCCTTTCTAATGGGATTGTGCCTTTCAAATGATACATCAAAAATAAAATTTTGTGCCTGTTCGAATGAAACTGAGGGGTATATATTAACATATAACTATATCAATAATCTATTCAATTAACCGCCAATATATCTAATGAGAGCACAAATATTACCGTTCTTTGGTGTTTACTACTCCTCCGTCCTCATAAAATGAATGACCTTTTGAATCTTTTCTTTCAAAACAGTGTCCCTAAATGAATTATTATTTTCATTTTTTTTCATAGTTAATTATATTTTTGCAAAACTAAAAGTTTGAAAGTGAATAGCAAGAATATTTATGATTTTTTTTTTCGATTAAAAATAAACCTTTTCAAAGTGACCCTTAAATTCAAAATGGTCAATCATTTTGGGACGGAAGTAGTAGTAAGTTTAAATATGAACAGTAGTTTAATAATCATGGCCTGTTGAGCCAAAATGAATCTTCTCTAAAGATAGTACATACCCTAAGCATTTCTCTTCCAGACATCAACTCAACTGGAGAAAATGGTTATAAGGGTGCATCATTTATCTATTAATGTAACCTTTTTCCTAGCCTGACCTTTTCAAGTTAATAAAAACAGCCTCAATCATTTGAGGTCTAACCACTATTCCAACTTCCCAACTTCTCCCATACAGGACAAGATTTTTCGGGTGACGGGATAATTGCCTAAATGATGGAAGAATCTATACTAGCATAAATCAATGTCAATCCAGAAATAAATAGGCAATAGTGAACATGTTAGATATTAAGATGGCCTGTATCAATAGAAAAATAATAGTATTCAGAATAAATAATATCAGTAGTTCCTTTCCGAACTATCTCCGAAGGAATATGGAACGGATATAAAATACTTAACGTAAAAGAAATTTAAAATCTATGAATGCAGTCGTTATGATAATGATGTAATTTGTATAGTGATTTGAACATAACATGGAATAAACTTATAGAAAGCTAGAATCTTCCCATGTGTGGATTCAAATAGTCTGCAGCAAATTGATAGCATCCATACCTAACTTACTAAACTAAGCTTCTTCAATAATTAAACCAAAATCATTCGCTCAAAACACCAAATTCCATATGCACTATAATAGTCTAATGCAGATAAAGGAAGATAGTAAGACAAATGAAACCAAAAATGCTACAAGTTGGCATAATAAGGATTGAGATATGTTATTAGGATTATCACTTTAGGATAAGACGGAAACTTTTAGAATGTTTAGTACAAAAGGGGATCATGCCCTTTGTGTTAACAGGAAAATACATGTCAAAGCATATAAAAAACAGAACACGCCAAGTCAAAGAAATATAAACACGGATAGATAGAATTTAGTACGAGGAAAATAGTAAAGTTAAGGGTTAGCTACTTGATTGTAAGTTCAATTACAATGTGATTTTTAAATGTTTTCTGCCATGATTGCCAAGGTAAATTTGATTTCACCCCTAAAATTTTCAATGAGTTTGGTACGACACCAATTATCTGTTAGGTACGACCCGACAGCCCTTAATAGTTATTATTACTTATTTGTATAACACTAACCTCACAGTTTATACTGAATTTGGTATGCCCAAGTGGCTCAGGTTTAATACGGGGACCATTTCAGCTCCTGAAGATGCTTGGCCTTTCAGATGTGACAACTAATTGAAGCTTAAGGCCAAACAAGTGAAAGTTCACTATGCCACGTTAGAGGTCCCTCAAGTGTCCTTGTGTGGTATGGTGGCTTCAATTCAGTTCCCCATTAATGTCCTAAATTCAAAGACTAATCACCTATCAAGAACTTTGTTAGGTACAATTTGTGGTTCAGAGTTTTAAAATATATTATCAATATACCAGGCAAACTTGTCTATCTTTGTAGCCTAAGTTAATCATAGCATTAATTCTGCAAATTGCACCCAAAAAAAAGAAAAAAGAAAAAACTGTTCTGCTGATTGGAATTTGAGGTTAGGAACTTAACATTTGGAATGAGAAAAACGAATGAATGTTTATCAAATTGGGAGGGTTAGTGTGTATTATATTGGTAAAGCATATGATAATATAAAGGAAAGGGACAGTGGTGGTGAACGGCTCGTGCAAAAACAGTTCAGGGCTCATCTTCTGTTCCCGGCCCTCCCACCACCACATGCAATAATGTTTCGTACTACATTGTCACTTGCGAACTTTACAAAGAAGATCTATAAGCTATCTTTCACAGGGACAGATGAAAAAAGTTTTGTTGTTCAGTTGCACCATCAATAGGACTAACAACATTGCAGAATTTGATATTTTCAAGTTTCATTTGTTAACATAATTTAAGGAGCTCAATCTGAGCATTGAATGTTCACAAAACAAATTACTGATACATTATACACACTTTTTCCATCGTTTATGGACTGAGGTTACTTCAGCTCATTTATTCATCAACCAAGGCCTAAGATATGTTGATTATGCACAATCTCGACTCATGTACTTAATGAGTCTAGCTGCTAAGGAGCCAATCTCAACCAAATAGCGACCCACCTAGTGATGGCAATGGGACGGGTTGGGATAGGGGGACCTGTTTTCCATTCCCATCCCATTATTCTTTTCTTATTTCCATTCCCTCTCATTTTTGTAATGGGAAATTAGAAACAATCATATTTCCATCCCATTACGATTTTCATATTCCCAGTCCCATTCCCATAGAAATCGTTTCCGCCACGTTGCGATACAATTTTCTCTATATAATATACTTTTGGTATTAGTATTTTATTTTAAGGAATTAAAAAAAAGAGAGTATACCCCTACAGGGTGGGTACTGCTTTATGACCAAACCTTAAGGGTGGGTAATGAAATTAACCCCATTGGTTTATATCCCTACAAGGATAAATTGCTTTTACCTTCAGTGGCCTCTTACAGAAATTGACTGTAACTAAGCAGGATGCGAATAGCTGTAACGGTCTCAAGTCAAACTTCTCAGTTTCAGCAGTGAATACCCTTGGATTGGTATTACATATATATTGAAGAGCAATTATAGAATGATATAGGAACAGAATACTGCTGCCCAACCAAGTTAACATAGTGACCTCATTAAAAAAAAAAAAAAAAGATAATTGCACAGACAATATAACCAACGCCAAAAGGATTCGTGGAAGGCTTAAATTAGACTCATGGTGATTTCATCATTTTTTGCACATAATTCGTACATTATCTCAGTGAGCTAGCCCTTTGATTCTAATATTGGATTTGTACAACTCTTTTGTCTAACTATGGTTATTTTTAGATATTACAACAGAGTAAAGCTAAAACTGTATGCTGGGAAACAAAATGTGTTCCATTACTTAGCTTTGTTTGGAGATGTTAAACCAATAGTCAACTAGACTTCATCTCAATATCATTACTCTCCTTCGATTTGGCATCAGGATTATCATTGGGAAGGAGGCCAAGGAGCGGTAAAGGTAATAAGGAGCTGAGATTGCAGAGAATTATCAGAATGGCCAAGTTGTCAAACCTGTCTTTAGTGATACCAAAGGCCTGGGTCAGACCAGCACCAAACAATCCCCCAAGGACGCTGCCTCCATTAGATATGGACATGAGGGTTGCAAATAAAGTTGCTTCCATTCCCTCTGGACATAATCTTGCTGCCAAGACAAGAACAGGCATGAACGATGCCTGCAATAGGATAGTGATTATTCTTCATCAAATCAGCACAAGGGATTTCTTTTCCTTTGTAACGTGAAAATGCAGCTTTTCCTTGGTAAAGATAATGTATATATGGAAATAGATTACCTGACCAAGAACTGTTATAATCAAAGAATCCCCAATAGCGAACCACTCGTCACTAATACCAAACTGCCGATTTAGTCCAGTCACGAGAAAAACCTAAGGTAAAAACATGGAACTCCACTCACTAGCTGCAACTTTTCTTCACACTACTAAGTAAGAAGAAACTTGGCGGAAAGAGAAAATAAATGGTTCAAACCTGAGTCAGTCCAAGAGCTGTACCAAAGATAGTAGTGAAAAGAAAAACTTTCCGCAATGAAATAGTTTTTAAGAATCCATTATAAAGTCCAACACCAAGCAGAGATGCAACTGATGTTACAAGCTTAACCCTTCCTAGAAACTCTGGGGTGAAACCAAGCTTATTCGTGCTGCAGAGAAAAGAACTTTTCCAATTGGTAACGAGTTAAAAAAAAAAGTCTTAGATAAATATCAAATCGAAAACAGGGTAAAAAGATACGCGCAAGGACCAACATACGTGAAGTAGAACATGGCAGACTCAGAATGCGGTGTTGCCTGCCAGAGGAAAATAAACAAGGTGGGAAGAAACACATTGGGTTGCCTAACAGCTTGCCACAGCTGAACAATGGTATCTTTCGAGCTGTCAAGAAAGCTAGAGGTGCTGGAAAGAACATTCTGCGTTCTTGATGGGCCTAGCATAGGTTTCTCATTGACGAGCACAGCAACTGCAGATGTTAAAAGTGGAAGCATTGCTGTAACACCGAAAACAAACCTGCAGTTTTAAACATTTCACAAGGAAAAATTAGGAAGGATAAAGACCAGTGCTAATAGTACAACACAAATATGTTCACAAAACATACCTTACACCATAAACATCTACCAGGGACCCACTAAAGTAGGAACTCACAATGGCTCCAAAAGCCGATGATCCCCAGCATAATGACTGAAGAGATCCTGATATGCATTGAGACTCACCACGAGCCCTCTCTACAACCATGGAATCTACAACCTACAACATGCTTCAGTTTTGACATGCTGATTAAGTATGCCAGAAAGATTTAAGAAAACGAAACAGAAAGTATATATTATTCTTAAATTTACGAACAAAATCAACTGGGAATGGGGTAATGGTACTAGCACTTCCAAAGGCACAAAATTTCGCAGCTTAATATCACTGAGTTCGATAATGACATTGGAGGACAACATCCATATATCTATTATGATACATTGTTTAGAAAACAAAAATACTCGTAGCATGAGGCGGCTTCCTAGATTGATTAATGATGTTTATAGCAAGGTTCACACTTTCATCATACTATTATACATATTATGGGACTCAGTCACAAGAGGTTTGACGCCTTCTCACCAAACAAGCTCTTTGTAGTACCAATAGTCAATTTGAATTTTATTTGGATCCTTTAGTTAGCATCATCCATCACATGCCAAGACAAGCCACATTAATATTAAAGTTGTACAAAGACAAATGGGCATGTACATATACAAGTAACATAGAATTTGCTTTAAAATGTCCATGAACAGTTTCATTTTCCACAACTCAGAATATTCATTGTACTACCAATTGTAGCCCTCTGGCATTCCAAGTATCTGATGCCACTAGTTAAGATTTACACAGATGCCACCCTTTTTCTCGAAACAGTGAAATAGGTCAAACACTACAAGTAAAGGATATTGACAAGAGCCTACAACTTAAAATACTAGCTTACTCCCCCACACAAAAAAAGAGTCTCATTTGTAGATCATAATTTTCAATATCATACTATTGCTCCCCCATATTTCCTTTAAAATGCACTCTCCCCATCCCAAAAAATAACAGTCTCTTTTAACAAGTCAGACTTTTACGTGTAGCAGTTTTCCAACTATATAAATCCTATAATCTGCCCTAATATGGCAATTTTTTTCTGCGTGAAGTGACTCAGAAACATCATGTTCTATATATTATATTACGGAGAAGAAAAAAATAAAAACTAATGAAAATCGTTGGGTAAAACTTTCTCATTACAAACAAAAGTAGGAAGCGAGAATGCGAGATTACTATTATTGGGATGGAGTTCTGAATTGTACAGTTTTTTTTTTTTTTTGTATGAAATGTAAGAAAAAGGGCATGCTTTTCAAATGAAAGAAAACAAAACGGAAAATATGAAGTTACAAAACTTCAAGTTCAGAAATGTGAATATTATCTTGGAGCAAGCTAAAAAAAAGGAAAGTAAGACTACTTTTTGGGACAAAAGAAGTGCATGACTAGATAACTATACAAGAAGAGTGTACATCTGGTTGTGTATACCACTTGTCAATATGTTCCAAGTCAAAAGAACCATAAACCAGACATGCCAACCACATCAATCATGTCAAACACAACTTACATCTTAAATAAGGAACATCACTTCTGCAAAAACAAAAAAAAATCTGCCGTGGCTATAACATCTCTAGGCCAGTAAATGTACAAAAAGGGAAAGATACTCACAACATCTGAAAAGGCAACAGAAAGAGATCCAGTGAGTATGCAGAAAGCTGCACTATACTTGCTTTCAACAAAAGTAGCCATCAAACTCCATGAAAGCGCTCCAAGGAGTCCAGAAAGAAAAAGATACGATCTTCTCCGGTACCCAAAAAGGGGAACGGAATCACTGCAAAGGAAAAAAACTTAATGTTGTAAGAATAAATACCTGTGGAAGCACATTCGATAAGAGATATATATTTGTACAAATCAATACACACCTGATAAACCCGTATAAGGGCTTGACTAACCACGGAAATGCTGAGAAACCAGAAATCACAGCAGTCTAGTTGACCATATATAACTAGTTAGTTATAAGAATAAAGAGAAGGGATTACAATTGCTAAAAAAAAAAAATTGATATCTCAACAGCAAAAGATTTATGCTAGCAAAGATCGTAGGTCGGATGTCATGTTCAAAAATTAATATTATCAAATTCAAAATAATGGACCTGGATATTATGTTGCAACTAAATTCCAATATTACTATTAAGTTGCAGTCAGAAATAAGGTACCTCTGCAGGATCTAGATGCAGATCATCCTTCAAGTAAAAACTAACAGCTAGTCTAGAAAGGCCTAGGACACCTTGGACGAAATATACCATAGCAACTGCAATGGTATCTGGAGTTAGGTCCACCCCAAAGCAAGTGACAGGGCTCAGAGAATATTGTTTTTTGCGGGGAGCAGTTTTACTAGAAGTATTGGTTCCCTTGTCCACATAGCTTGTTAGCAAATCCCCTTTAGATCCACCTGATTAAGAAACATATAGATATGGTAGTGAGAGAGTGAGGGTGTGTGTGTGTGAGAGAGAGAGAGAGATCGTACATGAATATAAATCCAATACAAGGTAACTATTGCGTATTGATGGTCTTTATTGAACAGAAAGTTACATACTGATGTGGTTGTATTCACTAGCCTCTTAATAATTGCACCATGAAGAATTCAAGTTCATGTGCTTATAGATCTTAAATATCTCATCTATTACAACTTCCCCAAGTTAGATCTGCAGGCATCGTGTACTGGCAAACATGTATTGCCATGTTATTCACTTGTCTAGCACAATACCACTACCTACAGGTGAATGCAATATTCAGCAATGAAGCACCACGTCACTTCACCATTACCATGCCTGAGGACAGTCCTTTAAGGGGGAAAAAAAAGCACTAAAAGATACCCTAAGTGCATGATCCATACCCATCAATGTAACACTGTTATTTCAAGTGCGTGACACTGAAGAATCCCAGACTCAGAAGCATGCACAGTAAGCATTAATTCTGTGTAGATGCCTGATAATACAGGCAATCATGACCCCTCAATTCTTGGTACCAAGGCTAGCTGTGTTATCGCAGTGCCGTGACTCGATCATCTGTAGGAGTGCGAGAGGTGTAAGATTTGGTAACTAAGTCGAGGTTCCAAAGATTCCAATCGAATATACCCCGGGAATTTAAGTGTTTAAGACAAATGGTATTTTCCAGACATGTCACAGAGTTCTCCATTGCAAGAACATCGAGTTCGCTGAAGTTGCAATAGATTTGACCAAAATGTCCTCAAAAAAGCATGGATCAATTCAATGGTGGATAAATACCCTAACCCTGGAACTATAAATCTCAATTGCAGTGCTTCCAAGGGCCGCAAGTATTCCAAAATACCCAATATCGTTAGAGCTCCATTCCGAGAAATAATTATTACGAATTCAACCCAATTAGAAATGTAACTAAGTAATGTCCCCATCCTATATTAACACGAACATCTCTATGCATGGCGACATGCCTTTTGGTCATACAATTGAAAAACATGTGGTGGATTTCACTCGCAATGGCTTGAACATAACTAAAAAATATCCAAGATGCTTTTTTTCCTGTTGACATGTTCTTAGTCTTTGGCGTCCCCATCTCTAATCCATGGAGGTATCTGACAGAACTCAGTACAAGCCACTACTCATGTACTCCAGAAGGAAGAAGAAAAAATGTGATAGTGGAGGATCAAAACATGTTATTTGATATTGCAAAAACCTTCGGAGTTGATCCAGTCCTAGCTGATGTGGAAGGTCTAGAGAAATTTAAGGAGCCATGATATATACTCCCTGTCATTTTTGAAATTGCACCATTTGTGCTTGACCCGGGAATTAAGGAAAGGTGTATAATAATGGTAGTGGAGTGGGTGTTGTGAGTATGGAATGTGGCGTACAGTTATAAGTGGGGTAGGAAATAGTAAATGGGGTAGTTGGTGTGAGTATAACAAATGAGCCCCATTTAACTCAATCCGAAACAAGAGTATCTTACATACCACAATGAATCATATATTTATTGAAGTCCATGTCAGTCCGGATCTTCCCCTTTCCTTAATTCTCATTTGGACATTTGATAGATTCACACTATATAGAGGGTGCACTAAGTTGTCTACTTCGTATGCTCTCCAACCATCTTAACTTAATTCATCACATTTCAAGGAAACATTAGAGTCGTGAATTTGTCCATTAAGAATTATGTTTTTCCTAGTTTTGGCACTATCCATCTTAATATTCACACTTTAGTTATTCTCTTCTTGTTAAAGTGTCCTTACTCCTTAGTTGTCCAATAATCGGTGCCATAAAATAGCTTGGTCTAATATTTTTGAAAAAACATAATAAAAAAAAGTCATATAAAACATTCCTTTCAAATTGATTGATATATGGTGATCACATAAATAGCGAATACGTCTTACTAAAAAAACATAAATAGTGAATTCGCTTTTCCATTTCAGTCAACCTGAAATTATCCTATGACTAAAATAATCTCCTAACTCTCTATGATTATACTCCGCACCGTGATTAGAAATGGATCCGGAGTTCCAAACAATTGAAATTATTATTTAAGTCATATTTCTTGAGCACTTAACTTTGTTCCACTTGTTCTTGATTAACCACTAAAGCAGCATTTTAAATTTTCCTTTCTAATCCTCTATATTTTAAAGCCTCTCTCCACTTTTCTAATTTATAGATGACCCCATTTCAGACCACATTATATAACTACTGAAGACCTACTTGGGGAATCCTTAGTCATCACTATATATAGTTAGCCCTTTCTTTAGCTTCTTAGGAGTGTTGGACTGATATCATCTACAAACAAAATGAACCATGAAAATCTTCTTATATTAAGCTCATTAATCATCCATCACTAAGGAAAACATAGAAAGATTTGACCCACCCTTGGTATGAACCGTAAATGATAATTCAAAAGTCACTCCAGACGACTTCCTAGTAATGTCACCACTCCAACATACATATCCTTAATCACATTAATGTATCTATCATATAATAAATTATACTAATAGCTTCTCTAATGGTATACTTGGTGACTCAATTTCAAGCCATTAAATTGGAACAGTAAAAGTAAATTTAGTTCCAAAGAATTCAGTTTGTTCTTCCAATTCCAAATTCAAAACCTGGAATTGAGTTGACGAAACATAGCTCCAGGAATATGTTTTCATGGGATTCGGAATGGGAATGAATCTGGTCAATGAGAATTTTTGGTTTGGATAGGTCAATGGGAATCGGCATTTAAAACGCCAGTATCAAGAATTTTGGAGGATTTCAGTGTCAAATCATCTATCTTTGCCCAAAAAAAAAAAAAAAATGACAACAATATGAACAGTAACTTAAATTCACCACAAAATATAAGACTACAACAATGAGGAAGGGAGGAGAGAGAATTACGATTTCTGGAATCGAGAAAGGGTTCGTCTTCTACATCACGTCGGCTAGATGATGAGGGTATCGAGATACTAACCGACATATCGGAATCCGGAGGCTCCGGAAGCGCTTTACGACGGTTGGCTCTGCGAGCACGGGCGGCGACGGTGAACGAGTGGCGATGAATCTGAGGGAGAAGAGGGCGGAGGGAGAAAATTGGAAATCGCGAGGGTAAGATAGGGATTGAAAAAGATGTTGGTAATGGTAGTAGTACTGTACATGTACTCATCTTCGTAAGTGTACACCAAATAGTGTCAAGAGTTTTTTTAAGTGCACTGAGAGTTGCAACACGAGTGTTTTCATTAGACAAAACAAATACTGATAGTCTTAGAGATAGTCTGAGTTTGCTTCTTAATAAATATTGAATGTCAGCACTTAGTTCTAAAATAAATATTACGTTTCCGAGAAAAGTGACTTAGTACAATTTTATCGCTATAAAAATAATTTACAAAATACGTTTACTAAGGCCCTGTCTTGTCGAGCGTTTTTGTTAAAACGGAGATTAAAAAACTCAGCTTTTTTTTATTAAGCGTATTAGTCGAAAGTTTTAGACCGTTGAATTTTAAAAAGTTGGGGATATTTTGGCCGCTCAAAATTATAGCGTCCAAAAATAAGCTCCGTTTTAAAAACTCTCCGTTTATAAACTGTGTACCAGACGAGCCCTAAATAAGAAATGTGATATTTATCTGACATAAAGTGATATTTATTCCGACGTAGAGTGGGTATCAATGGATAGTGTTTGGTTTCCCATTCATTCTCCATAGTCTCTATACAAACTCATGAGCTTGAAATTTCAGCTTCATAAGTGATTTTTATTTCTCTCCAATCTTTTGGTCTTGTTTTCTTACTTCACATTAAATTATTTTGGGAATTTGTCCCATAAGTTCCTTTTGGAACAAATCACTTCTCACTAAGTTTCTTATTATATTAAAATGACTCATAAGTTCTCATGTTGTATTATGTATAATACAATATTTAGTTATGCAGTAGTTTAAAATCATAATACTGCATCCGCACCACCGCCTCCGCCACAACCCAGCTCCGTTGCTGTCTGCTATCGTCGCATGCCGAATTCCGGTCAATTTTTGCCGAAATCCGGTCAATTTTCGCCGAAATCCGGTCAATTTTCACCAGAATTCGGTCGCCGGAGGTCGGAATCTGGTCGCCGGTCCATGGGCTTCGGACTCCGGTCACCGGCGGCCGCCGAAATGCAGTATTATAGCCTTAATTGATGTTGTATTTTTGAAACATAATACAACATCATACTACAACATCATAAAAGAAACTTATTGAGCATAGATTTAAAAAAAAAGGAACTTATGGGGCAATGGGTGATAGAAACCTAAATTCAGTGTATACATTCATAGGAGAAGAACTTTGAAAAGAGAGAGAATTTGTTGTTGTATTATTTCTTCTTGATTACAGAAGATGAGACTTATATATACATATAATGGAGGAAAGAATAACAAACAGCCTAACAATATTCTGTTACACATCCTAACAATATTCTGTTACAACAGACTTTTATTATTTGCACTTCGGTCCTTAGTAGAATGAAGCTGCATATCCTCAATATCCCCCCTCAAACTGGAAGTGGTAAACAAGTTACACACTTTTAGTTTGGATAAAAGATAAGTAAGTTGAATAGAAGACAATGCTTTAGTGAACAGATCTGCCAACTGATCCTTTGAAGCAACATGAATAGTAGAAATGAGGCCTTTCTTGAGTTGATCTCTGACAAGATGACAATCTAAATCAATGTGTTTAGTTCTTTCATGAAACACAGGATTTGAAGCAATGTGAAGAGCCGCTTTGTTATCACAAGCAAGAGAGACAGGAGTAATGTTGCAAACCCCAAAATCCCTGAGAATAGAAACAAGCCATAAGATTTCACAACAAGCATTGGCCATAGATCGATATTCAAATTTCACTGAGGATCTAGAAATAGTATTTTGCTTCTTGGCTTTCCATGTAACCAAACTTGTCCCTAACAGAGCACAATATCCTGAGAGAGATCTTCTAGAAGTGGGACAGCTTCCCCAATCAGCATCACAGAAGACTTGCAGTTGCAAAGAAGAAGAAGAGGAGTAAAATAACCCTTGACCCACTGTGCCCTTAAGATATTTGACTAGTTTGAGAGCTGCATCATAATGAGGTAGTCTAGGATGAGACAGAAACTGGCTAAGAATATGAACAGCATACCCAATATCAGTGCGGTTATAGTGAGGTAAATCAGACTTCCCACTAACCTCCTATACTTGTCAGCATCTGGCATTAAGTCTCCCTTATCAGAAGCCAATGAATGATGTTGATCAATAGGAACCAAAGAAGAATGAGCAGTGAGTAAGCCAGTATCATTCAATATATCCAAGGTATACTTCCTCTGATGAAGATAAATGCCATGAGAACCTCTTGCAACCTCAATACCTAGAAAGTACTTGAGAAGTCCTAGATCTTTTATAGAAAACTGAGTATGTAAGAACTCTTTGAGTGAAGTAATAACAGACTCAGAAGAGCCAGTAAGGAGAATGTCATCCACATACACAAGCACAGCTGTGAATGCATCAGAAGTAGAGAGAATGAATAAAGAATGATCATTCTGACTCTGAGTGAAACCAAATTGAAGAAGAGCTGTGGAGAACTTAGAAAACCACTGCCTAGGAGCCTGTTTTAGACCATAGAGTGATTTTAAAAGTCTACACACTATAGGTTGAGAAGAAGATCCAGTAGCTATGGGACTATAACCTGGTGGCAAAGACATGTACACCTCCTCATCCAAATCTCCATGAAGAAAAGCATTGGAAACATCCATTTGATAAATGGGCCAACCTTTGATGGAAGCAATGGACAAATATAATCTGAATGTAGGCATTTTTGCCACAGGGGCAAAAGTCTCAAAATAGTCTTCTCCTTCTGTTTGAGTAAATCCCTTAGCCACTAGCCTGGCTTTATACTTGTCAAGAGTGCCATCAGCATTATATTTGAGTTTATATATCCATTTGCAGCCTATAGGCTTCTTATGAGCAGGCAGATCTTGAAGAACCCAAGTGTTATTTTTCTCTAAGGCCTCAATCTCACTAGCCATTGCCTTACACCAATTAGGATCTTTGATGGCCTGTTTGTATGTGTGAGGCTCATTTATGGAAGAAATATTGCAAAGAAAAGAGAAATAGGAAGGAGAGACAGCAGAATAAGTAATGAAATCAGAAGTGGGAGTAAAAGAAGCACTAACCTGGGAAGAAGATAAAGAGGAGGCATTGATATGAGGTATGCCTGTATAATCCTTAAACTTTTTAGGCATAGTTCTCTGTCTAATAGGTCTGTGATAGACAGGCATAACAGGAGAATGATGCTCAGAGGAAAAAGAATTGTCAGCAGTAGAATTATCAGGAGTAGAATTATCAGAAGAAGGAGATACAGTAGGATGAGAATGAGGGGCAGAAGAAGAAATAGGATTGTTGATATGAGAAGGAGAAGGAGTCTGAGAAACATGCTCAATAGAGTCAATATCAGGAGGAACCAAAGACAAGTTATCAACAAACATTGGAAGAAGACAAGAAGGAGTAGCATATAAGTTGTCTTTGAATGGAAATTGTGTTTCATAAAACACAACATCCCTACTATAGAAGATTTGATGAGAATGAAGATCATACAACTTATATGCCTTTTTTCCAAATGGATATCCAATGAAGACACACTTTCTAGCTCTTGAATCAAATTTGGTTCTGTGAGAGGACAAAGTAGATGCATAACATAAGCAACCAAAAACTTTAAGATGATTATAGGTAGGAGGATGTTTAAGAAGAGCTTCATAAGGAGTCATATGAGCAAGAACAGAGGAAGGATATCTATTAAGAAGATAAGTAGCAGTGAGAATACAATCACCCCAAAATTGAATAGGCAGATGAGAGTGAAACCTGAGAGCTCTAGCTACTTCAAGAATGTGTCTATGTTTCCTTTCCACTCTCCCATTTTGTTGGGGAGTATTGACACATGAACTTTGTTGTTCAATCCCAAGAGAGATTAATAAAGCAGAAATTTGTTTATTGAAGAATTCTGAGCCATTGTCACTTCTAATTTGTTTAACAGTGGCATTAAATTGAGTAGAAGACATGGTTATGAATTGATTGAGAAAAGAACAAACTTGAGTTTTCGATTTCAAAAGAAATGTCCAAGTAACTCTTGAATAGTCATCCACAATTGTGAGAAAGGAATTATGACCATTGTATGTGTAATGAGTGTAAGGTCCCCAAAGATCACAATGTAATAAGCCACAAACAACAGAACAATGACTAGAGCTAACAGGAAAAGGAACTCTAGTTTGTTTAGCAAAATGACAAGTGTCACAAGGAGATACAGACTCAGTAGTACACTTGATGGATGGAATATAGAAAAATTGAGACATAGGCATATGGCCTAATCTATAATGCCACAAGGTAGAAACATATTTATTACAAAGAACAGTACTAGCAAAAGAATGATACTCCAGAGTAGAACAGTTGACATCTTTGGGTAGAATGAGTTTATACAAGCCATTTCTCATTTGTCCAATCCCCTTCACCTTCTTGTCCACAAGGTCCTGAAATAAGCAATAATTGGGAAAGAATAACAAGCAAAGTTTGCTGTCAGAGGCAAGCTTATTCCCAGAAAGAAGATTAAACTGAAATTCAGGCACATATAACACATTTAGAAGAATTATGGAAGGGGTAATGTGTATAGTACCTTTGAAAGTGATTTTAGAGGTGAAACCATTAGGAAGTCTAATAGTATTTTGAATAGGAATAGGATTAGTCAAAAGAGAGAAATCATGAGTGACATGATCACTAGCCCCAGTGTCAATGATCCAATCAGTGTGAGGTGTGGCTTGATGAGAGAGACATATAGGAGAAATAGATATACCTGCAAAATGAGTCGATTCAAATGCATTATTCACTTCAGACGGTAAATGCCGATATGAAGCAGCGTAGTACCGCTCGGTTGTCATGAAATGCAAAGATTGACCACAGGAGTGTCCAAAGTAGAGGAGGCAGATTAGAAGGTGGAAGAGTCAAGTAGATGCAGCAGTAGGAGTACCATAAGATCTCTTCGTGTACTTAGGCATTTTGGATGGATCAGGTTTGACTCCATAGAGTTTATGCCAGTCAGGAAAACCCTTTAGAAAGAAACAACTGTCCTTTAGATGTCCTACACCACCACAATGATCACACAGCAATTGATTCTTGTTCACAAACTTCTTATAGGGAGAAGGCTTCTGCGATTGATGTTTGGAAAATAGTGCAAAGAGAATTGTCGTAATAATGGTAGGAATGTTACCACCGTAAGAGATTCCCCTTTGTTTTTCCTCTTGAGACAAGAGAGAAACTGCCTGACTTAGAGAGGGCAGTGGATCCATCATTAACAAAGAACCTCTAACCACAGTGAAGTTCTCATTAAGCCCCATAAGAAACTGAGTGAGAAGCTGAACATGATTGAATGTATCCAAATGATGAGAAGCACCACAATTACAGTTGCACACGCATTTAGGAAGATTGCTCAAATTTGTGAATTCATCCCACAAAGTCTTAAATTTCGTAAAGTACTGAGAAATAGATTGAGAACCTTGTGAAAATGCACTCAACTCTTGCTTAATCTGATAAATGCGAAGAGTATTACCCTGAGTAAACCTAGTCTGTAATTCATCCCACATATCCTTAGTATTAGTCACATAGACTATGCTTGACCGAATCTCTGGACTCACAACATTAAGGATCCAAGAGATTAACATGTCATTACAACGATCCCAATGAATCAAATATTTTGAGTTCTGATCAGGTCGTTTATGAACACCAGTAACGAAACCTAATTTCAATTTTGTAGATAGTGCAATTTTCATTGCGCGCTTCCACTCAGAGTAATTCGAACCAGTTAAGACAATAGAGATGATGTTCATACCAGAATTATCATTTGGATGTAGAAACAGAGGATGAGAGGAGGTCAATTGAACTGTCGTTGCTTCGATTTCATACGGATCAGCTGTCGTCGACGAGTCGTCGGAATTTGTTGTTGAATTCTCCATAGAAACACCGAAATCAGGAATCAATGAGTAGATTTGAGTAGAAATGCTAGACGATTAGCGGAAGAAATGAAATCCAAGATGCTCTGATACCATGATAGAAACCTAAATTCAGTGTATACATTCATAGGAGAAGAACTTTGAAAAGAGAGAGAATTTGTTGTTGTATTATTTCTTCTTGATTACAGAAGATGAGACTTATATATACATACAATGGAGGAAAGAATAACAAACAGCCTAACAATATTCTGTTACACATCCTAACAATATTCTGTTACAACAGACTTTTATTATTTGCACTTCGGTCCTTAGTAGAATGAAGCTGCATATCCTCAATAATGGGGCAATGACCCAATTATTTTCCTTGGCAGTATATGTTAATTGTTCTACACGCGTACGAACTGTTTGTTAAAATGTCCCAGAGAACATTTACATTAGCAAGTAATCATTTCATTTAATTATATGTCCACAATGTGTTGGTGGTCCAAGCGCTACACTGTTGGGGTCTTGAAATCTAGTCAATTTTGTAGCAAGTGAATCTCACGAAGCGGTTTTTGTTCCTCAAAAAGGTGAGAATCTTGGGCAGGTATGCAGCTACTGCAATTAAGACTGCCTGGCAATTAGAGCTTGTTACCCGCTAACCCGCCCAACTCAACTCGTTATTTACCCGACTCAATTCAACTTGTTTAAATTTTGCGGGTTGAAACGAGTTACCCGTTTAACCCGCCCAAATTAGCGGGTTAAGACAGGTTAAACCCGCCAACTAGTTTGACCAGCTAATGTCAAACCCAAAACTGAATTTGAATCAGATGAAATGAAACCCTACTCAATCCTTTCTCTTTCTCTGTCCCAATTGAAGACTCCAGCAGCGACAGTGACAGAGTAGATGACGAAGGCGGGCCCCGGGAGTCAAGGACTGAAGAGAGGATGGAAAGACAGATTTGTTGGCAGAAACAACAATGGCGAGGAAAAGATCGAGGAGTTCAGGAAAATAGGCTCTTGAAGTTGGAAGAAATCAAAGATCTTGTCCATCAATTTCATGGTCGTCGACACAACATAAACACCAAGTATCCTCCTTCGTTTTGAAGTTTGCTGTTCCGACTTCAGAGTAATGAAATTGCAAGTAATATCAGTGTACATTCAAAATAGAGGAGAGAGAAGGGAAAAAGGAAGGGTAAAGCATATGATGAAAGTTTCTAAGAAATTGCTCTTTTGGACTTTTTAGCTGTCAATCATCTATTTTCTTATTTTATTCTTCTTCATAAAATAATCAAAATAGAGGAGAGCGAAGGGAAAAGGGAAGGGGACAACGACGCAAATGCCAGCAGTAAAAATATATTGGTCGACTACCTGGGTCAATTCGAGTATACCCGACCCGTTGGCTACCCGACTCATTTAACCCGTCAAATTAAACGAGTTGTAACAGGTTGGACTCATCCAACCCGCCAACCCACCACAACCCGCTCTTACCCGACTCAACTCGCTCGATTGACAAGCCTTAAGACCTACCCACTTGCTGAATGAAGCCGTCATTCTGTTTAATAACCTACCTAGGTTTAATTGTGTGAATTGGAAACAGAATCATTGAATACCCATTTCGCCATTACTACTCAAACAATCTAAATTTGAAGTTTCGCATAGTCTCTTCATAGAGAACTGTGATAGATAGGTACACCTGCAAATACATCAGATAAGATATCTTCTGGTTATTTTTGAAGGCCAAACTGATCATTTGCTCACCTAAGTTTTCACCTTTTTCTAATGTGCTCACTTATATAATTTTTGGTACAATGTACTCACCCAAATACGTAATTTTCCAATGCTCTCACTCCATTGACGAAGTCGTTAGTTTTTTAACTAATTTAGGTCACGTGTAGAGACGTGACTAACCCCAGTTAAAAACTTAACGAACCAAACCTACAAACTTAACGAACCAATGCTCTCGCCTTTTTAGAGGCGGTGATAGTGCTTTTTGTGCCTGCTACTTCGTTTTGGGGATATGACGCGTCAAACATGGGGGTGGTGAGCAGATTTTGCCGGAATCTCGTCGACCTTGATTTTGGGGATCTGTGACAGCGTTTGGCGGCGCATTTGAAGGCTGATGGCGCCGATTCTGGTGGGTGTGGCTTTGCCTTCTCGAGGAGAGTTCAGATCTAATGCTCCTATGTCCAGATGCTTCTCCATAAGGCGGTGTTGATTCATAGATCTTACCGAAACTTTGGTCCGGCGAAGAGAAGGTGACCGGAGGTAGGGATGAGAGTGATGGCTGGAAACTGAGAGAGTGATGGCCGAAACTTAAGTTTTTAGGTTTGGTTTGTTAAGTTTTTAACTGGGGTTAGTCACGTGAATGCACGTGACCTAAATCAATTAAAAAACTAACGACTTCATCAAGGGAGTGATAGCATTGGAAAAATTATGTACTTGGGTGAGGACATTGGATCAAAAATTATATAAGTAAGCACATTGGAAAAAAGTGAAAACTTAGGTAAGCAAAGGAGCAGTTTGGCCTATTTTTGAAAACAGCCCGTAATCTTTTCTTCAGATAGCTTTAGCTTCCCTTTGAAAATGCGGACTGGAAAAATGAGATAGGTGGGACATAAGTAGATATACAGCATCATGTTTTGGTGTACTTGAGGTGGTTCCACAATTGATACTCGGTTAACAAGATCAGTAACCTGACAGAAGATTGCCATCCAAAGAAAATGTGATAGGTAAGTTGAGATGCGCACTATTGAAGTTCTTGAAAATGAAGTCCAAGAATATAGATAAACAAATAACTGAATAAATAAAATCAAAGCTGTTTTGTTTCATCATAATATGCCCAGCCTACGGACATTCTACTGCTTCAACAACCATAGACTGCCACCAGTCTCGTGCTTCTGAATAGTAGCCATTTCTTCTGTTATTACTTTTCTTATTAATTGTATGATCTGTATACAAGTTACTAATAACGAATAATATATTGTTTGCTATCTCATATATTTTATAAGGTCTACGTGCTCAACCATCGACCTTCTCTTTGGGTCACATGTGAGGGGTCGTGTTAGACAATCTATCCCACATCCACGAAACAAATAACACATGGACCAGTATAAAGACTCAAGGGGCTACTCTACTTAACGCCAATTGGTGCCACTAGCAAGGGCCAAAACCCTTAACACTCTAATTGTTAAACTATTCCTCTGTCCATGTCCCTAAATGAATGTCGAAAAAAAATTACTACTCTCAAGAGTTCATCAGCTTAGCTGGGGCCTTCTCTTGCTACTCTCTTTATTGCTGTATATCAGTCTCTTTCACATTATTGTTGTCTGTTTGCTATACCTCTCACCCTCTACCTTGTTATTAGCCAATTTTGCCATCCAGGCAAGCACACATGGATTTTTAATTTGATAAGTTGAAATAAATCACATCTGGACACCTGCAATAGTGATAGGCTGATAGCTCATGATGCACAAGAGTCATTTTTTTGTTAACTTCATCATCACTTTTATTCACATAGGAGTCCCAGCAATGGGGTTTTGTTCAGCTCCAACTCTCTTGGTTGCAATATGCCATTTAATCTTCTAATTTGGTGTCCTGTAATCCAAAGATTCTTTTTAACACAGCTTATTAAATATCAAAACTCATGTTAAGTGTTATTCTCTATAGTAAGTTTGAGCGGGATGCTTAAATGTAAGATATCAATTTCAACAAAAAAGGCTCATCAGCATAATCAGCTGCCTGAGGGGCGGGGCAGCTGTTCACATCTACCAATGTTCGGCCACCCGTAATCCAGCATAGACTTCCGTGCACAAGCTCCTCCTTCTTATCGCTATATATGTCTTACATTATTGCTCCTCCTTCCCAGTTTATGTAACATTTTTTTTAAGTTGAATCTATTAAGTTTCATACAATATCTCTCCTCTTGATACAACTTAAGAAGCACAAACTCCTGCAAGAACCAAAGTTTTATTGACTATAATGTGGCAGGAAGTTCTACTTAGGAATAGAGACGATAGAAGAATGTGTAGGTTAAACACAATCTGCTCTTGTCTCCCCTCGCCCACCAACACCCAAAATGACAAAACTATCCTGCACTATAAACGTTTCAGCTTTAACCCTTGCACCTTTCAAATGTTTAAATGTGGTTTCCCAGTGCAGGTACTGTTGTATGTGATCCTATATTGGCAGCATAAATGTTTTCTAATAGCTAACAGTAAATTGCAGAATGGTTATACTCATAGGGGTCGTTTGGTTAGGAGGCTTAAGACGGGATAACATTCATCAGGATTAATAAGGTTTATTAAGAGGGCGTTTGGTTGTAAATTAGGCATCCGAATAATTAAGCCGATTTATTGGGATTAGGTCTTAATCCCCTCACTAATTATACTGATCTTAGGAAAGTATTATTAATCCCTTCCATAATAATCCCCTCGTTAATAATACTGCTAATCCTTATCCGGTAACCAAACCAGCCCATATAGTGTATTATATTACACATCCAATGAGATAAAGTTCTCAATATGTCAAGTGCAATGAGGAGAGAGCAGTTGGCATAATGGATAATCCCTCCGTCCCGAAATGAATGTCTGACAAAATTTCCAAATTTACTCTTAATCAAGAGCAAATTTGAAATTTTCGTACATTCATTTTGGGACAGAGGAAGTAGAAAGTATGAGAATGCCATACCTTAGTTTACAGCATAGGCTTAGAGTATTTTGGCTTCACAAAGAACATTATGTACTCATCTACGTCAACGGTGCAGCATCAAAAGAATGAAGAACTTCTTCCAACATTACTCTTCTCTCCGTGTCCAACGGACTCTCTGGTTTGTCTGAATGCGCAATGTTTAGGAGATAAAGCTTCCTAGATGCCACAAATGCAGCTGAAAATATTCTTTTCATCCCGCCCCTAGTGCTATCCAGTTTGTACTCAAACTCATAAACCTGTAGACCTCCCTTCCCTGACCTCTCCAATGCTGAAATTACTTCAACGTCCTTTGTACTTTCCTATACAAAATGATAACTCAGAAAATATAGAAAACAACAGCAAACTTCATCCTTAATTGATAAGCACCGCTATTTTTATTTTATTTTTTGGGCAAATGTCAGTTGCAAGATACACATCTTGAAAACACTCTTGGTTTTTCTCATAAGTTGCAATTATGTACCGGCTAGAATGGTCTTATCTTAACTCCGTATCTTTCACATCTTTGATTTATTTACATTCTTCTTTTGTTTCGAAAAATGGGTCTGAAATGCTTGAACGACCGAGGCACATTAATCGTCTCCTATTCACTGTCCCAAACTTCCCCTTCAGCAATTATTCGTCCACAAAAAAATCTGTCCATACTTTTAGTGGTTTTCATATTGTTATCTCATAATAACAGGCAACCACTTACCCGTAAACGACTTCAAGAATAAACACAATAAATCAATGAGAACTGCAAGTAACTATAACTATACAATGCAACTCATTAAAAAACACAATTTAAGTGAAAAATCATTAAGCAAGTCAGCATCAACGCAAGAGTAAAGAATAATTCATTACCTTGCGTTTTTCGGCTTGAGTGAGCTTATCTACAACAAATTGAGGATTTCCAAACTCTTCAAGCTTTGTAAGGCGAACAGGGGTGACTACAACTCCAATATTGTTAGCTCCCTTACTTGGCTCCTCAAACAGGGCAGTTGCCCCAGCTTTATCAACCTAATCAATCCCTAAAACCTAATTAATTAAAACCCACATTCCCATTTTCAATTCTAATTTCAAGAAACACAAACAGCAATTAATCAGAGATGGACAGACCTTAACCCAAGAAGAGGGTTTGAGCAAAGTGAAGCCTTCCTTTGAATCAGTGTATCTATCAAGCCCCAATGCTTGTTCTTCTTCAGCAGCAATGGATTTAGGTAAAGGAGTGCACAAAATTAGAGCTACAATGGAGAAATTGAGCACCCTTTTGGTCATATAAATTGGCGAATTCTTCTCTTCAATGGGTCGGATTGTGGCATTCGGGTTATTGGGTAATTTGTGAGTAGAACAAGGAGAAAGTGAAGAAGAAGAAGATGGGTGAGATGTAAATATGGTAAAGATTAAGGATGATTTTGTCCTACTTCTTGTTGTTGTTGATGTTCTTGATAATGGTGATTGGTTGTGTGTCAAGAGAGAGTGGCTAAAAACTCCATTCAAAGCCATACCTTCCCACCTGAATTATGAAATGAAATGGAGAAGAAGATAACTTCACATTTTAGTCACTACCAGACTACAACTATGTACCAACGGTTGAGATTCATAGTTTTATCTCTATTTCAATTTTGTTCAAAATCTTCCTTTGTTTCTATTTGGAGGACCTATTGATATTAGATTTTTTTTTCAAATAATTTCCTTTTGAATCCATATATACCAGAATGACACTAGGAAAAATTTATGTATCAAAATGGCCACTTTGAGAGAAATCGGCATTGGTAGTGCCGTTTTTTATTTGAAGTTGGCATTGTCAATGCCGACTTTAGGCCATTTTTGAAACCCAATTTAAAAAAAAAAAAAAGCCTAAAGTCGGCATTAACGCCGACTTTAGGCTTTTTTTTTTTTTTTTTCAAATTGGGTTTCTCACATTTATATTTATCTGCCGGCGATACGAATTGGGGTTAAAAAAATTAAAACGCCCGTTTTTAAAATACCTTGCGGCCGCAAAACTCCCATCAATCTCGTTTGTGATTCTTCCTGCAGCAGATATGTCGTCGTCTACTCGGGCATGTTTCTCGGCTTCACAGATCCACCGACGGAATTCTAAAAAATTGAATTCGCAAATTGGACTTTATTTCTTTTGCTTTCTAGATTTCCAAACTGAATTTTTAAAAAGGATTATTGGAGAATAAACTCCAATTTTCGAAACCCAAAGTATAGATTACAGAGGGAGTACGAAACTGAATTTGCAAATTGATTTAACCCTCCACAATGACTGTGTAACAAATAAGTATACTAGCCATAATTATTTTTTTGATCTTGGATAACTCTGGTTAGATTGATTTTGTGAACCTAAAAAGGATTAATAACTGAGTGTGCCTTATTTTCCTTAGTCAGAAACAACAACAGAAAATTGCTCTGGAGTCCTAACTCCTAAATGAATCGCAAGAGCAGAACAGAACGGATCGCAGAAGGGTAACCCCAATTCGTATCGCCGCAGATAAATAATATAATTGTGAGAAACCCAATTTGAAAAAAAAAAAAAAGGCCTAAAGTCGGCATTGGCAATGCCGACTTTAGGGCTTTTTTTTTTTTTAAATTGGGTTTCAAAAATGGCCTAAAGTCGGCATTGGCAATGCCGACTTCAAACCAAAACAGCACTACCAATGCCTATTTCTCTCAAAGTGGTCATTTTGGTACATAAAATTTTCCTAGTGTCATTCTGGTATATATGGATTCAAAAGGGAATTATTTGAAAAAAAAAATCATTGATATTACTTTAGTTTTAGTATATTTTTTTCTCAAATAATTCAATTTTAAAAATATAAATCCCAAAATAACTTTGTGTAGCGATTTCAAAAAAAAATCTCTTAATCTCGCTAATTCGTGTAGCGAGTTCAGTTTTTTTTTTTTTTTTTACGTAAATAATTTCGAGAATTTTGCGAAATTTTATTAAAATTTAAATTCGCTACTGTGAATATCGAGTTTTCTATTAGTTAATTAAGGTTGTAATTAGTTTAAATGGAGAGGTGAAATCGCTACTCGTACTAGCGAGTTTACTTAAAGATTCGCTAATGACAATAGCGAATTTACAGAACCCTTTTTTCGAATAACACACACACACACAATTCATACAACACACCCAAACAAACGACATAGAGAGAGGGAGAAACTGGGAACGACGAATAACAGAGAGAGCATAACTCGTGATTTGCAATAACGACTTCAAATTCGCTAGTGTAAGTCCTTGATTTCATACTCCCTCCTATATTTCGAATCAATTTAGCATTATTTCAACCTAGGATTTTCGAAATGATTGATTTTGGGGTTTTTTTAAATGGATTCAATCTAGGGTTTCCTAAAGTCGGCATTGGCAATGCCGACTTCAAACCAAAAACAGCACTACCAATGCCTATTTCTCTCAAAGTGGTCATTTTGGTACATAAAATTTTCCTAGTGTCATTCTGGTATATATGGATTTAAAAGGGAATTATTTGAAAAAAAAAATCATTGATATTACTTTAGTTTTAGTATATTTTTTTCTCAAATAATTCAATTTTAAAAATATAAATCCCAAAATAACTTTTTGTAGCGATTTCAAAAAAAAATCTCTTAATCTCGCTAATTCGTGTAGCGAGTTCGGTTTTTTTTTTTTTTTACGTAAATAATTTCGAGAATTTTGCAAAATTTTATTAAAATTTAAATTCGCTACTGTGAATATCGAGTTTTCTATTAGTTAATTAAGGTTGTAATTAGTTTAAATGGAGAGGTGAAATCGCTACTCGTACTAACGAGTTTACTTAAAGATTCGATAATGACAATAGCGAATTTACATAACCCTTTTTTCGAATAACACACACACACACAATTCATACAACACACCCAAACAAACGACATAGAGAGAGGGAGAAACTGGGAACGACGAATAACAGAGAGAGCATAACTCGTGATTTGCAATAACGACTTCAAATTCGCTAGTGTAAGTCCTTGATTCCATACTCCCTCCTATATTTCGAATCAATTTAGCATTATTTCAACCTAGGGTTTTCGAAATGATTGATTTTGGGGTTTTTTTAAATGGATTCAATCTAGGGTTTTGAATTGATTGATTTATGAGTTATTCTTTTTATTTAATTAGTTATTCTTGATTTCTATGGTATTGTTGATTAAATTAGTATTTTTGTTAGTTTAGTTAGGTTTTTCGTTAGTTAAGTTAGGTTTTTCGTTAGTTCAGTTATGTTTTTTGTTAGTTCAGGTAGCATTTTTGTTACATCTGTGTTTTAAATTTGATCTATTTTGTCTATTGTGTTACAGATGAATGTAGAACATCAATATGGAGAGCTTCTTGAGCCGTTTGTCGATCCGGGTCATTTTCAACTTTGAGATTACAGGATAAGCATCGAACTCTGGGGCGGAATACATGTTGAGAAGTTATCATTTCGTCGTGGTTCGACTCTGTCGGAAGTGTTGGACGTGAGGATCCAGTAGAGACTAGTAGTAGCAGGATTTTACGGGGTTTTCAAGTTAGGGAAAATCACGTATGATTGGGTTTTGCTTACAGTGTTGGAAGAGTGATGGCGTCAGGAAACCCATAGTTTTCACTTTCCTATTGGTGAGATGACCGTTAGTTCAGAGGATATGGGTATATTGTCAGGGTTACCGATTGATGGACTTCCTGTTACTGGTTCTGACACCACGAGGTTGCTTCAGGTTTTGTGCGACTTATGTGAGGAGTTATTACGTGTTAGACCACCGGGGAGAGTGAGATAAAAGCAGGGTTGTTGAAGCTTAAGTGGCTTATAAGTCAGTTTCCTCATTTTGGTCAGCTTCCAGAAGATGCGACACATGCTTTGGTCATTAGGTATACACGTGCGTACATATTGGCAGCCCTCGGGTCGATTGTGATGCCTTATCGCACTAGTAATAAGGTGAAGTTGATCTATCTTCCATTGCTTAGAGATATCGACATGATACATGATTATAGTTGAGGTAGTGCTGCTTTGGCCTTTCTTTACCGGGAAATGTGTACTGCTACTTTGCCCGACACCAGTAACTGTAGCGGATTTCTCTCTATTGTGCAGGTATGATAATTATATTTTTCGATATATGTTTGGTTTTACGTATGTTTTTAAATTATATTGTATTTATGTGATTTGTTTATAATACAAACAGATTTAGGCATGAGAGAGGTTGTTGCCCACACAACCAATAGTGGTTAGGGGAGATCAGGATATGCAATCGAACTTACCCGACATTCCATTGGGGTGTAGGTAAACTACAAACACTCTGATTTGTGTGAATTCTATTGTATTTACCTGATTTGTTTAAATTATATTATATTTATCTAGATTTGTTTAAATTGTATTTTTTAATCTTTTCATGTGGAATGGGTCCCTATCATATTTGCATTTTAACGCACATAACTTACGTGACTATCGGGATCAACTAGCATCTCTAACTGAGGATCAGATTATTTGGCAGCCATATATATATATATATCGAGTTGTTCCAGATTATTTTTTTAAAAAACCTTTTAATATTAGGTTTTATTGATTTTATTGTTGATGTTAACAGGTGCAAAACTTACAACGCATGCATGACATTAACGAGGGAAACATCGCCCAGGAGTTGGAGGTGGATAACTCTAGGCTTCAAATGAGGCATCTCATTATATCATCTCTTACGCATGTACGACAGCAACGGCAGCGACTTGATGCTCGAGCACACCCGACACCAATTTATCGCGTACAGGCTGTTCCACACAGACAAACCACGGCCTCAACATCGTTGCGTGCAGAGAGTGCCACATATGCAACTTGGTCAACATTTAGTGGATGAGCAAGAGGAGGACCAAGAGCGACAGCCGAAGCAGGACCAAGAAGCTCGGGTACATACTCACACAGATGCACCTCCCGAGACTCCATTACTGACGGATGTACCTCCCGAGACTCCATTACATACATATGCACCTCCCGAGATTCAGACAATGATCGAGGTATAAGGTGAGTCACATCATATCACACGAGCCCACGATATACAGGGTGAGTGTGTTACGCAAGTTGAGGGGATATATTTCGATAAAGAAAAAACATATAAGTGTAGGAAAAAATGATCCCTAAATGAACATTTGAGAAATTTTCTATATGACCGGGTTGTGGTCATTTAATGATATTTTGTTCTATTTACGTGTTGTTGAATGTGTTTGTTTGTCAAGGGTGTTGAAATGTGTTTGGTTGGTACATATTAAATGTGTTTGTTTTTCACAGTTTTTTTTATACAACTTTGTTATAAAGTTGGATTGTGAACTGACTTTATTTGGCTGGTTTAGTTTTACAGTAAATTCGCTAATGGTATTAGGGAATTTAAATTCGCTATTGCCATTAGCGAGTTTAAGTTAATCTAAAAAGAGATTTAATTAATCTAAACTCGCTATTCACAGTAGCGAATTTAAATTTTAATAAAATTTCGCAAAATATTCGAAATTGTTTACGTAAAAAAAAGGAAAACTGAACTCGCTACACGAAGTAGCGAGTTTAAGCGAATTTTTTTTTTGAAATCGGTACACGAAGTAGCGAGTTCTAAAAAGTTGGTTATTTTGGAAAATAGTTTCAAATCTGAGTTATTTTGGGATATATATGTTTAAAATGAAATTATTTAAGAAAAAAAATCAGTTTTGATGCGACAGTGAAAAATGGGGTTGGGCCTGAACAGGAAATTAGGCCCAACAGGCATAAATGGGCCAAGCATGTTTAAGAGTGGGCCTCGATGTAGGCCCAAAGGCGGGAAGCAGCATGTCGGATAAGGCAGTCTCTTTAGGCGACATGTGAGAGTAAATGGTCCGAGATGTTTACCTTGGAGAAGTTGTTACTTAAAGATAGCATGGTCGATGGCGAGAATCGTGTTGCCGAGATGGTTGGAGTTGGCGGCAATCTGAGTGTTACCGCTAATCAGTTGATTGTCGCTTGAAGGCTTATATATCAGGTAATCCCGAATTGTGTTGGGACTGTCAACTGTAGAGTGATTTGACAAGGTGAACAGTATAATCCCACTAACTTTGGAGTTGGTTGGGGACCCTAAGTAGATGATTGATAAGTGTCCCTCATGTGCAAGGCACATGGGGGCTTGGGAGTATAAACAAGAGGAATAGTGTCATTTGTAGAGTATGTTCTCTCTCTAAACTCTAAGCTCCCTCTCTCTCTCTAGAAAGCTTCCTTTGTTTATCAGATTTGTGAACTAGTAACCTTACTCTCACGCCGGAGGAATTTTGCCGGAGCCACCCCCGCCTAGTTTACGTGCTTGCATGTGTGTAGGTGACCTAGCAAAGGAAGAGCTAGCCGGAGTGTCCCTATTTCAGTTCCTGTGCAATCATAAATTTGGGATGGCAGCATCAAGTTTTAGTATGGTATTCTTTTTGTCTCAAATTGAACGCTCATTTATGTATTTCTAAGTCATCTAAAGATCTAAAGACAGTTGCATCTTCGTTCATTTTATAGTGTTGTTATTGAACGCTCATTTATGTATTTCTAAGTCATCTAAAGATCTAAAGACAGTTGCATCTTCGTTCATTTTATAGTGTTGTTATTTACTCTCTTAAAATTCTGTGCTTCACAATATTGTACTCCCTCCGTTCCGGTCAAAGTGTCCCAATTTTTCTTTTTGGGTGTCTCATTTAAAATGTCCTAATCCAAAAAAAGGAAAGTTTTTTATTATTTTTTTATTTGTGGGATCCACTTGTCATACTCACAATAAATATCCACTAACTATTATCTATCCCACTTTCTCTTTCCTACTTCACTTTTCATACTTACAACATTTAAACTTTTTCTCTTTCCTCCATCACGTTCCTTAATTCCCGTGCATGTACCATTTTGAGACATTTGGACCGGGTTGGAGGGAGTATTATTTAAAAATCTTAAGCAGATCTACAAGTATACTAAGGGTTCGTTTGGATACACATAATTGGAATTGAATTGGATTCAATTTTATGGAATTGAATTTCAACATATTCGAATTTCATAGAGCTTCAATTCTATTGTTTGGCTAATCTATAGAATTCCATTAGAATTGATTTACAATTTCAATTCTTTTGTTTGGATACTCATGCAGTCTAACGGAAATGAATTTGTCACTTAGGCTCCGTTTGTTTAGCGTAAAACATCTTCCGAAAAATGATTTCCTGCAAAATGTTTTTCGGAAAATAAAAATGTATTCCGAAAATTGAAATAAACATGTTTTTGACTGTTTGGTAAGGAAAATATTTTCCGAAAAATGTTCGATTGAGTTGACTACAGATTTACCCACCCCACTCACCACCACCACCCCCACGCTACTCACCACTACAACCTCCCTGCCGAGTAAAAAAATAATCATTTTAAATTTATTTTAACAACTCACCACCCCCTCCCCCACGTCGGGTAAAAAAAAATAATCATTTTAAATTTATTTTAACAACTCCCCACCCCTGTCGAGTAAAAAAATTAATCATTTTAAATTTAACTGTAAAATGTTTTTCGAAAAATGATTAATTTTTTTTACCCAACGGGGGGGGGGGGGGAGGGGTGGGGGAGGGTGGCAGGGGGTGGTGAGTGGAGTGAGAAAGGAGTTGTTAAAAATAAATTTAAAATGATTAATTTTTTACTCGATCGGGGGTGTGGTGAGTGGATTGGGGGAGGAGTTGTTAAAAATAAATTTTAAAATGAATAATTTTTTTTTGACTCGACCGGGGTAGGGGGTGGGGGGGTGAGTGGATTGGGGGAGGAGTTGTTAAAAAAAATTAAAATGATTAATTTTTTTTAACCCGACGAGGGGGGGAGGGTGGCAGGGGGTGGTGAGTGGAGAAGACGAGGAACCAGCTACCTAAAAAAAATTTTCCGATAGTTTCGAATTGGTTTTGTAATTTTTTACTTTAACTATGGAATTAGGCTATTAGAATTATAATTCAATTTCAATTATATTCCTCATTTTAGCATCCAAACAGCAAAATTGAAATTTCATGCTCCAATTCCAATTTCAAATTATGAAATTGGTGTACCCAAACATACCCTAAATAATTTTATGATTGTGAATAACAACGCTTTCATTTTATTCTTCTAGAGGTGGATCATGTTCTGGAAAAAAAAATACACTTATTAAGACCAACTTTGTATACAAGTATTTTGCTATAGATTCATTATCATTTGTTTAATCTTTCTAGCGTGTTTGATGAGTGAACTCAATTCAGGCTGAGGTGTGTGTTGAAGTGTTACCACCTTGCATACCTCCTCTAACATAAACATTGTTCAACTTATCTTGCATCGGACTATCATTATTCATCTTTTCGCAACCTCCCATTGCAATTATAGAAGAGTAATACAAAACTTTGCCAATCGGAAAAAGAGGCAGCAAAGATAGATGTTGATGTAACGTATTTGTTCATTTTATGTTTCAATAACATGAGTTTGGTGGAACGCCTGTCTCTCAGGATAGAACGTGCGGATCGTAGACACTTTGCACCTAAGTATCCCGGCGAGCTGAAACGTGCTTTTACAAAAACATCTCTTGATAACTACTTATGCAAGGAGGCCAAGAAATGAATAACAATATGCAGCAAACGAGATGGAGGAGGATTGTCTTCTCTATTGTTTTTGTATTGTTTTCTTTTCTGTTTGAGACTCCATTATATAGCCTCATAGAATCAAAACTGAAAATTTAGGATTTAATCCGGTAATAAACACCCATTATTTTGAAATTAAAAATCATTAATCCGAAATATTAAACACAATTAATATTTCGGATTCAGTTTTCATATTTAATACTTGGCTGTTACATATTAGAAATCAAACAGACATCACTGCTCGGTCGAGCAAGGCATATGCCTTAGCTTAACATACTTGTCCAGAAATTTGGCTAATCTGTCCAGGTCTTCCTCGGGCGAGTCACCAGCAGTGCTCGGTCGAGCATACCTGTTCAGAAACTATCCACTCTGTCCAGCAGTGCTCGGCCGAGCATACCTGTTCAGAAACTATCCACTCTGTCCAGGTCTGCTCGGGCGAGTCACCAGCTGGTTCGATTGAAAATAATAGCAAAAGGTGGGTTTGTCTGCCTAGGCAATTTCGGTGTCATATTCGTGTCCGCGCACATGCACGAGTCTTCACGTTGCAAGCTAAAGCGCGCGAGAGAGGCTTTATGCTATAAAATCTTGAACACTACTCTAGTGCCCAAGTCTTTATACTAGCACCAAATTCAATTCCTTTTCAATGTGGTACAACTCTACTTCTCTTTTACTTTGAGCATTTATATCTCAACCAATGTGAGATAACTTCATTTCCTTTTCAATGTGGGATAACTCTACTTCCCTTTTACTTTGAGCATTTATATCTCAACCAATGTGAGATAACTTCATTTCCTTTCCAATGTGGAATAATTTCATTTCCAACCCACATACTTTGAGCATTCATCCATCCAATAACCATTTTGGACAAATAAATATTTGATTTCTTGTTCTCATGGAGTAGAACACAAACTCATAAACATTTAAGTAATTTGATAAAATTACCCTTTAAGAAATAAACCATAATTTCCTTCCCAAAAAAACACTATTTTCCAACAATAACTTACCAAACAAATGGTTAAAAATTGAAGAGTGGTAACAATGGAAGAGTTAAAAGAGTCCTCTTAAATGAAAACCTAGCAAAGGTCCATCCATTAGCATCTAGTTTCAGCAGTTTGGTTACACAGTCTCTCATCTCATACTATTGATTACTAAAATTGAATGGACGGAAATTAAAAATAAAAAATTACATGTGTTGTGAGTATGAAGACTAAAGTAGAAGAGAGAAAGTGAGGTAGAAAGATTATTGTTGTGAGTGTGACAAGTAGATCACATTTTAGGATAGTATAGGAATAGTAACTAATAGTATGGGACGGAGGGAGTATTATTTAACAGAAGAAGTAAACAATAGCAAGAAGATAAGTAGAAAGCTTCACTAATACAATGATGTAGACTTAATTAGCAGCAAACAATAAGTTCAAATCTTCATTATACAAAATTTCTGAGAAATCAATGAGTAGACTTAGAAGGGACCACCAAAAGAAAAATTCAAAGCTTCATTATGCAAGATTCCATCAGCAAGTAATAGAGTAATAACAAAGAGGTTTCATGAGGCTTTACATAACATCATCATTACCCTCCAATTTCAAAAGGAAAAAAATGTTTACAAAAACAACAAAACTCCCTCCGTCCCACAATAGAAGTTACTTTCGGTCAAATCTATTTCAATTTTGACTAACATTTTATTTTATGCTAAACTATTAATCTCCATAAAATTTTAAAAATGATTACTAAATCACCAATAGAAACATTATCAATAATTATATTTTAATTTTCATGGAGATAAATAGTTTAGCATAAAATGCTAGTCAAAATTAAAATAGGTTTGACTGAAAGTAATTTCTATTGTGGGACGGTGGGAGTATTTCACAGTCAAAAACTCTAAAGCAAGATAGAAACTTAGAAATGAAATACCAAAAATAAATCCAGGGGCTCCAAAATACAAAAACCACCCTCTTCATCTGTGTTTCTCTAAAGCTCACTTCGCATTTTTTTGCTCGTTTCAGAGATGATTCTGGTAATCCTTATGTTGAAAATTGTGGATTATTGATATTTTACCGTACTGGTCGACTTTTTTTGCAATAATCGACGTATTAAAGGCAACTCCCGTAACCATCTTCAGACTCAGATTTTTCTGTTACTTCTTCCTTCATGATCTCCTTGTCTCGGCATTCACTGCTGCAAAAAGCCTTTTCACCCCTGGAGAAAATCAAAAGAAGAGTTAGACTGATATCAATTCCTTGTTCAGTCTTGATCGTGTTCCAATTGTTTCGAGTTCTGTTATTTTGATCTGGAACATCATCGGATTGTATACTACTCGAATTGCATAGAATGAAATGTCAGCAAGAGTCGTTCCTTTTCTTGAAATGAATATATAAAGGCCACTTCGAGAATACAAACCAGAGAAGGCGTAAGCAGCAGACAAAACTTGATGAAATATGTATATATTTTTTGTTATCATCTCTCAACTTTTCATTGTTTTCTCATCTTTTCATTGAGGAGTTCATACGAAGATTCATGTTAGCCGCCTCCAAATCATTTTAGGACTAAGGTTTCTTTCTTCTTCTTCTTCTTCTTGTCAAAGCAAATAAAGGTTGTACACTAGCCTAAGGTTAATCTTGACCTTAATCTTCGTACTTACATAAACCAGAAATCGAATGGCCATAACTAAGACCAAATATGAACTATGCAGACCCATAAAATGCAAGCCAGCAGACATACAACAATATTTTGCCATTAATTTAAAGAATAAATAACAACCAAAAGAAAAACTAGAAATCCAGAAATCTAGAGCCCACAATATTTCATCAATAAATCTGATGTGTAGGAGGAAATAAATGGCCTAATTGATTGAACTAACATAAATGAGACAATCAATCTTTGACAGTGAATATAACACGCAAGAATGCATATTTTCTCAAATGTATAACAATAATATGTTTCGAATAACTAAACAAGCTCCAAGAAAGTATCAAGCAAACTGCACTAACCTGTACATATAGATGTCCTTTCCTTGCCCAAGATTCTTCTTGCAACTGTAACAAAAGCTGAGAAACCTCTCAGATGGATAAATCATTGATCGATTTGCGCCAGCAAACTCATTTCCTTTTCTCGGTCCAACGAATCCAACAACACCACAACAGCTCTCAACAATGCAATCATCAAATATACGTGTAGTTTTCGGATTTGGACCACGAGAAACTACACAAGTATAGTCCTCAGAAAGCTCCATCTCACCAGCTGAAAGACAACCTGTGAAAACCCGAGGGGAATTCAAGTTCTCCATGCCAGAACGACATTCAAGCGGAGATTTCTTCGGGGATAATCCAGGAGAAAAACAACCCAATTGGGAATTCCTAGTCTTTATACCAAAATCACCAGGAGAAACAGGGGAATTGAAAGGGGAGAGAACTGAAGGAGGCATTGGAGGGATTTGGATCTTCAACTGTGATCCAAACAGAACCATTTTCGATATTTTCAAGTCCGATTTTTCATCAAACATTTCATCAACGAGTAACAAACCAATTCCTCTTGAATCTAGTTTATCCCAATGGGATTTAGTCTCAGGTTTTGGGGATTTGGCAGTGTTGTCAGACCAAAAGGGGGTTTTGAGAGCAGAAAAAGGCATGCTATCAAGAATTGAAGTTGGACTCATATTGGTTTCCGTATCAGTAAAACCAGTAAACAATCTTGGTGAACTAAAGAAAGATGATGATGAGGGTTTACTGTAATTTTCTGTAGGAGATTGTACTGAAGTGTAATCTGCCATTATGACTTGCTTGGTTGAGGTTGCTCTAGTTCTTTTCTTCAGCATAAATCTTCCTTACTGTTAACATAAACAGAGAACCCAAATTACTACTTCTTGAAGACTTTTGAAGAAAACACACACACACACACACATCACACAAACAAAGAACACACACATTAACAAAAAGCAAGCAAAACATATCACACACACTATACATCAATAAACACACACACTACTGACTACACATCAATAAACACACAGAGAGACACCCACAAAACAATGAACACATATACAGACACTGAGCTACAAATAGAGAGATGGGGCACACCAGAAATGGTTTGGATTATCAACCAAAAAACTCCATGGATTTGTAGATGATTTTTGAGCTTCACCAGGTAAAAAGATTCAATCTTTTGAGTTATGAACTAAAAAGGTTCCAAATTTAATGACCAAACAACAAGAAAATCAAGAATCTCTCTCTAAACTTTCAAGAACTTACCTAGCAATCACACTTAAACACTAAAGCTCTCTGTTTATATTGTTTATTTCAAGAATCTCAACAATCTCACAGAGCCGACAATAAATGAAACCTCACTTGAGACATTTATTAATACTGATGCAGAGCAAAAATACAAAAAAAAAAAAAAAAAAAAACATCAGCTCTTTCCCCTCTTTTGCAATTTTTAGCTTTTTTTTTTCCTTTGTTTGCTTTCTCAAGTAAACTAATTTCAATTACTATTATTTCAGCAAAAAAAAAAAAAAAAAAAAAGATACAAAGGCCACTACAAACAGACAAAACACATAAATCAAAGGACCTGAAAAAGAAAAATTGAATGGAAAGAAATTAAAAGCAATAAATCTCACAAGAATACAAAATGGGGTATAGCTATTGTTCACTATTTCTACTACACTATAGTTTCCATCTCTATCTATTGTAAGTACCTCTTTAGTGGGTTTCCCTTTTCACTGATTTCTTGTTTTCCCCACTACACTACAACGTCCTTTTCAGTTCTGTAAAAATAGCCATGGAAATGGAGTTTTGCAGAGAAATGTGGTGGTGGGGGGGGGGGTTAGAGAGAGAAAGTGGGTTGTTTGGGGGAAAATCTTTAAAGACGGTGGTTAAGAGAGAAGATTTACATTGGAATCAGAAGCCACCGCTACAAGTCTAATTATCTTTCCTCAAATGAAATGGGCAGTTTTTAGTATGGCGGTTTATGGCAGAAGTGGAAGAAAAAGAAAGGGTTTTGATTGTGGGTCTGCAGTAGTGATCTGCAAGTGTAGAATATATGAACACACCCAAGTTTTCTAGCTCCTCTCAGCTTAGATTAGTACATCCTTCCCCTCCAAAAATAACTGTCCTTTTTTACACAAAATTCAGTTCAAAGTGGAGTAAGAGTTATTTTATGCTAATTAATTTAAATTTCAATTTCAATTTCAATTTCAACACATATTTCCTCCATCTCACTCGAAAATATATAGAATGAACCTAACACGAAAATGAAAGAAAGTGTATAGTGCGTTAAATTAATAAATTAAGTGTTGTGAGTATTAAAATTTAGGCAAGCAAGAGAATATGAGATAAGAAATACTAAGTGAATAGCTATTACTATAAGTATAACAAGTGGGTCAAGTGAATAAATAAGTATTAAATAGTTTTATTTTTGGAGTGTACATTTTTAATAGGGACATCCAAAATAAAATTTTGTGTCTTTTCCAATGATACGGAAAGAGTATTGTACTAAAATTTATTATATATTTAATTAATTATATTTTTTATTTGCTCTTATTTATTTTTTAATATGCAAATTAAGTTTTTTTTAACAAAGAACTAATTAATGTTTTTATTTTTAATAATTAAAAAGTAGATAATAAATAGAAAAATAATGTCAAAGATTTTAAGTTAAAAATTTAACATACTCCTATGTGAGTAATTAAGGCAGTAATCTTTCACTAACTACATACATATAATAATGTGCTTATAATTATCCCGAAATCCAAAGTAAAGTGGAAAATACAAATGAGTATGTTTAAAAATAGAATGAGTAGGGTATAAATTTCGGTGGTAAAACAGTAAAAGGCGGACCTTTTAACAAACAGCCAGGGTAGTGGATAGACCGGGCTAGGGCTAGGTGGTTCGATTTAAATTGTGATTTGAAATTGAATCAAATTAAATCATGCATTTTATTTCGTTTTTCAAAAAATAATGATTTGGTTCGATTATAAAAATTGTCAAATCGTTTGATTCGATTTGGTATACGGTTTGTATCCACAAATCACGATTCGAAACTACGAGACGGAAACATCACAAAATCGAACTGATATAATAAACCACCAATTCGTTCAATATTACCAAAAAATTGCCAGGGTAGTGGAAATCCCCCAAGCATTTGACTGCAAGTCCGCTTTCAATAACTTGTATCCATGAAAGATCTGTCCTAGGCGAGCCTGCGAGGAACCAATCATAATAGTCCGCCTTCAATTGTATCCATAGAAGATCGGTCCTAGGCGTAGAGTAACCATACTAATCCATTCCGTCAATACTTTCACGTAATATGTGTAACCAATGCCACAATTCCCGGAAAAGCTCCGATCAACCATTGGAAAATCAAAATTTTGCGCTCCGATCATCCCAATTGAAGAACACGTTTCGGACATTTATTGCACTCAAAATGAATAATTATTTTTATCTTAAAATAAATAATATATAAATTTTATCTTTGAAAAAAATATGTACATAATAATTTTTTTCATAGTTCATTATATATTTATGAAACAAAAAGTTTGAAAGTGAACAACATAAATATTTTTATACATTTTTCCAGCTAAAAATCAATCTTTTTAACAGTCCTTATATACAAAATCCTTAAATATAAAATGGTCATTTATTTTAGAATGAAGTTGGTCTTATAAAAAACTAGTTTTTTTTTTAAGATAAGGAAAAAAGTGTTTTCAAAACAAACGGTGGCATTTTTGTAATTACACAAATTCGTGTCATCCCAAGCTCCGATCATCTTCTCTGGCCATCCCAGATCGTTCTCCGACGTTCACTCAGTTTGAGTATTTAGTAACCTACAATTCGTGCCCTAGTTCCGCCATTAATGTCCATTGTCAACTCTGCTTCGTTACATAATTGATTGGTACTTTATTGATTGGTACATAATTAATTGGAGATAACTGTGTGATTTGATTTCATAGCTCTTCGTTTTTTCGTTGGATAAACAGAATGTCCTTCAATGGTGTGGAAAAAGGGTTTAATTTGCTGAAGTTTGGGTCGATTCAACGAAGCAGTGCATGTGTAACAAAGTGCCAGTGCCAGTGTAAAAAAGTGTTAGTGTTAGTGTAATAAAGTGCCAGTGTTAGTGTATCAAAGTGCTGGTGTTAGTGTAAAACAAGTGTCAGTGTTAGTTTAACAAAGTGCCAGTGTTAGTGTAACAAAGTGCCAGTGTTAGTGTAACCAAGTGCCAGTGTTAGTTTATAAAGTCACTTAATATACATGCACTAGCACTTTTTTACACTGGCATTCAAAAATACATGGACTGGCATTTGAAAACACATTTACTGGCGCTCAAAAATGCATATACTGGCACTCAAAAACACTGATAATTATTTTTGCTGATATTCAAAAAAACATGAACTGGCATTCAAAAAAACATGGATTGGCATTCAAAATTACATGAACTGGCATTCAAAAATACATTGACACTCAGTTACACACTTACTGGCACTCTATTATACACTAACGGGCACTCAATTATACACCAACGGGCACTTGATTATACACTAACGGGCACTTGATTATACACTAACGGGCACTCAATTATACACCAACGGGCACTTGATTATACACTAACGGGCACTCTATTATACACTAACGGGCACTTGATTAATCACCAACTGGCACTTGATTAATCGTTATAAAACAACAGGTGCTTCAGTCATATCCAAATCCTCACCATTTTCCCCATTCGGAAATCCCCAATCAAACTTCTGCAATAAATTCGCAAGCGCCGACCCAATCGTCACCGCTGCAAACGCAATCCCAGGACACCCCCTCCGTCCCGATCCGAACGGTATCAATTCAAAATCAAATCCTTTGTAATGGTAATGGAGTGTGTAAACGGAAGGTTTCTTTGATTACGACTCTCAAATAGTTCATCTTCTCCAAGTCATCGTCGGTTATGTGTTGTCTGCCGCCGGTTGGTTTCTGGGATCGGAGAGGGGATTGGTGTTTCCAGAGAAGGAGAAGACGGTGAGGGCGATTGCAATTGGGGTTGCCGGAGACGAAGAAGACGCGATCTTCCCCTTTGCGTATAGAGAGAGAGAGGAGAGAGAGAGAGGTTACGTAACTGTGTGTTGTTATTAGGAAGACGGTAAAACACGTTTTTTGTTAAGTTAACAAAAAACGCGTTTTTTATAAGTTTTTGGCTATAGAATGGAGAGAGTATTAATCTACTACTTCCGTCTTAAAATACTTGTAATTATATCCTTTTCGGTCCAAAATAATTAACACTTTTGTTACTTTACCAGTTTTAATTTAAGAATAGCAATTATTGTTATATTTTGAAGGAACTACCAAATTTATCATTATTTATTTATTTATTTATTTATTTGATATAACAATTAATACAATGATTTAAATTTCAATGTGGGATAGATTTGGAAATTGAATGTTTTCGATTCAAAAGTGTTAAGATTATGTAATTATTATATATTTATTTTATATTATCTTTGTGTATACTACCTTTGTCTCAATATAATTCACACACTTATTATTTGCACGAAAATTAAGAAATAGTGTTAGTAAAGTATGTGTTGTGAGTATTAAAAGAGAGATAAGAGAGAGAAAGTGAGGTAGAAAATAATAATTGAGTTCTTGTTGTTAGTATTTCATGTGAATCTCATTAATATAAAAGTGTCAAGTTTGTATTGGGATGTAGAGAGTTTATCTTTAGAATGTTAGGAAATTCATCTTCTAGATTATTCTTAGGCCTAGAATATGAAATTTACTTTTTGTATTTTAGATTATATATAGGTTGTAACAAACAACTGAAATCAATCAAGAAAATCATCCTCCATTATCATCTCATATGGTATCATCCGTAATGTCCAAACCCTAGCTTTCGCCACCCCACCCAACTCCCACTCGGCACCCATCTATTCTGACAATCATGACCATACACAACCACACCACCCCAACCCAACCACCATTGACCTCTTTCAATGGCAAATGCCAATATTGTCGTTACATGGTACATGTTACTTTCTAATGTCGTCGATTCAACAGGGATTACCCAACTGTTAATTTTTCCTCTACTCCAACCTCCCACTCGCCGTCTCACACCTCTATGAAACTCAACCCTGCAGGTTCTTCGCCGCTGAAATTACCCGATCCTCGTGCGGAGCGAGAGGCGGTTGTCTTTCGCGGAGGGTTGGTGTCTGAGACCTCGCTTCATGGGAAGGAAAAAATGAGGAGTCGCCACGCGGTTTTTGTATTTTGAGCCCAAACGTTGAGAAACGGCTTTAGAAAATGGTGTCGTTTTTATTGGTAGCAAAAACTTAGGAAAAGGCTTTGAAAACGGGGGATCATTTTTATTGGTAGCAAAAACGAGTAAAAAGCTTTTTAGTACCAGAGATTGTTAGGTTCGAAGGTCACGTTACGTTTCGGGTAGAGTATTACGAGATCGCCCAAAATGCCTCGCATGACGAGTCTTTCTACCTTTCTCGAAAACGTGTGTGTGTGTGTGTGTTTTGAAATGGGGGCTTGAATGACAAGCTTAATCTTGGTTTGAATGTCAAACGTTGATTAGGTGACTTTTGAAAAGACGAGCGTTTGAATGACAAACGTCGGTTTGAGACAGAAATGAGCGTTTGCGTGGCAAACGTCGATTTTGAGTTTGAAAGGAGCGTTTGCGTGGCAAACGTCGACTTTGAGTTGAAATGAGCGTTTGCGTGGCAAACGTCGATTTTGAGTTTGAAATGAGCGTTTGCGTGGCAAACGTCGATTTTGAGTTTGAAATGAGCGTTTGCGTGGCAAACGTCGATTTTGAACCGTGCGAGTCATTGTTAACGATTTTTACGGGAAAAATGCGTATTAAATGATTTTGAGTGTCAAATGGCGGCTTTTAGTTTGAAAGATGAGCGTTTGAATGACAAACGTCATTTTGCGCATTTTGAAAGAGAGTTCGACGGATGAACTCCGGTTTTGAACCGGACATTACATTGTTAACGATTTTTACGGGAAAAATGCGTATTAAATGATATGCGATCAACGAATCGGGTTGCGACTCGGACTTTGAAAGGTAAATACTATCACGATCCAAATGGGTCGGACTTGTAAATGACAGTATTTAAAGCAGTGTCAACGGAATCAAACGATCCGGAATCGTAAATGACGATCGACGAGGCCAATCGGCTCGGAATTGTAAATGACGATCAACGAGGCCAATCGGCTCGGAATTGTAAATGACGATCAATGAGGCCGATCGGCTCGGAATTGTAAATGACGATCAACGAGGCCAATCGGCTCGGAATTGTAAATGACAGAAAGTAAATGACAATCAACGGATCGATCGATCCGGAATGGTAAATGACATAGAAAGTAAACGGAACGGGGTCGGAACACCGTTTTAACCCGTGATTACTTCTCTTACGGGAAGAGAAGAGGATCGAGGGGCTAAAACGTATCGGACCCCGTTAGACGGAGGCATCTACATTTTGAGAGTGAGAGAGGGAGCTACCTATGGCTAGGGTCGGCTCCCTTGGCTCGGTGGGCGTATACGGGATACGGAAAGGTGTTTGAAAGGTGTTTCGGAAGTGTTTGGGCAGAGTTTCCCCTTTTATTTGGTGCTTAGAAACCTAGGGATTTGGGCAGCGTTTCGACTTGTGTCGGTTTAGCTTGAGGATCAGAATCTACCGACGAGTAGCACGAGGGCCCCCGAAGAGTAGAGAATTCCGCCGACGAGTAGCACGAGGGCCCCCGAAGAGCGGAAGAAAGACAAGCTTTGAAGCTTGGGGTGGAGAGAGGAGGAAAAGGTGTTAAAATGAGAAGGAGGGGGGAGTATTTATAGGGTAAAAAACTTGGAGGAGGGAGGAGAAACTTGGAGGTTAAGTTTGCTTGCTTAGTGAGGAAGAAAGAAAGCTTAACCTGATGGTTTTCTGTCCGGCAGAAAGAGTCCGGCCGGACTTGGACTGAATTTGGGGATATTTTGGTCATTTGGCCTTGAGTTTGACACGTCTTGGACACGTATTTAAACTGCAGAAAGAGTCCGGCCGGACTGTTCCTGAAATTGGCTATATTTCCTGATTTGAACAAGTTACCTGCGTAGATCTTGTTCTCGCGTTCGATTTGATATGTGGTGGGCCCAAAACGGAGTTCGTATGAGGGAGTTATGACCTCCGGAAGGTCGAGACGCTCGAAAATGGGAAATCTAATCCCGGAAGACCCCGAAAAGTACGTTTTTCGGGAAAAGCCATACTTTTACATGGGATAACGTGTGTTGAGTACGCTTTGATGTCGGGATGCACGGGGCAGTCCCGGGATGTCTCGTTGACTCGAGAACGGGGAACTTAACGGGTTCCGGTTAACTTTTAACGGATTTTGACGATCCGGATTTGGGTACTTACAGTTAGCCCCTCGGCGACGTCACTTTCGAAGGAAGTGGGGTCTTCGAAAAAAGATAAGGATCCAAATCGGGGGATGCCTTATGGAGAGACCTGGGCGGTCAAATGGCTGGACCCTTAGCGAAAGGATTCCTACGTATCCCGAGCGGGAATCAAGCTGATCGTAGTTCACGGATGTGAGGGAAATTGGTAGGGGCCTCGACCTGTGGGGAATTGATGGACAAAAATCCACTGTGTAATAAATTACCGAGCAAGTGTACTCGCTACCGGTGTAGCAATATGCACGAGCAGGGGTCGAACCACAGAGACTCGTTGGTTTTAACAAGTTAATTCAATTGGTGAAAAGTAACCAAAAAGGGGGGGTTTCGTTTGTTTGATTTAATTAAACTAATGATGAATGCAAATAAATTAAACTAATAATTAAAATCACAAAATTAAACAAGTAACGAATTCAAATTCTAGCAAGGAGATTCACGGATTGGTCATTCACAATACATTCACTTTATGCCATTTTATTTATAAAGCCATCAATTTACATTCTAGGGTTCATTCACAAAATCATGAGTTGGGACGGTTTGGTGTGCGAATTGCAACTCAAATATTCTTCTTTTGTCAAACTTCCAATTACGTAGGTTTAACATTCAAAGAACTCATGAAGATCGAAGGAATATACAAACCTAAACCAATTGATTTCAGTTACGTCCTCAATTAGGTTTAAACAGTAAAATAGAAGCCTTGTATCTATGCCCGAGTTACCGTGGCAATGGATACCAACAAGTTCTAGGGCCAATGAACCACTAGAACAAATTAAAATTATTTTACTGTTCTAGAAAGAAATTGAATTAATAATTAAAACATTAAGACATAAAATTCATGTATTGCTACAACCAATCCGCAAACCAAAAGGAAATTAGCTATTCATGTTCATCTCTAAAGACAACAGAGATGAATAATAATAATAAAACATAAAAACCTGATTGATGAACAATCCTTTGAATCCTCCAAGCCTTCTCAATGTCAATGGAAATTAAAGCATAAAAAATAATTCTTCTGCAGATTTGTATTTAAACTAGGGAAGAAAGGGTGACCAAAATGGAAAAGGGCATAAAATCCTCCTTGAAAAAGGAAACTGAAATTCTGAAATCGGGGACATGGGCGGTCGCCCACCATGCCCTGGGCGGTCGCCCATATAGACAGCAACATTGGTCTTCAACGTTAATCATATGTGGGCGGTCGCCCACCTTGCCTTGGGCGGTCGCCCATGTGTACAGCAACTTCTCATCTTGAGGGATTTCAGCATGGGCGGTCGCCCAACATTCCTTGGGCGGTCGCCTACAACAACAGCAGTTTCAGGGCTTGGTCATCTCTAGCTTGGGTGGTCGCCCATAAGATCCTGGGCGGTCGCCCATCACAACAGTGGCTTTTCCAGCTTTCTTGACCATTTTGCTTCACCAATTTCACTAACTCCCTGAACTAACAAAACACTCAAATATACATTAAATTCTCAAGGATTCGAACAGAAATTAAGCTTAGGAGCATATCTTTTGGATGGGTAAAACCACATCCATCAAATACCCCCAAACTTACTTTTTGCTCGTCCCCGAGTAAAACAAAAGAATTAAACAAAAACAAAACTACCCTAACAAATAAAAACAATAAACACAAAATATTTTTGACATGTTCTCGATACATACAAGGTTGCCGGCCAAGCAAGTCTCAGACTCTCACTTAAATGTGCTAAACAAGTGCCAAAATGAATATGCAATTACAATTACATTAATGCATCCAACCCACAATTTTCCACCTCGGCCTGAATGATGAATGAATTATGGGAGATCATGATCAACAAGTTAAGATTGTTTATGGGTTCACTAACACATGCTCTACAAATAACAAAACAGTTACATACACAAGGATACTCATACGCATGATTACACACTTGTCAACCCGATTACTCAATATTGAACAAAAATATGGCTCAAAGTTAAGTCCACACAAATGTGGGGCTAGGCTCTCGGGTACAAACGAAGGAATGGACATACGAATACAAGAATGTGAAACTAAAAGCTCTCCATTGCATATAACACATTCCGGAATTTCAGCTTTTCCGCTCACCTTTGTTTCCCCAATGCTTCAACCCCCAAACTAGAACTTTGTTCATATTTTATACACTTGGGGTTGAAAGCATTCCCTCTCTCAATCTAGGTTACTTATCACACAAATTTCACAGAATTGGGGACCAACTTTTTCTTTTCATATATTTTTTTTTTTTTTTGAATAGCCCCCTTTTATACAATACAAATCATATTTCCAGCTTTTGACCTTTCTCACTCATTCCCGTAATTTCCCCATGTAACCCCCAAACTGATCGTTTCTAATTCCACATTCTTGAAAAGGTGGGATGGACCTATTCTAGGTGTCAAGGGTTAGGGATTAGGCATCAAATGAAGGCGAATGGTGGTCTAGATTTCCATTCTTTCTGAACAGGCTCAAAAGGGATCAAGTGACAATTTATATACAGTGACGAGAAAGTCGAAGGCTCACAAGAGGGTTGTCAAAGAAAGATAAGCCATAAATACCAAGTAATCTATTGATTTGTTATTGACAAGCATGCAATCATGTTCTAGGACCCCCGAGAATGTCAAAGTGAACCCATAAAAGACACCTAAATTAAAGACCATGATCAAGAAATATAATGGAAGTGAATGGTGGTGCAATTGTGTTTTACATGAATTAATGCACTTCTAATAAACAAATTCAAATTGGCACAAACAAAGCAAGACTCAATCAAAAACTCTCATATCATCACGGACGTTGGCCAACTTCCACACATGCAAAGAGAACAAAAATTTTTAAAATTTTCTAATTTTTTTTTTAAGAGGGTGACACTATTTACACTCCCCTATAAACCCACAAACTCGGGAAGATATCTACCCCCAAACTCAAAACATGCTATGTCCTCATAGCAAAGAGAACAACAACATGCCTCAAGTTCAACGGCCGATATGACACACAAAGCAAATAAATAAAGCAATAAAAATTTACCTACTTGGGTTGCCTCCCAATTAGCGCATTTGTTTAAGGTCGTTAGCCCGACCATTGCTCCCAACTAAATGGGATTTGATGAGACCACATTCATTTTGGCCTTGGCTTTCCTTCCCTTGGCCCACTTTGCACATTCTCGGGCACAAATGCCCACCACTTTCCACAACAATTCGCCCTTTGCTCCCAACTCGGGTGGAGCCCAAGGGATTTTTCTAGCCTTTTTCTTGCTCTTTTTCTTTTTCTTCAATTTCTTTTTCTTGGGGGCCTCTCCCCCAAACTCATTTGGTGCCTTATCCTTATCACAATCAAGCACCTCCTTTTCCTTCACAACATTGCAAGCATCCTGAACATGCATCTTGACAGACAAAGCATCAGAAATATCAATAGAACAACACTCTTCCATTTTATCACATGCATCAACATTGGTAGACTTAAGCGGAAAGAAAGATTTTAAATGGGACACCGACCCCTTTTGGGATCGGTCTAGGGGGTGATACGGGCCATCACAAGAACCAAGATTGTCGGCCTTGTTTTTCACGGCACACAAGTGGGAACCCGCACTATCCCTAGAATTCTCACCGTCATTTGACAAAGCTTCACTATCATCAACAAATGAACACACCTCACTATCATCACTAGGGTGTTTCATGGCATCAAACACAGAAATTTCAATTTTCTCACCCGCCACTGTCATAGACAGTTTGCCATTCCTCACATTAATAATGGTGTTGGTCGTCGCCATGAAGGGCCTCCCAAGTAATATGGGTGAATCCCGGCGACTTCCTTCACCTCTTGGCATTTCAAGCACCACGAAATCAACAGGCACAAGGATTGAATTTACTTGAACTAAAACATCCTCCACAATGCCCACAGATCTTTTAATGGACCGATCCGCAAGTTGTAGGGCCATTGTGGTGGGTTTTAATTCGGGTAAACCCAACTCCTCATACACATAATATGGCAACAAATTAATGCTGGCACCAAGATCCAACATAGCTTTTACCTTCTTTGACTCCCCCATAGTAATAGAAATCAGAAAACTTCCAGGGTCTTTCAATTTGGGTGGAAGACTATGTTGTACCACTGCGCTAGCATTCTCACTCATCACTACTCTCTCATTTGTCCCATACCTATGTTTCTTGGAATTTAACTCTTTGAAAAATTTGGAATAAGCAGGGATGTTTTTGATCACATTGAGTAAAGGGATATTGATGTTCACCTTAGAAAACATGTTCATCAACTCCGACATTTGCTTTTCCAATTTTTGTTTTAAAAACCTTCCGGAAACCAGACGGAGGTACATATGGCATGGGGGTGGAGAATCAACTTTAGAATTTTCCCCCATGTCACTTGTACTCTTTTCACAACCAACCTCATCATTATCCACACTAACATTCTGATCTACAACAGGAGGGGGAGAAGAAGATGAAGGAGAAAGTACCTCACTACCTACCTGTTTGCCATTTCGGAGAGTGATAATGGCATTTGCTTGATGTGGTTGGCTCGGAAAAGTCCCAGACTTATGACCTTGTAGGGCGGTTGCTAATTGCCCAATTTGGGTCTCCAACTTTTGAAGGGCAGCTTCATGGTTTTTGGAAGCTTGTTGGCTTTCCGCCCTTAATTGACTATTTTCAGCTTGCAGTTTCTCCATGGCCACTTCCCACGGTTCCCTTTTTTGCTCATACTGTCCCGGTGGAGCTTGAGGATGGAGAGGCTTATTTTGTTCTTGATTGCCTCCCCATGAAAAATTTGGGTGTTGCCTCCACCCCGGGTTGTATGTGTTCGAAAAAGGATTATTGTTTTGAGAGAACCGCTGGCCGAATCCTTGCATTGCGTGTGCCTGTTTAGGGTTAAACAGCAAACCACTTTGACACACGTTAGTAGCATGAGTGTTAGGACCACAATTAGCACAAAAATCATTTACAACATGAGCAGTCGAAGGCACAGAAGAAGAAGAAGAAGCATTTTGCAAAGCTAACTTATCAAATCTTTGGTTTAGTAATGCAAACTGCTTGGCCAACTCGTTGTTTAGCCCCACCTCATGCACTCCCCTTGTTACCCCCCTAGATCCCTTCTATTGAGAATTAGCACTCAACATCTCAAACAGTTCTTGGCATTGTTGGACCGTCTTACTTCCCAAACTACCTCCCCGCCGCATTATCAACCATTGATTGATATTCCGGGATAAAGCCCCATAAAAAGTTTGATGCAACATAGAAGCAGGGAAGTTGTGGTGGGGGCACCGAATCAGAACATCCTAAATCTATCCCATGCCTCGTGGAAGGCTTCCCAGTTCCTGTGCAAATCCCATAATTTTCACCCTAAAATTTGTTAATGCATCATAAGGGTAAAATTTAGTAAGGAAAGCGTCATGTAAAGCATCCCAAGTAGTGATGCTACGGGGAGGGAGCAACAATAGCCAAGTTTTGGCTTTATCTTTCAATGCATAAGGGGAAGCACTCAGTCTCAAGTGCTCCGAGGTAACACCCTCTTTTGTAGGGAACCCACTCAAGGTAGACATAAATTCTCTCAAAATGCTAACGCATCCTCACCAAAGAAGGCCATAAAAATTAGGAATCATGTTAAAATATTGGCCTTTGATTTCATAGGCTAGTGCTGCATCGGGCAACACTATGCACGACACCGATGTGTCGACTCTTGGCCTAGCAAACGCATTCATGACTTGGTCCGCCATTTCAAAATTAAAATTTTCTTCTCCCTCGGTGGAAGAAGTCTCTAGGTCACTTTCGAGGGGATTGCCCTCTGTCAAGTATAAATCTCGTAAATACTGACCCAACCTATTAATGTCGTCGTTCAATGGTTCCAGATTAGGATTCAAAGAACGCCGACCAAGCATGCACCGATTAAAAAAACTTGTTAAAAAATCTCAACAAGTCCCCGGCAACGGCGCCAAAAACTTGATGGACAAAAATCCACTGTGTAATAAATTACCGAGCAAGTGTACTCGCACGGTGTAGCAATATGCACGAGAGGGTCGAACCACAGAGACTCGTTGGTTTTAACAAGTTAATTCAATTGGTGAAAAGTAACCAAAAAGGGGGGGTTTTGTTTGTTTGATTTAATTAAACTAATGATGAATGCAAATAAATTAAACTAATAATTAAAATCACAAAATTAAACAAGTAACGAATTCAAATTCTAGCAAGGAGATTCACGGATTGGTCATTCACAATACATTCACTTTATGCCATTTTATTTATAAAGCCATCAATTTACATTCTAGGGTTCATTCACAAAATCATGAGTTGGGACGGTTTGGTGTGCGAATTGCAACTCAAATATTCTTCTTTTGTCAAACTTCCAATTACGTAGGTTTAACATTCAAAGAACTCATGAAGATCGAAGGAATATACAAACCTGAACCAATTGATTTCAGTTACGTCCTCAATTAGGTTTAAACAGTAAAATAGAAGCCTTGTATCTATGCCCGAGTTACCGTGGCAATGGATACCAACAAGTTCTAGGGCCAATGAACCACTAGAACAAATTAAAATTATTTTACTGTTCTAGAAAGAAATTGAATTAATAATTAAAACATTAAGACATAAAATTCATGTATTGCTACAACCAATCCGCAAACCAAAAGGAAATTAGCTATTCATGTTCATCTCTAAAGACAACAGAGATGAATAATAATAATAAAACATAAAAACCTGATTGATGAACAATCCTTTGAATCCTCCAAGCCTTCTCAATGTCAATGGAAATTAAAGCATAAAAAATAATTATTCTGCAGATTCGTATTTAAACTAGGGAAGAAAGGGTGACCAAAATGGAAAAGGGGATAAAATCCTCCTTGAAAAAGGAAACTGAAATTCTGAAATCGGGGACATGGGCGGTCGCCCACCATGCCCTGGGCGGTCGCCCATGTAGACAGCAACATTGGTCTTCAGCGTTAATCATATGTGGGCGGTCGCCCACCTTGCCTTGGGCGGTCGCCCATGTGTACAGCAACTTCTCATCTTGAGGGATTTCAGCATGGGCGGTCGCCCAACATTCCTTGGGCGGTCGCCTACAACAACAAAGCAGCAGCTGTGGCTTGGTCATCTCTAGCTTGGGCGGTCGCCCATAAGATCCTGGGCGGTCGCCCATCACAACAGTGGCTTTTCCAGCTTTCTTGACCATTTTGCTTCACCAATTTCACTAACTCCCTGAACTAACAAAACACTCAAATATACATTAAATTCTCAAGGATTCGATCAGAAATTAAGTTTAGGAGCATATCTTTTGGATGGGTAAAACCACATCCATCAGGAATGATTTGGAGGAGTTCGTCCTGAGAGAGACTGTTTTGGAGGCGTCTAAACCTGAGGGAGACTATTTGAAGGCGTCTGAACCTAAATGGGACCATTGCGAGGCATCCAAACCTGAATGGAGACTATTGTGAGGCATCTGAACCTAAGTGAGACCATTGCGAGGCATCTGAACCTGAATGGAGACTATTGTGAGGCATCAGAACCTAAGTGATACCATTGCGAGGCATCCGAACCTGAATGGAGACTATTGTGAGGTGTCTGAACCTAAGTGAGACCATTGCGAGGCATCAGAACCTGAATGGAGACTATTGTGAGGTGTCTGAACCTAAGTGAGACCATTGCGAGGCATCCGAACCTGAATGGAGACTATTGTGAGGCGTCTGAACCTAAGTGAGACCATTGCGAGGCATCCGAACCTGAATGGAGACTATTGTGAGGCGTCTGAACCTAAGTGAGACCATTGCGAGGCATCCGAACCTGAATGGAGACTATTATGAGGCGTACGAACCTAAGTGAGACCATTGCGAGGCATCCGAACCTGAATGGAGACTATTGTGAGGCGTACGAACCTAAGTGAGACCATTGCGAGGCATCCGAACCTGAATGGAGACTATTGTGAGGTGTCTGAACCTAAGTGAGACCATTGCGAGGCATCCGAACCTGAATGGAGACTATTGTGAGGCGTCTGAACCTAAGTGAGACCATTGCGAGGCATCCGAACCTGAATGGAGACTATTGTGAGGTGTCTGAACCTAAGTGAGACCATTGCGAGGCATCCGAACCTGAATGGAGACTATTGTGAGGCGTCTGAACCTAAGTGAGACCATTGCGAGGCATCCGAACCTGAATGGAGACTATTGTGAGGCGTCTGAACCTAAGATTTCTGAAACTTACGAGGGCGTGTGGCGCCTCAGACCGGAGTTGCTAAATCATACGAGGGCGTGCGGCGCCTCAGACCGGAGTTGCTGAATCATACGAGGGCGTGTGGCGCCTCAGACCGGAGTTGGCGAGGATACGCTTATCCTGATATGAAGGCGTTCGTGCCTTGGGTACTGGGCTTATTGCTGCTGCCAGGTTTATCTGCCGGGGATAGGGTGGCAATGATGGGAATGGTTGTGTTAAACTGGCGTTATTAACAACACGGAAGAAGTGACGTTCCAATGATGGGGTTAGGAACGGGATGTGGTCTCGGGAGAGACTGACACATTGTTGGGGAAAAGCGCCAAGAGTGCTGACGGGGTCAGTTAGGAACTGAGAGGGTTGATTGACGTTTCTTCTTTAGAATCCTGCTGGGGATGAGCGTTCGGGCTTACCTTGATGGCCGAAGAGGGATTGTTGTGCGGCCTTACCTTGATGGCCGCTGAAGTGGGACTCTGCCACGGCCGCGGCCGGGAGTGGATGTTCACTTGCTGGAGTGAAAAGATGTTCGGGCTTACGAGGATGGTCGAAGAGGGATTGTTGTGTGGCCTTACCTTGATGGCCGCTGAAGTGGGACTCTCGGGCTTACGACTGGCGGCCGGGGAAGTGGATGTTCACTTGCTGGAGTGAAAGGATGTTCGGGCTTACGAGGATGGCCGAAGAGGGATTGTTGTGCGGCCTTACCTTGATGGCCGCTGAAGTGGGACTCTCGGGCTTACGACTGGCGGCCGGGGAAGTGAACGTTGGTGAAAACCAATGGGAATTTTGACGTCGGGAGACGGATTTGTGATTTGATGTCCGAAGACATGACTGAGTGTTTGAATGTCAAACGTCGGTTTGGGGTGGAAATGAGCGTTTGAATGTCAAACATCAACTTGATATGGAAGTGAGCGTTTGAATGCCAAACGTTGACTGGGGATTGAGAATTTAACGTCTGGAGACGAGCGTTAGTGAGGACTAACTGAGAATTTAACGTCTGGAGACGAGCGTTAGTGAAAACTAACAGGGAATTTAACGTCTGGAGACGAGCGTTAGTGAGGACTAACTGAGAATTTAACGTCTGGAGACGAGCGTTAGTGAAAACTAACTGGGACTTGACCTCGGGAGAGGGGGTCGGTTGACGTGTCCACTACCAAGAGTAGGGGAGATGACGAGATGTGAAATCTCGGGAGAGGATCTCACGAGGGAGAATAATAGGAAAGGGTCTCACGAGGAGATGGCGAGATGCGAAATCTCGGGAAGGAATCTCACGGGGAGATAGCGAGATGTAGAATCTCGGAAGGGAATCTCACGGGGAGATAGCGAGATGCAGAATCTCGGAAGGGAATCTCACGAGGAGATGGCGAGATGCGAAATCTCGAAAAGGAATCTCACGGGGAGATAGCGAGATGCAGAATCTCGGAAAGGAATCTCACGGGGAGATAGCGAGATGCAGAATCTCGGAAAGGAATCTCACGAGGAGATGGCGAGATGCGGAATCTCGGAAAGGAATCTCACGGAGAGATGGCGAGATGCGGAATCTCGGAAAGGAATCTCACGGGGAGATGGCAAGATGCGGAATCTCGGGAAGGAATCTCACGGGGAGATAGCGAGATGCAGAATCTCGGAAAGGAATCTCACGGGGAGATGGCGAGATGCGGAATCTCGGAAAGGAATCTCACGGGGAGATGGCGAGATGCGGAATCTCGGGAAGGAATCTCACAGGGAGATAGCGAGATGTAGAATCTCGAAAAGGAATCTCACGAGGAGATGGCGAGATGCGAAATCTCGGGAAGGAATCTCACGGGGAGATGGCGAGATGCGGAATCTCGGAAAGGAATCTCACGGGGAGATGGCGAGATGCGGAATCTCGGAAAGGAATCTCACGGGGAGATGGCGAGATGCGGAATCTCGGGAAGGAATCTCACGGGGAGATAGCGAGATGCAGAATCTCAGGAAGGAATCTCACGGTGAGATAGCGAGATGTAGAATCTCGGAAAGAAATCTCACGGGGAGATGGCAAGATGCGGAATCTCGAGAAGGATCTCGCAGGGAGATGACGGAAAGATCTCACGAGGGAGAATAACGAGAAAGGATCTCACGAGGAGATAACGGGAGAGGATCTTATGAAAAGATGGGTATTCTCTCTAAGAGATGGGTAATCTCACGAAAAGATGGGTAATCTCACGAAAAGATGGGTAATCTCTCTAAGAGATGGGTAATCTCACGAAAAGATGGGTAATCTCACGAAAAGATGGGTAATCTCATGAAAAGATGGGTAATCTTTCTAGCAGATGGGTAATCTCTCTAAAAGATGGGTAATCTCACGAAAAGATCGATAATCTCTCTAGAAGATGGGTAATCTCACGAAAAGATGGGTAATCTCTCTAAGAAATGGGTAATCTCACGAAAAGATAGGTAATCTCACGAAAAAATCGATAATCTCTCTAGAAGATGGGTAATCTCACGAAAAGATGGGTAATCTCACGAAAAGATGGGTAATCTTTCTAGCAGATGGGTAATCTCTCTAAAAGATGGGTAATCTCACGAAAAGATCGATAATCTCTCTAGAAGATGGGTAATCTCACGAAAAGATGGGTAATCTCTCTAAGAGATGGGTAATCTCACGAAAAGATGGGTAATCTTTCTAGCAGATGGATAATCGCTTTCTCGTCTTCATCAGCTCCTCTGTCAGTTCCCTCAATTCTGTTCTCAGTTCCTTTGACGAAGTAGTGGGTGAGGTCGAAACTGTAAGGTCGGAGGTTGGGTATGCCTTTGTAGGTTCCCCTTTTGCGGGCTGCTGCCTTGGTGCGGGCGAGCCTGTTGTTTTTCCTGATGTCAGCTGTTGTTGGCACATAACCGAGCCCCTGGATCGTGGTGTGGTCCTTGACTTCAAGTACTTGGTGTTGGCCTTGTAACCTTTTGCCGAGCCCCAGTCCTGGGATGAAGTTCATGAGTTTCATCATCTTCATGGCGGGAGGGATTTTGTCCCGAAATAGTGGAAGGTCCACATTGCATATTTGGATCTTGGAGGTCTCCAGTGTGAATCCAGTTAATGCCATGTCGTCATCGTGCTTGATTGGAATGCCGTTGGTGCTGGTCGCTTCGGTGGTGACGCTGTCGCCGTAGGCGTGGTGCTTCGTTGCCTTGCATGAACTTGATACATTGGTGAAAGGTGGATGCCACACCATTCATTTGATGCAGCCAGGGTCGCCCCAAGATGGCTGTGAAAGTGATTGGAATGTCCAACACTCGAAATTCGGTGGGGATCATCCGCTTGCCAAACCAGATGTTTAGAGTAGCGATCCCGAGAACTGTGCGGGAAGTAGAATCGTAGGCCTTGACAGTGTGGACTGAAGGCTTCAAATCTGTGAGGGTGACGATGATGTTGTCGATCATCTGGATTACTTCTTCTGGACTTGCGTCCATGGGGACCATGGTGCGGGCCAAACTTTCCTTTAGTTTGAGCTTGTGAGGGTATGAAGAGGTGAGCAGAGACTAAAGGGAAATGTTCGCCTGAGTCTGCTTGAGCTGAGTGAGGATCGGGTCCTCCAAAATTTGAGAGGTAGAGGTTTTGGTGGTGCCTCCAGATTGCTTTGAGGTTTGATGAGTTGAACTTTGGTTTATCCTTCTGGGGATTATGCTTCTTGTTGGCAGTAAGGTTGCCAAGATTGGAGACTTTCTTGTGTCCTAATGCCTGAACTGTGGTGTCGCAGGATATTTTCGCTTTCCCACCCCTGTAGGTTCGAAGTGTCTTGTTTGAAGGAAGGGAAGACTTCTTTGGAGAAAACTTCCCTTCAATGCTACGTTGCCTGAGGTGTCATGAGGATTCGATTCGAATCGTCGAAGCCGTATCCGAGAAGCCCCGGTCGATTAAGACCATAATGGCGAAAGATGCTTCTGACAAGCCCTGACTCGAAACTCAAGGTAGACCCTTGGGATGAAAAAAACTCTCTTTGCATGGCAAAGCCTCGCCCTGAAGAAATGACTTGGTGAAGCCCCAGTTTGAAAGAATCGCGGTCATGTGGGGATTCTAGAGCGAATTCGATGCAGCCCCAATCTGAGTTGAACTCCATGTGGCCTGACGAGGCAACCGTCCTTGATTTTTTTTTTTTTTTCGATTGGTCAACCAAAGTGTATAAGTGGAATGGCTTGTAATGTATACGCGCAAGGACGTATTTTAGAGAAGGAACGAATCCCGATTTTATGTGGATGCCTAGTTTAATGCGAGCACCAAAACTTGCTTTGGGTTTGACTCTTTTGGGAGAGTATGAGCGTAGAGAGGTTTGGAGCAGTGTATGGAAGCTCTTTGACGTAAAGACATGTTTAGCTCTAATTTTCCTATTATCGTAGAAAAAGAAGACTTGTCGAGACATCTGAAAACATGTTTTTTCCATATTGATCACAAGATTGCTTTAAACCCTTTGTTAATGTTCAGGTTGTTCAACCATTAATCCCGATATGAACAAATGTCTTGATTAACCGTGAGAAGAAAGTCAACTGATGTCGCGGATCAAAGTTGGGTTTGTGTGTGAAAGAAAGGTCATGTATGGGGAAGGTCATTGATGATGAGACCGGGTTCATGGGATTTGTATGTGTTTAGCTATGGACCGTTCTGTTTGCCTAGGTTCTCCTCGGTGTAAGGAGCTCAGTGCCGCCATAGTTCGGCGGAACGGTGCTTGGCTGCAGGAAAAGGGTATGAACATTTGTGGTCCCTTTGGTGAAAAGGTTCGGATGGGAAGTTTGGATGATGAGGTACGGGCCTCGAGGTGATTCCTTGACAAGTCGTTATTGAAGGCTTCTTCGTTGATTCCATTGCTTCTTGATCAGCGTCTTTCACCGGGGGAGAAAGAATTCGAATGTAGCGTAAGGGCTTATGATGTGTTTTTGCCTTTGCTTTGACCGCTCCATTGTTATCGACAACCTCCATTCTTCGAGCTTTAATTTTGTTTGCCCATCTGTCAAGCTTGTGATTGGCGGTGCTGGGTCCTTCGCCTCACTTTTTTTTTGAAGTTCTCGCTTTGAACTTTTCTCTCTCTTTTTTTTTCTTTTTGAAGTTCTTGTTTGAACTTTTCTCTCTCTTTTTTTTTTTGAAGTTCTTGTTTGAACTTTTCTCTCTCTTTTTTTTCTTTTTTTTTCTTTTTGAAGTTCTTGAGGACGAAGGCATGCTCCTGCTTGAACTTTCTCGATGTGCACGAGGGCGAAGGCGAGCTCCGAGGTTGTTGTCGACATGGGGTCAATCTTCCGATGTTGAGTGACCTTTTGTTGTTCCTTGATATTGCCACCGTCGTTGACTTGGTCAAGGTGATGGTGGGGATGTGTTTTGGGAAGTGTGTGGCTTGATGGAGGCCTTTGTGGGGTAAGGAAAGTGTATGGGAGGGCACCAGATTGACTTTCTCACACCGATTAATCGAACATTAGTTATTTCCAGAGATTATGTGTTGAGCAATGCAAGTGATCATTTAGGATATAACCATTTCATTAGTTGTAATGTAGGTGTGCAAATAATGTCTCAAGTCTAGCAAGAAGAGAAAAAGACACTTATTTATAGAAAATTTAAGATTATCTACAATGTACGAGGCGGACTTGATTGAACGAGGAAAGTACTTGAACCTACGAAGGTTGACCAAAAGACAATTGACAAATCTCGAGGATAGGTGCCCCTACTCTAGCTGCTCTTTTGTTGCTGGACTGCCAGGACGCTTGAGCTTTCCATCTTCTGTTAACTTCTGAGTTCCATACCGTGCACCGAGGCAAAGGATCGCTTGTGCCCATGATACCGGTGGAAGTGGAGGGATTTGAGGCCATGGAGCGGCTGGAGTGTATACAAGTTGTCCGAAGAAATGGGTCGGAAAAGTCACGGGGACGAAACTTGATGATCGAGCATATTGAGAGAAGGAAGTGAACCCGGGAGGATTTCGAGGATATTGGGATCTGCTTTGGGAGATGGTCCAGTCACTGCGCTAGTTGTATTGAGTGAAAGGGGTATTATTGGCTTGGCCATATGACAGGGGTGCTTTGAGAGGTGGCAGTATGAAGCCTTGGTCGACTTTTTCCTTGATTTGAAGGCATCCCATAAGTTGGCGGGGGAGGAACCTGGTGGAAGGTTTGAGGAGTTGATCGGGAGGGCTCGTCGTCCTCGATCAGAACAAAAGTACCGTCCCGTCGGAGGATAGCCGCGCTATACCTTGCCCATTCGGAAGCCGTACCACGAAATTCACCTGATCTTCTTCTCGCCTTTGTGAACCTCAAAGGCCGGATGGCTTCTTCCAGTGTCATATCTGTTACCGATGGCGGGGGTCCGTCCCCGTCACGATTTCTCGGTGAGTCTGACATGTTGGAGAGTCTGGCTATAGGAACTGAGGAAACTGAGGAACAGTCTGATGCTGCCGTAGTTGTAATTTTGGTAAGGCGCTGACCCGGAATTCTGAACCACTGTTTCATTGCTGCAGGGAACGAAAGGTATGGCTTAGTTTTCGGAAGGGGTATGTGGCTCAAGGCTTTAAGGCTCGAAAATTAGACCGTGAAAGGTCGAGAATAAAGTTTTGACCGTGAAAGGTCGGGATTGAATATTTGAGATCGGACCGCGGAGGTCTCGATTGGAGATCGGAGATCGGACCGCAAAGGTCGGGATCGACTATTTGAGATCGGACCGCGAAGGTCTCGATTGGAGATCGGAGATCAGACCGCGAAGGTCGGGATCGACTATTTGAGATCGGACCGTGAAGGTCTCGATTGAAGATCAGAGATCGGACCGCGAAGGTCGGGATCGACTATTTGAGAATGGACCACGAAGGTCGGGATTGGAGATCGAAGATCGGACCGCGAAGGTCGGGATCGACTTTTTGAGATCGGACCGCAAAGGTTGGGATTAGAGATCGAAGATCGGACCGCGAAGGTCGGGATCGACCATTTGAGGTCGGACCGCGAAGGTTGGGATCGACTATTTGAGATCGGACCGCGAAGGTCTCGATTGGAGATCGAAGATTGGACCGCGAAGGTCGGGATTGGAGATCGAAGATCGGACCGCGAAGGTCGGGATCGACAATTTGAGGTCGGACCGCGAAGGTCGGGATTGGAGATCGAAGATCGGACCGTGAAGGTCGGGATCGACTATTTGAGATCGGACCGCGAAGGTCTCGATAGGAGTGTGGAGATCGGACCGCGAAGGCCGGATTGACTGTTTGAGATCGGACCGTGAAAGGTCGCGATTTGAGGATTGGAATCGGACCATGAAAGGTCGCGATTGAGGATTGGACCGCGAAGGTCGAGATTCACTATTGAGATCGGACCGCGAAGGTCGGGATTGGAGATCGAAGATCGGATCGCGAAGGTCGGGATCGACTTTTGAGATCGGACCGCGAAGGTCTCGATAGGAAAGTGGAGATCGGACCGCGAAGGTCGAGATTCACTATTGAGATCGGACCGCGAAGGTCTCGATTGGAGATCAGAGATCGGACCGCGAAGGTCGGGATTCACTATTGAGATCGGACCGCGAAGGTCTCGATAGGAGATTGGAGATCGGAACGTGAAGGTCTCGATTGGAGATCAGAGATCGGACCGCGAAGGTCTGGATTAACTTCTGAGATCGGACCGCGAAGGTCTCGATTGGAGATCAGAGATCGGACCGCGAAGGTCGGGATTCACTATTGAGATCGGACCGCGAAGGTCTCGATAGGAGATTGGAGATCGGACCGCGAAGGTCTCGATTGGAGATCAGAGATCGGACCGCGAAGGTCGGGATTGGCTATTTGAGATCGGACCGCGAAGGTCTCGATTGGAGATCGGAGATCGGACCGCGAAGGTCTGGATTAACTTCTGAGATCGGACCGCAAAGGTCTCGATAGGAGATTGGAGATCGGACCGCGAAGGTCTCGATTGGAGATCAGAGATCGGACCGCAAAGGTCGGGATTGGAGATCGAAGATCGGACCGCGAAGGTCGGGATCGACCATTTGAGATCGGACCGCGAAGGTCTCGATAGGAGTGTGGAGATCGGACCGCGAAGGCCGGATTGACTGTTTGAGATCGGACCGTGAAAGGTCGCGATTTGAGGATTGGAATCGGACCGTGAAAGGTCGCGATTGAGGATTGGAATCGGACCGTGAAAGGTCGCGATTAAGGATTGGAATCGGACCGCGAAAGGTCGCGATTGAGGATTGGAATCGGACCGTGAAAGGTCGCGATTAAGGATTGAGATTGGACCGTGAAAGGTCGCGATTGAGGATTGAAATCGGACCGTAAAAGGTCGCGATTAAGGATTGGAATCGGACCGTGAAAGGTCGAGATTGAGGATTGAAATCGGACCATGAAAGGTCGCAATTAAGGATTGAAATCGGACCGTGAAAGGTCGCGACAGTGATTGGAATCGGACCGTGAAAGGTCGCGACAGATTGGAATCGACCGTGAAAGGTCGCGATTGAGGATTGGAATCGGACCGTGAAAGGTCGCGATTGAGGATTGGAATCGGACCGTGAAAGGTCGCGATTGAGACTTGAAATCGGACCGTGAAAGGTCGCAATTAAGGATTGGAATCGGACCGTGAAAGGTCGCGATTAAGGATTGGAATCGGACCGTGAAAGGTCGCGATTGAGGATTGAAATCGGACCGTGAAAGGTCGCGATTAAGGATTGGAATCGGACCGTGAAAGGTCGCGATTGAGGATTGGAATCGGACCGTGAAAGGTCGCGATTAAGGATTGGAATCGGACCGTGAAAGGTCGCGATTAAGGAATGGAATCGGACCGTGAAAGGTCGCGATTGAGATATCGGAATCGGACCGTGAAAGGTCGCGATTAAGGATTGGAATCGGACCGTGAAAGGTCGCGATTGAGGATTGGAATCGGACCGTGAAAGGTCGCGATTGAGGATTGAAATCGGACCGTGAAAGGTCGCGGATTGAGAATTGGAATCTGACCGTGAAAGGTCGCGATTGAGGATTGGAATCGGACCGTGAAAGGTCGCGATTAAGGGAATGGAATCGGACCGTGAAAGGTCGCGGTTGAGATATCGGAATCGGACCGTGAAAGGTCGCGATTGAGGATTGAAATCGGACCGTGAAAGGTCGCGATTGAGGATTGGAATCGGACCGTGAAAGGTCGCGATTAAGGATTGGACCGCGAAGGTCGCGATTTGAGATTTGAAATCGGACCGTGAGGGTCACGATTGAGGAATGGACCGCGAGGGGTCAAGATATGAGATTTGAAATCGGACCGTGAGGGTCGCGATTGAGGAGTGGACCGCGAAGGTCGAGATTTGAGATTTGAAATCGGACCGTGAGGGTCGCGATTGAGGGTTGGACCACGAAGGTCTTGATATGAGACATCGGACCACGGAAGGTCGCGATTGAAAGTTGGACCGCGAGGGGTCGAGATACGAGATATCGGACCACGGAAGGTCGCGATTTGAGAATCGGACCGAGAAAGGTCGCGATTTGAGGATTGGACCGATAAGGTCATGTCTTGAGAATTGGACCGCTAAGGTCACGTCTTGAGGATTGGACCGCTAAGGTCAGGTCTTGAGAATCGGACCGAGAAAGGTCGCGAATAAGGATTGGACCGCGAAGGTCGAGATTTGAGATTTGAAATCGGACCGCGAGGGTCTCGATTGAGGAGTGGACCGCGAAGGTCACGATTGAGAGTTGGACCGCGAGGGGTCGAGATATGAGATATCGGAACGAGGAAGGTCGCGATTGAGAGTTAGACCGCAATGGGTCGAGATATGAGATATCGGACCGAGGAAGGTCGCGATTGAGAGTTAGACCGCGAGGTCGAGATATGAGATATCGGACCACGGAAGGTCGCGATTGAGATTCGGGACCGCGAGGGTCGAGATATGAGATATCGGACCAAGGAAGGTCGCGATTGAGAGTTGGACCGCGAGGGTTCAAGAAACGAGATACCGGACCACGGAAGGTCGCGATTGAGAGTTGGACCGCGAGGGGTCGAGATATGAGATATCGGACCACGGAAGGTCGCGATTGAGGGTTGGACCGCGAGGGGTCGAGATATGAGATATCGGACCACGGAAGGTCGCGATTGAGAGCTGGACCGCGAGGGTCGAGATATGAGATATCAGACCACGGAAGGTCGCGATTGAGAATTGGACCGCGAGGGTTCAAGAAACGAGATATCGGACCACGGAAGGTCGCGATTGAGAGTTGGACCGCGAGGGGTCGAGATATGAGATATCGGACCACGGAAGGTCGCGATTGAGGGTTGGACCGCGAGGGGTCGAGATATGAGATATCGGACCACGGAAGGTCGCGATTGAGAATTGGACCGCGAGGGTTCGAGAAACGAGATATCGGACCACGGAAGGTCGCGATTGAGAATTGGACCGCGAGGGTTCGAGATATGAGATATCGGACCACGGAAGGTCGCGTTTGAGAATTGGACCACGAGGGTCACTATTTTAAAGATTCCCGAGATGGGACCATGCAATTGTTGTTTAAGTTTACTGAAAACACATTTTTCTCAGAGTCCTAAATGGTTGGAAAAGAGCGTGTCTTCTTTTTCGCAACTAACCCTAGAGCTCTAATCAGTGGATCTCGTCACTACGCTTATAAGCCCCTCGTTTCCATTTGTAGATCATCTTCTCGGGACGGACAATCCCGAGCGAGGTCCTATAAGGCAAGCGAGTTCCACCGACAAACGAAAAAGTGAACTTAAGGCTAGCTGATCACGCAAACTTCCAACGTTTGTGACGCACGGGCCACGGTCGAAGTCAACGTCCTTAAGTTAAGGCGGGGATCGTGCCAAAATTTCGGCATGACCTTCCCTGACTCGCTTGCGCGAGGGACCTTAGCTTTTGGCGTTGGCCAAGTTGTGGCTGGTACGGTGCATACGGCGAGGTTTGGTGACACGGTGTCACATTGAACCTTCGGGTATATTTTTCGGCAGAGCTCCGCGTCAAAGTCAAGGCTGAAGAGCTCGAGACTTCGGGTCGGGAACGACCTTCGGTCTCAACCTCTCAAGCTTGACTCGGGGCGAGGCCCGACGTAAAAAACATACACTTAGGCTTTATGACACGAGCTAAGCCAAAAACCAACCGGGGTCTTGGACAAAGTGTGACACAAAGAGTGCATGGCTTACACGGGCTAGGATGGGATGTTTGGGACGACCCCGTGCGCCCCGAAAGGTGTCTCGCGGAGACCAATCGGGGTGCAACTGATAAGGCCATCCCGGGTTACGGGTCGTAGTGTGCAGTGTACCGAGGCAGCAAGTGCACGTGAAGTGCGGTGTTCCGAGGCAGCAAGTGCGCGTAGTGTGCGGTCACTAAAATTTATTTTCTGAGTAAAACAGAAATTTTTCAGAATGTGTCTTAAAGCGTTATGATGCGCAGTTCAAAAGACAGCAATGAAAATCAAACATGAATGGGGATGCACAAACATGGTATGATTTTAAGAAGTTGACAATGTAATGCCTTTTGAAAAAAACCATTCGAGGTTTAAAGGAACACACACACACGAAAACGAGGAAGGGTAAACGAAAGTTTGACCCACGGAAGGCTTTTTTGAAAACAATGACAGTTTTGAAAAAAGTATCCAAGTCCCCAGCGGAGTCGCCAACTGAAATTACCCGATCCTCGCGCGGAGCGAGAGGCGGTTGTCTTTCGCGGAGGGTTGGTGTCTGAGACCTCGCTTCATGGGAAGGAAAAAATGAGGAGTCGCCATGCGGTTTTTGTATTTTGAGCCCAAACGTTGAGAAACGGCTTTAGAAAATGGTGTCGTTTTTATTGGTAGCAAAAACTTAGGAAAAGGCTTTGAAAACGGGGGATCATTTTTATTGGTAGCAAAAATGAGTAAAAAGATTTTTAGTACCAGAGATTGTTAGGTTCGAAGGTCACGTTACGTTTCGGGTAGAGTATTACGAGATCGCCCGAAATGCCTCGCATGACGAGTCTTTCTACCTTTCTCGAAAACGTGTGTGTGTGTGTGTGTTTTGAAATGGGGGCTTGAATGACAAGCTTAATCTTGGTTTGAATGTCAAACGTTGATTAGGTGACTTTTGAAAAGACGAGCGTTTGAATGACAAACGTCGATTTGAGACAGAAATGAGCGTTTGCGTGGCAAACGTCGATTTTGAGTTTGAAAGGAGCGTTTGCGTGGCAAACGTCGACTTTGAGTTGAAATGAGCGTTTGCATGGCAAACGTCGATTTTGAGTTTGAAATGAACGTTTGCGTGGCAAACGTCGATTTTGAGTTTGAAATGAGCGTTTGCGTGGCAAACGTCGATTTTGAACCGTGCGAGTCATTGTTAACGATTTTTACGGGAAAAATGCATATTAAATGATTTTGAGTGTCAAATGGCGGCTTTTAGTTTGAAAGATGAGCGTTTGAATGACAAACGTCATTTTGCGCATTTTGAAAGAGAGTTCGACGGATGAACTCCGGTTTTGAACCGGGCATTACATTGTTAACGATTTTTACGGGAAAAATGCGTATTAAATGATATGCGATCAACGAATCGGGTTGCGACTCGGACTTTGAAAGGTAAATACTATCACGATCTAAACGGGTCGGACTTGTAAATGACAGTATTTAAAGCAGTGTCAACGAAATCAAACGATCCGGAATCGTAAATGACGATCGACGAGGCCAATCGGCTCGGAATTGTAAATGACGATCAACGAGGCCAATCGGCTCGGAATTGTAAATGACGATCAACGAGGCCGATCGGCTCGGAATTGTAAATGACGATCAACGAGGCCAATCGGCTCGGAATTGTAAATGACAGAAAGTAAATGACAATCAACGAATCGATCGATTCGGAATGGTAAATGACATAGAAAGTAAATGGAACGGGGTCGAAACGCCGTTTTAACCCGTGATTACTTCTCTTACGGGAAGAGAAGAGGATCGAGGGGCTAAAACGTATCGGACCCCGTTAGACGGAGGCGTCTACATTTTGAGAGTGAGAGAGGGAGCTACCTATGGCTAGGGTCGGCTCCTTTGGCTCGGTGGGCGTATACGGGATACGGAAAGGTGTTTGAAAGGTGTTTCGGAAGTGTTTGGGCAGAGTTTCCCCTTTTATTTGGTGCTTAGAAACCTAGGGATTTGGGCAGCGTTTCGACTTGTGTCGGTTTAGCTTGAGGATCAGAATCTACCGACGAGTAGCACGAGGGCCCCCGAAGAGTAGAGAATTCCGCCGACGAGTAGCACGAGGGCCCCCGAAGAGCGGAAGAAAGACAAGCTTTGAAGCTTGGGGTGGAGAGAGGAGGAAAAGGTGTTAAAATGAGGAGGGGGGAGTATTTATAGGGTAAAAAACTTGGAGGAGGGAGGAGAAACTTGGAGGTTAAGTTTGCTTGCTTAGTGAGGAAGAAAGAAAGCTTAACCTGATGGTTTTCTGTCCGGCAGAAAGAGTCCGGCCGGACTTGGACTGAATTTGGGGATATTTTGGTCATTTGGCCTTGAGTTTGACACGTCTTGGACACGTATTTAAACTGCAGAAAGAGTCCAGCCGGACTGTTCCTGAAATTGGCATATTTCCTGATTTGAACAAGTTACCTGTGTAGATCTTGTTCTCGCGTTCGATTTGATATGTGGTGGGCCCAAAATGGAGTTCGTATGAGGGAGTTATGACCTCCGGAAGGTCGAGACGCTCGAAAATGGGAAATCTAATCCCGGAAGACCCCGAAAAGTACGTTTTTCGGGGAAAGCCATACTTTTACATGGGATAACGTGTGTTGAGTACGCTTTGATGTCGGGATGCACGGGGCAGTCTCGGGATGTCTCGTTGACTCGAGAACGGGGAACTTAACGGGTTCCGGTTAACTTTTAACGGATTTTGACGATCCAGATTTGGGTACTTACAGCCGCTCACAACCCCCCACCACCAGTCTCGACAAAACCCTAGCCTCGGCAACACCCCAACCTCGGCAATACCCCAACATTCGTCTCTCCTCCAATCTAATAGTCGCACCACCACCAATTATCCTTTTTTGGAATCAATCCACTCACCACCGTCCAACACCACTCCTATTCAATATCACCCACAAGTTCACAACACTACAACCACTACCACCACCCCACCTACATCTTGGCTTGTGGACAGTGGCGCCACGCACCACATCACCAACAACCTCTCAAACCTTGCCCTCTATATCCCCCACCGTGGCAATTGTGGCGTAACCATATATGATGGCTCCTCTCTTCCCATTTCCAACATAGTATCCTTCACTCTCTCCACCCTCAACTCCACACTTTATTTTCAAAATATTTTACATGTTCCTACTATCTCTCAAAATATTCTTCCATTCTCTCAGTTTTGTAAAGATGAACATGCCTCCATTGAATTCCACCCTTCATTTTCCCTTATCAAATCGATCTCAACAGATTATACCCTTATACACGAAACATTGATCGTGGTGTATACCTATGGGATCCAACACTACCCCAAACTTCCACATGTATCTCCTCCTCTACCTAAGAATGGCATCACCGTCTTGGTCACCCCGCTACTCCAGTTCTCTCTCTCTTCTAAAACATAAATTTTGTCTAGTTATTCCACTTAGCAAACCCCTAATTGCAATTCTTGCAATATTAACAAAATCCATAAACTACCCTTCTCTCAATCGACATTCCTCTTTAATGTTTCCCTTGAAATCGTCTTCTCCGATGTCTGAACATCCCCAGTACCATCTCATAACCATTTTAAAAATTATGTCATTTGTGTTGACCACTTCACCAAATATATATGGCTCTATCCTCTCAAGCAAAAATCTGTCACCTTTGCCACATTTAACCGTTTTTAAGCTCTTGTCGAAGAGTTCTTCTACCGCCCCATTATTCAAGTATTTTCAGAAAATGATGGTGAATATCGCAAACTTACTCCGCTCCTCCTAAACAATAGCAATTCCCACCTCATGCCCCTGAACACATTGGCTATGCGGAACGTTGCCACCTCCATATTTTTGAAATCGGTCTCACACTTCTTTCCCATGCTAATCGTCCTCTCACCCTTTGGCCATATGACTTTACTACTGTCACTTACCTCATAAATTGTATGCCCATATCCGCCCTTAATAACGACACACCCTATCTTCGCCTATTCAAAACACCACCCAACTATACAAAACTTCGCAGCTTTGGTTGTCTGTGTTACCCTTGGCTTCGGCCCTACATTCCTCATAAACTAGTCCCTAAATCCATTCCATGTATATCTGTAGGCTATTCCTCTACCCAGAGTGCCTACTATTGTCTCGACCACTCTACATACCGTGTCTATACCTCAAGACACGTCAAATTTATTGAATCGGAATTTCCATACCCCTCCCTCTCCAAATACCACCCGAAAAAACCACCATCACTCCACCTCAGTGGTGTCATAATCATCCCTCTTCTTTCGCCCTTATCATCCAATCCATCCATCTCACCTGTTGATGTTGCCACGGATGTGATCACACCAGACACTACACTAACTAACCCACCCAACTAATCTGCCAATACCATCCCTGGTTCACTCTACCTCCCATCCCACCCAACAACCATTTGATGTAGTCTCTGCTATGATCACACCATCACTCTTTTCCTCCCAACCACATGTTGTTGCCACTGATGTGTTCACACCAACCGATCCATCCAACCATTCAGCAGATGCAACCTCTGGTGCAATCACATCGCAACCACACAACCCAACCCTAACCCTCTTGTTCGTACTATCACAATCCGTCTGTCAAACGATATTGTGAAACAAAAGACGAAATCAATTAGGCGACCTTAAACATTGTTGGTTTCAAATAGGTCTTTCGTATTAAATATAACCCAGATAACTCCATCCAAAAATACAAAGTCCGCCTTGTTGCTAAAGGCTTTCACCAACGTCTCGGTGTGTACTACTCTGACACCTTTAGCCAAGTTGTCAAACCTGTCACACTCCGCCTCCTTCTCTCCCTTGCCCTAAGACAAAAATGGTCTTTTCGCCAATTAGATATCAACAAGGCCTTTCTTCAAGGCACGCTTCATGAAATCGTTTTTATGTCTCAACCCCCCGACTTCGTTGATGAAGTCAACCCAACTCATGTGTGCCAACTCACCAAAGCCATATACGGTTTTAAACAAGTATCTCGGGCTTGGTATACCGAGATCAAAACCCACCTTATCTTCTCCAACTTTAAACCTTTATTAGTCGATTCCTACTTGTTCATCCACAACAAAAACCATCATAAACTTTACCTTCTTATCTATGTTAATGACATTATCAACACTGGTAGTCTGGTACGTCCCAACCATTTCTCCAAACCTTAATCACCAACCTTTCCAATTGTTTTTCTCTCAAAGACCTTGGGCCTCTCTTTTATTTCTTAAGCATTGAAGTCACACCTAATGGCCAATGGCTTGTCCTCTCTCAAACCAAATACATTCATGACCTACTGACCCGCCACAAAATCATTGACTCCAAACCTCTATCCACCTCAATAGTTACCTACCCGCCTCTCACCAACACCACGTGCACCCTATCTCCAACCGATCTGACTATCGAGTTATCGTCGGTAGTCTTCAATACCTATTTATCACAGGTTTGGACATTGCCTTCCCATTCAAAAAACTTGCTCAATTTATGCAAAATCCACGAGATAGTCATTAGGTCTACACTTCAATTAGGTCTACAACTCTACTAAGACACCCCCTCTTTTCATGCCTTTTGTGACACCGATTCGACAGGTGACAAAGATAACTATTTCTGTACTTCCAGTTACTTAGTATATCTTGGACGTAACCCAATTGCTTGGGAATCCAAGAAACAATGAGCACTTGCCCGCTCCTCCACCAAAGCTGAGTTCCGAGTTGTAGCTGATGCCACAGTCGAGATCCTATAGGTTCGCAACCTTCTCATTGAACTTGATGATGCACCAAATGGTGTGATCACACTAGCAACCACACTATTCATATATTGTGACAACCTTAGAGCTGCTCACTATTCAGCAAAACTCGGTATTTCATTCTCGAATGAAACATCTTGCTTTTGATTTCCACTTCGTTTGTGAACATGTACAGCTTGACACTGTTCAACACATCTTTGGCAGCAATTAACTTGTTGATGCTCTCACCAAGTCATTGCCCCTTCCTCGATTCATTTCCTTAGTCTCTAATATTGAAATTATACAAGGATCGTTCATATTGCGAGAGTCTGATAGATTATGTAATTATTTTATAATATCTTTTGTATATATCATTACGATGTTAGAAAATCAATTTTCTAAATTATTCTTAGACCTAAAATTATGAAATTTATTTTTTGTATTTTAGATTATATATAGGTTGTAACAAACAATTGTAATCAATCAAGAAAATCATCTCCCATTATCCGTACTACTATCTACAAGTACCATCATTATCAACCGGAAAAGGAGTATTTACTTGATTTTTTTCCAAAATATAGCTTTTTAAGAATTTATTTACCAAAATAACATTTTAAAAAACTTAAGTACCAAAATGACACTTTCCACATTAATTTCGGAATTGGTAATTCCGGAATAATGTAATCCGAAATTACCAATTCCGAAATTCAATTTTTTTTTTTCAAAATAAAATTAACAAAATAATATTTTCTGTAAAGTACAAGCGATCGCGCCATATACGGGGCGATCGCGCCAGATGTAATCCGGCGTTACCAATTCCAGATTCCCCCCCTTTTTTTTTTTTTTACAAAACTGATTTTAGCAAATTAATATTTTCTGAAAAAAAAAATAGAGAGCGATCGCGCGTTTTATGGGGGACGATCGCGCCTAATGTAATTCGGTATTGGTAATTCCGGATTTGCTTTACAAAACACTTATCCCCCAGCAACTCTGTAAACAACCCACGCAAAAACCAACGTCAGAGAAGAAGAAGAAAAAAAGAAGAAAGAAGAAGAGGAGAGGAGGTGGATTTTTTCCAAAAAAATCTGAAAATTCAAGAAGTTGATTAAGAAGTTCAAGGAGAAGAGAAGGGAGGTGGTGGATTTTTATAAAAAAAAAGCTGAAAAATTCAAAGAAGTGAGCATAAGAAGATCCAAAAAAAGAAAGTACATTTTAATCCCTCTTAATTTTTGTTTGAAATTTAAAATTAGTATTTATTTGATTTTTTTGTAAATGTAGTGATATTGTTAAATTAGGTTTTTGATAATTTTTTTTTTCAATTTTTAGGAATAAATATGGCTGGAGTTTCACTTGTTTTCATGTGTTATTGGGGAGGAGATGATGAACACCCGTTTGAAGGTGAACATTTTGAAAGGGGACCAAAATGTGCACTTACGGCTAAAACTCGGTGGAGTTACAAGAAGTTGATTAAAAAGTTAGCTAAGAAAATTGGGGTAGATCGAGCTACTGTTCAGTTGAAAGTTACATGTAGATATCCTCATCTTGTCGCTCCCGGGATTGCAAATTACATTCCATTTGTAATCGACAATGATATGGGTATGGAAGTCATGTTTGATGTTTCTGCTCAGTTTGGTGGGTTGAGTAGCTTACAATTGTATGTTAAGATGAATTTAGTTGATAATGTGAATGTTGAGGAGTTTGAAACCCATGAGGAGCCATTACAAAATGAGTATGTTAATGACATGGATACCTTCCAGATTGGTTCTTTAAGGTGCTATAGTCAGAGGGATGCTGGAACAAGTACACAAACATATGTGAAAGAGGAAGACGAAGAGGAAGAGGAAGAGGAAGAGGGGGAGGAAGAGAGAGAGGAAGAGGGAGGGGGTGAGGGTGAGGAATTGTATAATGATGATGATAATGATTCAGATTATGAAGAAAATATTGGGTTGCTTCTATATGAAGATCGTGACGATGGATATGATGATTGCAGTAGTCCTACTGATGATAGCGAGAATGAGGGTGAAGCTGGGGTGAGGGAAGATTTGGGGTTACATTGGTTGCTTACGAAGAACCACAACATCATGTGCATGAGAGAGTCGGGTATCAATTTTATCGTGATATTGGAGAAGGATCAGAGATATATGATGATAACCAATATAACTTTGCTTAATGGAATGTAGAACATGATGAAATTGCCAAAGGTACTCGCTTTTTAAAGAAGACAGAGGTGCAGTATAAAATGAAGTTGTTTCATATTAAGAAAAATCTGCGCTTCAAGGTAAAACAAAGCACAACCCGAAAGTGGACTATTGAGTGTTTGGCGAAAGATTTTTCGTGCAATTTTTATGTGAATGTGAGTTTGAAGAATGCCGGGTATTGGGAAGTTATCAGATACAAGGGTCCTCATTCTTTCTTGGGAACAAAAATTAGCCAAGATCATCAAAACCTAGATGCTGAGTTCATAGGGCAAGAAGTTTTGGAACTGGTTAAGGCTGATCCCGAGTTGAAGATTGCACTAGTGAAGGCGGAGATAAAAAAAGCCCATGGGAAGGAAGTTTCATATAGAAAGGCATGGTGTGGCAAACAAAAAGCTATTGCAGAGGCATATGGAGACTGGGAAGAATCTTACATAAGATTGCCACGTTTGTTAGCATCCATCCAAAAGTGGAACCCTGGAACCATTGTGGAGCATTCTAATCCTCCTCCTCTCGGTGCTTTAGGTATATTTGGTCGTGTGTTCTTGGCATTTGGCACTTGTGTGGAAGCATTCTCTCATTGTCGTCCTGTTATTTTTGTTGGTGGCACATTCCTGCATGGAAGATATAGAGGGATTATTCTTATTGCCATGGGTGTTGATGCAAATGATAGTCTACTTCCTCTCGCATTCGCTATTGTTGAAAAAGATGACTACCGAAACTGGTGTTGGTTTCTGCATCTTCTTTGCAAACATATTGTTAAGGGTCGTGAAGTTTGCTTGATATCTGATCGGCATAATGACATCCTTTCCATGGTTGGAGACAATGCCAACTGGCCACGAAATGTTATCCACAGATGGTGCATGTTGCACTTGCGAGCTAATTTTCTTAAAGCTCACAAGGGCGCTGGATTGAAAGATCTTTTTTGGCGTGCTGTTAGCACAACCAAGATAGAAAGCTTAAATGCTATTTGAGGCAAATTCATATCATCAACCCTGAGGCAACTAAATGGTTTGAGTACTTGGATGCTAGAAAGTGGACAATGGCTCACGATGGTGGATATAGGTACGACATTAAGACTACTAATTTGTCTGAAGTTTTTAATGGTGTTATGAAAGGAGCCCGGGGGATGCCTATTTCAGCAGTTGTTGAGACCTCATTCTATAGGTGTGTGGCATACTTTCAAGATAGACTCACTAAAGCAATTAGTACTTTAGGGGGAGATCCTAATGGCATCCCACCACCAAATGCCACGCTACAATTCAGTGAGAGAATCGATCAAAGATACCGATACAACTTGACTAAGGCTGGGTATCATCACGTCACAAGGTTTAATTCTACGTCTGTGAGTGTTTATAGTGTGAAAACTAGGGTATGTGGTGACAAAGGTGGACACATTCAAGTTGTGATATTGGGTGATCGAACATGCACTTGTGGCAAATGGATGCAATATCATTACCCTTGTTCTCATGTTCTTGCGTATTTCAAAACGAAAAGTGTCGATGGTATGAGTTATATTCATCCTTTTTACAACCTTGGCTCGTACTACAAGACGTGGAGTTGCTCTTTTCATCCAATCCACGACGAGGCCTATTGGAATGTAGATCATATTGTCCCACGTTTTTACCCTAACCCGGACCATCGACGTGACCAGAAGCAAGGGAGACCCAAGTCAAGGCGACTTAGAAACTTTATGGATTGGCAAGTTGCAAAAAAAAAGAATCGTTGTGGGATTTGCAAGGTAGAAGGTCACACGCGAAGGAGGTGTCCAACTCTTAGGCAGTAAGAGTTAATTGTTAATTGTATTTTTAGTTCTTAATTTAAGTACTTGAACTTTTAAGTATTGTTGTTTTATTCGAACTTGTAATATATTGAACTTGTAATATTTTCAACTTTTGGTGGAATATGTCATCAAATATAGTTGTAGTTGTGGAACTTGAAACGATCAAATGGGCCAAAACGAGTGTTGTTTTGGTATTTTAGTAGAATTAGAGGAGTTGATTTGGGCAATGTCAATGTCAGTATTTCATACAAATGGGGCGACCACGCGGTTTCATGCGCGCGATCACGCGAAGTCACTGGAAAAAAGGGGCGACCGCGCCATAAAGAGGAGCGATCGCACCCATAGGGCGATCGCACCTGTAAGAGGGGCGACCACACCCCATAGAAAAAGAAGGCGTACGATTTTTGACTATACATTGTTGACTAAGTTGAAGTTTGGATGAGATTAATTGTTTTGGGTTAAAGTATTGTTCCTTTGTCTCGCATTATAAATGTATCATATTGTAGCAAATAATTTATAAAAATCTGAAATAACATTAAAGCAAATAGTTAGAATTAGTGATCACATCCCGATCACATAGGATAGAAAATACAAGTTCAACAACTATTACATTAATCAAACAAAATATTTAGTAACCACTTCCAGGTGACATGAAAAACCCCTTCATGGAAAATCAGATGGGATGAAATCTTTATGGAATACCTGCAACGCAAATAAACTAATGTCATTTGTTGAACAATCACTCACTCATAGTAGGATCCTAACAATTTTACCTTGAATACATTGGGGAGTGTGATGTTGAGATAATATGCTTTACGTGAGGGGGAGAAAACAAGAACCTAAAAATTACAAAACAACATGATTAGATGGCAATATTAATACTAGGTTCCACTGTTGCATTTTTAATACATCATACCTGATGAAGTATCATAACAGAACCAACAGATATGTCATTTGCGAACTCATTCTCAGTAAACACCTTACGATGAATTGAAGCACCTATTGTTCCCGTAGGATCCTATCAATTTTTACCTTAATTAGTAAGTTAAGACACATACTAATCATGCTAGAAAATATACAAAACTCATATGCTAACCTTCAAAGTCACCATAGCGTCACTAAATTCATTTCGTGTGATGGTCTTGACAACAACAACAACAACATTAATCTTATCAAAATTGATACATCCACCCTTGATAGTATTCAAAGGGGTAGCAGGAATCATACCATCGCCATTGAGCAGTTTAAGTGCGGAGAGCCAAGGACTGCGTTTGAAATCTTTATCCTCCACAGGATCTTCAATTGCTCTCCGAACATACTCTTGGGTCGTAATAAGAGGTTTATGAGAGGAAACGCTCTGACGATCGAGGTTTTTCTTGCGCATCGCGACCTGCACTAGACTAGCGGGACCAGGAATCAGACGCTCTGAAGAGGGTTGAGAGAGAGGTGAGAGGGTTGAGGGGCAGATGTTTGGCCGGAGGAATGAGGACGTCGATTAAAATGGCGGGGGAGACTAGGATCCATTTTGGGGTTTGTATGAAGCATGTTATAATGAAACTGATCCTTTCTTTTAAAGGGGAAATTCAGATTTGATAAATCCAGCATTGGCAGTGCCGGATTTGTAAGTTAAGATAAATCCGGCATTGGCAGTGCCGAATTTGTCAGTTAAGATAAGATCGGCATTGGCAGTGCCGGATTTGAACGTATATTTACTATTATATCTTTTTTTTTTCTAAATAAATATTTAATTTTGTTTATGAAATATTTGCTTGTATATAATTTACTAGCACAAATGCATAATTATTTTCTCCAATCCAAAATAGGACCATTTTGAACTTTCTTTTGGCTAATAAATAAAAAAGTATAATCAAACAATAATAAATGTTTAGAACTCGCAGAAATCATAGCATAAGTATAATTACATCAAGATTCGGATAATTAAAGAAGTAATTAACCACTAACAAAGAAATTAACAACGAGTTTCAAAATTTAACAAACAGATTCACTAAATTGAAATTGCAAAGAAATTTAAAACTTGAAAACAAACTATGAAACTATTCAATATGGGCCACCATGGCTCGAGCCACTTCCCGGTGCTGCTGGCATCCGTCCCAGCAGAGTCTGGAGCAACCGATTCTGCTTCTCTAACTGAAAAGTCTGATGTGCCCTCCAAGCCTGGGCCGCCTCAATATCCGCATCCACGCGGGTGGATAGCTGTCCCATCTGACTCTCCAGGGAGCCAACATGCTGTGACAGAAAATAAACACCCTCGGTCGGGTCTGCTCACCATTCCTCAGCCTCATCCTCCTCCTCCTCCTCCTCATCATCATCATCATCTTCAACCTGACATCCCCTAGATGACCCCTCACCTCTCGCACCTCTCTTTTCATTCTGACATTTGGTGGTGAGGGTGAACTTGTTGATCTTCGGACCTGTTTTAATGTCCTTGTTCACTTTCGTCACGTTTAATCCCGCTCTCGCTATTAGGGATGTGATCAACAACGGAAAATTGTAGTTGGTATTGGCCATACCCTTAGCTGTGTGCCATATCTCATTACAGATTATTTTCCGGAAGTCAATTTTTTTTCCTTGAACAATCATGTGCATCAGAAATGCACGCCTCTAATTCACCTCATTAAAATGCGAGGAGGGGAGGATCCTCTCACAAATAAATCTATGAATCACCTTCATCCAATCGTCCATGTCCCGGGCCTTCATAATTACACCCTTCTTCACAGAGTTTGGGTCAATTTCCCCGAAAGTCGGAGCTAGCACATGCAGATTCTCCTTATAATTCTTCTCAATCCTCTCCATCTCTTTCATATATTCACACCCATCCTCTTCCATGTCAGAATCAAACCCGTAATATTCATTAATCACCTCCCTGGAGTAGTTTACCTGCACTCCCCGCACAGACGACACCCCCTTGTTCCCCATTTCAAAAACATTGGCATAAAGTTCTTTTACTAAAAGTCCGCATCCAAAGTTTGTGGGCTTACTCCCCAACTTTTCCCATTCGTATTGGTTAACATAGTTGGCGACATACAAGCCTTCAAAATCAAATTCCCTCTCCGGGTTGAAGGACTTGGATTCGTATAGCTCAAAGAATTGTTGAGCTTTATACCCAACAAATTTGGTTCTATCAAACGGGGGACCGACGGGAGGGGTGGTAGTGTTTCGTGCTCTTTTCGGCATTATAATAGTAAATCAAAACTCAAAAAATACAGATTTGAAGCTTACTTGGGAGTGGCCGGAATTTGGCCGAAATTTGGCCGGAATTTTCGCCTTCAAAATCAAATACTCACCCTTTGCCTCTTCCAAATACACCTCTTAGCCTTGAATGAAGTTTTGAAACTGGTTGGTTGGTTGATTTTGTAGTTGAAAGTGATTGATTTTGAGATTTGAGGGATGAAATTTTAGAGAGAGAGAGAGAGAAGTGGGCGGCTGGGTAAGAGGATAGAGAAGGGTTTTTTGTTTGAGAGAGGGGAGGGTTTTTTGATAAAACTGCGTTCTTGGAAAATCTGCATAGGGGGCGATCCCCGGTATTTAGGGAGCGATCACGCCTTTTCTCTGTAAGAAGAGAGCGACCGCTCGTATTATTGGGGTGATCGCTCGACCTTTGCATTATTGTTTTTTCAATTTTTTTAAAAAATAATAAAATCCGGAATTATCAATACCTGATTATAGTAGGCGCGATCGCCCGATATTTATGGAGCGATCGCTCTCTTGTCCGTTCCACTTTTTTGAAATTCCAATCAGCTGTTTAACGTTTTCAGTTAGTTTTTTTTAGATTTTTCATCAGTTTTTAACGTTTTCAGTTAGTTTTTCAGAATTCCAGTTAGTTTTTTAGAATTTCCAGTCAGTTTTTTAACGTTTTCCAGTTAGTTTTTTTAGAATTTCCAGTTAGTTTTCAAATAGTAATCTTTATTAAAAAAAAAAGGCATATATAGTACAAAACTTAACAGAAACTGTTAACCAACGGTTATAACCGTTTGGAATAAAATTAGCAATAATAAAAGAATAAGTATGAGGGAAAATTGACCACATCCCGGCCACGTAGGATACCTGTCAAGGATAATCAGACGGGATAAATTCTAGAGGAGGATTGCGAATCCTACTCCCTCTCTTCGGTACATGACGACCACCTGATCTAGATTGTTGAGATGAGGATGAGGATGATCCAGATGGATTTTCTGAACACTGCACACGAGGCAAATGAAAACTAGGCCTAAATCTCAGAATCCCGAATGCCTGCTCAGGAGTCTGAGTATAATTGCTAGAAGAAGGGATCTCAGGCGGTTGCGTGAAACCAAACTGATTCATCAATTCTGTAAAAGAATTACCCGGTCCTGTCGGAGTGAAGCCAAACTGATGCATCTCATCGTATTGATCCTCCATCTTTGGCTCATCCTCCGGCTGGTATCGGCCACGTCTACGAACCCGATTTTGCCTCTATGGCTCCTCTTCAGCAGTATGATCAACCGTTGGAGGGGGAGCTTGGGCTTCCAGTCGTTCCTGCTTCCTAATAGCTGTCAATGTGTTTCTGATATATTGACGATTATAATTACGCAGTTCTTCCAAGGATGTGGCATTCTCATTGTATATGTGCATCCCTTGAAGACTTTGAATCTGTTCAAAACAATTAACTAAATTAATTAATACGGAAAAAAATGGTATTTTTTTTTTTGTAAAAGCATTGTATGTAATATATAACTTACCACACCCTCAAAACTAGTTGCACGTGGCCTGAACCCTAGTCCCTCCACATGGGACGAATTCTGGATGAACGATCGAGTAATACTCCTATACCATCTCATATAGGGATGACGGTAACTCATATCCACTTCACCATACTCTCCATCAACGACATTAATCGCTCGTTCATTCCACGTTTCTATGTGCGGACCATGTTCTTGCATCCAGTTAACGGCTGACCGACCTCGCTGACTAATCCGATGCTGGTCCAAACTAGTGTCGCAGTCATCAGGCACACCTTGAACAATCCCAAACTGTCGCATTACGCGATCTGGAAAGTGCCATTCAACCCTCTTAAAGCAGATGAGGGGCACCTTCGCCCTCCATATAGCTTGCCCCTGAAGACAGTAATTCGGAGCTATCACACCGTTGTATGGCTGCCACACAACCTGATCCTCGTTCATATATGACAATTGGTCTCGGTAGCCTTGCAGGTTATGGGCAGTCACAGAAGTATACGACAATGGACCCTTTCACCTACATATGAAACAATTGACATAAAAAATAATGAGTAAAAAGTGATAAAATACAAAACAGATCATTTACAAAATGAAGTAATTGAAATATACCTGCAACCCACCGGTAATGTCCCATTAAGTGTTATTTCTGTATGTCTCCTAGGTTGTGTACACAACAACCTCTCCCATGCCCAAAGCTATAAAAAAATTGTCATTACGTACAAAACAAATTAAGTCCACTAGCATAATGTAATCAAATATAATTGACATACCTGTACAATGGTCAAGAAGCTACCACACCCTTTCGAATCATGCTGAGATGCTACACACATCTCCCTGTACAAGAAGGCCAACGCTGCACTACCTCAAATGTACTCACCAATATTATTTATTTCCCTAAGAAGTGAGAGGTACATCAACTTCACTAGGTTATCTGACGAGTCGGGCATAATGTATGACCCCAATAACATAAAAATATAGGCTCGAGTATATGCCTCAATCATATACTCGGATGCATTATTGGGAAGCTGATCGAAAAGAGGGAAGTGATCTAGAACCCATCTCATAGACACCATTCCACTTTTTTTGATGTCTGCGGGAGATATTGTAACCCCAAATAACTCCTCAACAATCTCAACCCATTCCCCCTTTCTCCTACTAGTTTCTGAACTAGTCACAGCCAATTCGTCTACAGGAAGACCACACAACATACCAATATCCTCTAAGGTGATGGTCATCTCCCCTACAGGTAAGTGAAAGGTGTGGGTCTCTGGACGCCATCTCTCAATCAAAGCCTCAATCAAGTGTCAATCATATTGTAAATGACCTAATAAATATACTCCATAAAATCTAGCATTTATAAGCTTATTTTCTATCCTCCAATCAACTCTAGCTGGAAGCTCTGTGCTACGCCTAGGTCTTAAATTGGTTAACTGTTGTCCATCCCAAATATAGTTAGATCTCTGTGTCTCCTGAAAAGTCAATACATATGGATCGATTGACCCATGAATAATAAAGGGTTGTTGTTCATGTTGATTCATCTGAAACACATAAATTAAATAGTAATTAAATTTAAATGGGACTTAAAGTTTTGCTATATTTAAGCTCAAATTTTAAATTTAACACTTAAAAATTAATAATTAAATAGAAAAATTGCAACAAGTTTGTCAAACTAATTTTAACAAGCACTTGATTTTAAATCTAACTTAAGAAAATCCTAACTAGGCTAAAATTGAATTACAATTGTTTAATTCATTGACGATTACAATTAGGTACATAAATCATAATAGTTTTAACAACAAATTATATAAAAATACACAAATAAACTCTTAAAAAAATTTATATGGCTAAAATTAAGAACTCAAAACAAATAAAAAGAAGAAATAAAACTAACCTTTCAAACTATTTCTCTAAAAAACTTTCCTCTTCTTCTTCAATAAATTTTCCCTTCAAACTCCTTCTCCTTCTCCTTCTCTTTCTTTCTTTCTTTCTTTCTTTCTTTCTTTCTTTCAGGCACTCAAACTCTATTCCTTTCCTTAAATCTGAAAATAAAAGGAACAACTTTTTCTCTCTCTCTCTCTCTTCAATATTTGAATTCGGAAATGGTAATACCGGATTTCAATTTAAATAAATTTGGAATTTGCATTTCCAGATTTGAAATACGCCTTTGGGCGCGATCACCCCCACATATGGCGCGATCGCTCTCTATTTTTTCAGAAAATATTAATTTGCTAAAATCAGTTTTGTAAAAAAAAAAGGAATTCGAAATTGGTAACGCCGAATTACATTAGGCGCGATCGCTCCCTACTATAGGCGCGATCGCTCTCTATTTACAGAAATATTATTTTGTTAAATTCAGTTTTGAAAAAAAAAAGCAATTCCGAAATTGGTAATTCTGAATTACATTATTCCGAAATTACCAATTCTGAAATTGATAGTCAAAATGCTATTTTGGTACTTAAGTTTTTTACAATGTTATTTTGGTAAATAAATTTTTAAAAATAAATTTTTTAAAAGCAATATTTTGGAAAAAAAATCGTATTTACTTCGTCTAATAAACATAATTTCATTTCATAATCGTTATTTTGAATAAAACTTTAACCAAAAGTTTAAAACAAATTAACAAATTTTTAAGTTTTTATTGATACATATCATTATAAGTACTAATATTTTTGTAAAAAAAATTAAAATAATAATTAAATTAATTTTAAATATTGATTTTTTTTTATCAAAATATATTCAAACCGACAATTGAAGAGGTGAAACAAATAAAACAAAAAACATGAAAACATTGAATATGCTTTTGCTTTCTTTCTAACAATAACGCCACTTGGAGAATTGGATTATAGTCTTAATTAAAAAAAATCTTCAAGTATTAATCATGATGACAAGAGATTAAGGCTTAATATTAATCATTGATGAGATGAAAATGACTTGAATTAATCAAGATTTCCAACTTAATATAATGGACCCTTAAGCAATTGATTAGCAAAATAATTTGTTAAGTGTATTTCTCTCAATTGATTTGCATATTTATCGTTGTTTTATTTCTCCTTTTTAGCTTTAAACAATAAGGGCACGTTTGGTAGGCTGATAGGATTAGGATGTATTAATAGTCAGGAGATTATTACTCCATGAATTAATTATACCACCCTTTTTTTGGGATAAATATGAGGGGGATAAGAGGTGATAAGAGGTCTTATTCAGATTGTTAGAATTATTACACCGATTGCATTTAATCTACCAAACATCAAGCATATTGGACTAATAATCCTATCCAACGCTAAGAAGGGCTACCAAACGACCCCTAAGAGTATATCCGTAATTAGGATAGCTAGGATATTAGTATTTTCAGTATTTTCTTTAATATAAATACTTTGCTAGAGTTTGACTGGACATAACTTTTGATAATATTAATTTTGTATGAGATTGAAACTTTTGCATCATTGTGTGTTAAACCTTAGAAGCTATTGTTGGCTTGTTTTATAAGTATCTGTTCGACAGATTTATTCTGTTCAAGGATTTACATCGTGATTTTCCTTTTGTGTTGAATTATGTTGCGTCAAATGGTATCAGAAAGGTAAGACCCTTGTACTATGGTAGTAATAACGAAGGTAACAACGACAGTCAGGCTTCTGTTCTAGCAACAAGAGTCGCAACCCTACAACAGAGGCAACAACTTCAACAACAAGGTGCAGAATGTGAGGAGCGATTCTTACAGGCACTGCCGAATTTGCATATTGCTGTCAACCCTAGGCAACAGGCAGGGCCTCACAGAGAACCTGTAGACACTTGACTAATCCCCAACGTGATCCGCCACCCGAATTAGCATATTCGAATTCAGATGGTGAGGGTGTCTTTGTTTTGCTCAAATTTAAGCCAATAAAATAGGATACCTTGGAATATAACGATTGAATAGGTAAGATGAAACGACAAAAGGATTTAACGAGGAAAGCCCTTGAACAACTTGTTCGCGGGCATAAAACCTCGAAAATATGGTATATTATTAGTATGGTGGTGGTGAGTGAGTATGAGTACAACAAGTTTTCTAATATGTGAGTGTGTGTTTACATGTGTTTCACCTATGATTAAATACTAAGAAATTATAACGGAAATAATAAATATCCCTAAGATTCTCCTTGATTTGCGGCTAGGAAGTTGATGTAGATTATGATGGTTGTTGAAAGATGTTTGACTTGGTCCATAACTGCCCTTAATCTTGCTCCATGTTTTGATAACGGTTCCTAGAAAATAGGCTCAAAGTAACAGCCCTGCAGGATGTGGACTCAGGTTGTGAATTCAGGTTTGTACTATCAAGTTGTGAGCTCAAGATGTAATGCCAGAATGCTGATTTTTCTACCCCAAACAGTCTTTATAGCCGCACTCATGTGGACCAAAGATCCGAAGATTAAGGCAGACTTACCCTTCTTAATAGGAGAGTTAGCTATGGAGGAATTTAGATTGACTATCAGAGGTAGTAAATTATTTTTAATTAACGGGCATCGCGGATGGGAAGAAGGTGCAGTATGTCTTGTACAAATTGCATGGTGGTGCTTCAGCCTGGTGGGAACAATTAAATAATCAGAGAAGTCGAGACCAAAAGCAACCAATAAGTACATGGAGAAGAATGAAAGCGACGTTGACACTACGATTCTTGCCTTCAGATTATGAGCAGTTGATAAATCAGAATTTTCTCGAATGCAAGCAGGGTAATCAGACCGTTGATGAATAGACACACGAGTTTCAAACAATGTCAGTGCGTGAAAACTTAAATGAATCTGTAGACAATAGACTGTGTGGTATGTGACAAGCCTTCGTAACAACATTAAGAATCAGGTTCAATTGTACACTGTTCACAAACTTGATGAAGCTATATCTCGAGCAAAAAGGGTAGAGAATCAACAACCTACTGCAATGTTTTAGCCACAATCATCATTCAAGAAGTATGAGGACTCAGGTTCAACAGGTGCCGGGGGATATTATTCAGGGTTTAACTCACCAACAAATCTAGAGGAAGAACATTTGGCAAATTCGATGGGTGGTGATGACAAGCAGGAAGCTGTTCAGATTAAGTCTTCGAAGTAGAGCAACAATGTGTTGTTCCTTTTTCCATTGGTATATATGGTTTTGTATGATGTTTTTGATATGAGTGAGTGTCGATTATTATTGGGTATATGATGTAAACAATGATAACGCAGCGGAATAATAAAGTAACCGGGATAGACAAATAATCGAATTACCGATTACTTGACCTAATTTGAAACCACGAATTAGGGTTTTGATAAGAACTCCGAAGAAATCTTTTGCAAGCCAAAATAAATTGACCAAGTTTACCGAGAAGGGACACAATTGCAAAGCAATCAATTTGTTTATTTCATAAAAGTCTATCTATTACAAAGCCCTACCATAACTATTTATACTAAAAAGAACATTCTAGAAATAATGAAAGACCATGAATTTGTACCAATTTGGCCTAAATGTTTTAACGAAAAGACATACAATGAATCAGATATGCCCTTTAGACGAAAAGACACAAAACCAACAGACATGCCCTTTTCCAGGAACCCTTCGGCCGAGCGACAGCCTTGGCTCGACCGAGCATAACCACTCCCTCGGCCGAGCAACTGCTTGACTCGACCGAGCATAACCACTGTCAAAATCAAAGTTTCTATTTTGTTCCCCTCAGCCGAGTCAATGAAGCAGCTCGGCCGAGCACACGTCACATCCAAAATATCATGTTGCCCCTTTGTGTTCCGTCCATGTACTACACCCCTTTGTCTTCCATCTCGTACTACACCAGTATACCTTGACATTTTGATAGTTTGATAAGTTTCATGAACGATTGTGTGAAAATTACCTTATGTCTACTGTTGAGAGAGAAGGAGGTTCGTGCTAGCAAACGGAATAAGAAAGCTCTTTTTTCTTGTGTACTGCTATGAGGTTTTATAAAAGGGCTATCAATACTCATGTAGTAGTTACTGCTAAGCATATGATGGGGAAGACGGAGGCGATACAAGCTGATCACGTGAATTGAGAAGAAGGTGGAACCGGTACGAGCTTGTTATATGTAGTAGTATTCACATATAATAATTGGTCATCTCCCATATTGAGTTTGTAAAGCAACCTTTCATTCATGGTATAAAGTCTTGTTCTTCATTTCTTGTTTTCTTGTGTCTTCTTTATCCCACATGGGATTACTAATAAAACTTGTGGAGCTAAACTTGTTATATAATAGCTAAGTTTGAAGAGTTCCTATAAGCTTGCTTGAGCTTCCCTCTATTATGGAAAAATATCAAGTATGACTTAAAGTTTTGAGTATTATATTATTATATATATATATATATACATATATATATATATATATATATATATATATATATATATATATATATATATATATATATATATATATAAGTAAGAAAGAAAGAAGGAAATAAATAAATAAATTAATTAATTTAAATATTAATTTAATCTTAATATCGGTTATGGTATTAAGGAGGGAGGGAAGAAGTATATTAGTTTAAACATTAGGGTTGTGACTCTTTGAATAGTCTTTTACAAAAGAGTATGACTGTTCGGAGGGGCAAGCCCGGATCGGCCGTGCAAGGCATAGAGCACGCCCGTGCAAGTACGGAGCGGCCGTGCAAATTTTGGTGACACGCCCGTGCAAAAGCATGGAGCGGCCGTGCAACTTTGGTGACACGCCCGTGCAGCTAAGGCACCAGTCCGGAAAAGTTGTGTCTTTTCAAGACCACAACACAAACTCTATAAATAGAGTTGCCTCCTCCGGAAAACAAATATAGAAATATATTGATCTGATTTTACTTCCTGAGTCTTTCTTCTTAACAAATCTATTCTTCGAGTCAAACAGTTAAAGCTTCGATTATTGTTCCCGAGTTATTCAAAGGAGTGTAACTTTGAATAAGAGTGTGTAGGTTTTGTATCCTGGAGGTGAAATTCGTCGAGACCATTACACAGAGTGGGATGAATTAAATACCTTAAAGATAACATCTTTTGGTGTGCCTAACCTACTGATTCCTTACCCACAATCGAGTCATATACAACAGTTTTAAGGTATTTAAATCCGTATAGATGGAGTCAGTTTTGATGAAGGGACAATTACCCGAAGCAGATAAGTTAGAGAGACTAAATGGGCTGAACTACAAGCGTTGGAGCTTGAAGATGGAATACCTTCTCACCATTGCAAAGGAATTCTACGTGCTATGTGATCATTGTCCAAATGAGAATGAAAATGATAAAGCAACCGAGGCACAGAAAACCGAGGCTGCTGAAAAAGTGAAGAAATGGAAATCGGATGACTTCATTTGCCGATTCACCATTCTGCAAGCATTGAACAACACGTTGTTCAATGTGTTCCAAATACACAAAACCGCCGTTGAAGATTGGTTTGCAATCAAACAAAGGTATGTCAATGAAGATGCTGGTAATAAATCTTTTTTGGTTAATAAATTTGTTGAATACAAGATGGTAGACTCGAGGCCTGTCATTGATCAAGTTAATGAACTCAATGACATAGCCATCGAATGTGCCGATGCGGGTGAACCCATTTCTGAGACATTTCAAGTTTCAACCATCATTGGTAAACTTCCACCTTCTTGGAAAGATTACCAAAAGAAATTGAAGCATAAGAAGAAGGCCATCACCTTAGATGAACTTCTTCAAGGCATCCAAATTGAGACTGAAAGTCTCAAACGTGATGGCTCAATTTATGAGAAGATTGATGGTGTAAACTATGTGGAAAATAAAAATGTTGCCGAAACTTCCAAGGGAAACCAAGGAAAGTTCAAACGGAAAAACAACTTTAAAAATGATGGAAAGGGTAAAGCTAAGAAAAAGCAGAAGAGTTCTTGCTATGTTTGTGGAAAAACAAATCATTTGGCTAAGAACTGCTATTACCGCAAAGGGCAACAGAAAGATGAACAAGCAAATGTAGTTGAGAGCAACTTCATTAGCATGCTTTCCGAAATCTGTCTAGTCAACAATGTTGACTCAGATTGGTGGATTGATTCAGGGGCTACATGTCATGTAACTCCAAATCGAAGCTTGTTCAAAACTTATGAAGAAGTGAAAGAGCCAAAAGCAGTTTATATGGGAAATGCTTCTACAAGCGAGGTCTTGGGCATAGGGACCATTATTCTCCCCCTCACTTCGGGAAAGACACTTACTTTGAAAAATGTGTACCATATTCCCTCTATGAGGAAGAATCTTGTATCCGTTCCTAAATTGGACGAAAATGGCTTTAAAGTAACCTTTCGCGCCCAACAAGTGAATATCACTAAAAATGGGACGTTTGTTGGAAAGGGCTACATTAAAGACCAAATGCATTTATTGAGCATTGATAATAAAATTACCAGTTCTTCTTACTTTGTTGATTCAAATTTTAATGTTTAAAAGCATAATTTTTGGCATTCTAGATTAGGACATATTGGTATGAATGCAATGAGTCGTATGATTAAATATGAGTATATTCCTAAATCTTCGACTATTTATTCTATGAATAATTGTGAGTGTTGCGCTCAATCTAAGTTGACTAAAACATCTTTTAAAAGTGTAGTAAGATCAACTAGGTTACTTGAGTTAATTCATATCGATATTTGTGACAACAAAGATATTTTGACAAGAGGTGGAAAACGTTATTTTATTACGTTCATTGATGATTTTTCTAAGTTTGCATATGTGTATTTACTTAGAACAAAAGATGAAGCTTTTGACAAGTTTAAAATTTTCAAAGCCGAAGTTGAAAATCAAACCAATCTAAGGATAAAACGATTAAGATCGGATAGAGGTGGTGAATATTTCCCAAACGAGATGATTTCATTTTGTCAACAAAATGAAATTGTTAGGGAATCTTCAGCACCTAATACTCCACCACAAAATGGAGTAGCCGAGAGGAAAAATTGATCCTTAATGGAGATGGTTAGTGCCATGATTATAAATTCAAAATTACCAATGAGCTATTGGGGAGAGGCACTATTAAGTTCTGTTTACATTTGTAACAGAATTGTGAATAAACATATGAAAACTCCAACGAATTATTTAACGGGCGTAAGCCTAATATTTCACATTTAAAAGTATGGGGTTGTGTTGCATATGTTTTAGATGAAACTTTGAAAAGAAATAAACTTGGGAGCAAAGCTGTGAAATCTATATTTATTGGTTATTCTTCAATAAGCAAAGCATATAGATTTATGAGAATTAATGACAATCGTGTGTTTGAAGCTACGCGTGCTATTTTTTATGAACATTTGAACATGAAAAGTGTAGACAAGGTAGATATAAACCATGAATTGTCAAAAGAACTTGAAGTAGAAAATGCATCAAGTTCACATGATAATGGTGATGCCATTGCTAAAGATGAAAATTTAGACAACAATGAAAATGATGAAATAGTTGAGTTAAGGAGAAGCAAAAGACAAAGAATTGAAAAGAACCTTGGTCCTGGCATGTTTACATATATGTTAGAAGAGGATCCTAAAACTTTTCAAGAAGCTATGTCTTTGTCTGATTCAGACTTGTGGAAAAGAGCCATGGATGATGAAATCAAATCTATCCTTGATAATGAAACATGGACTCTAGTCAATCCTCCTCCTAATACTAGACCTATTGGCTGCAAGTGGGTTTTGAAAAAGAAACTCAAAACTGATGGTACTATTGATAAGTACAAGGCAAGATTAGTAGCCAAATGTTATAGCCAAAAAGAAGAAGTTGACTATTTCGAAACATTTTCACCGGTCACTAAGTTTACATCAATTAGAACTATGTTTGCTATAGCATCCGTCTATGGATTATAGGTTCATCAAATGGATGTTAAAACATCATTCTTAAATGGAGATTTAGATGAAGAGATTTACATACAACAACCCGAGGATTATGTCTCTAAAGGAGAAGAACATAAAGTATGTAAATTAAAGAAATCTCTATATGGACTTAAACAAGCACCAATTCAATGGTACAAGAAGTTTAAGCAAGAAATTCAAAAGTTTGGTTTTAAGAGTAGTAAAGTAGAAAGTTGTGTTTTTACTAAAGTTACTCTTAATTATAAAGTTGTTATAACTTTATATGTTGATGACTTGCTAATATTTGATTCTGATATTAATTGTATTAATGAAACAAAGAACTATTTAAAGCAAGTGTTTGACATGAAGGACTTAGGTCCAGTAGATGTCATTTTGGGGGTTAAGGTGATCAAAAAGGACAAAACTTATATATTAACTCAATCACATTACATTGAGGAAATATTAAAGAAGTTTAATTATTTTGATTGCAAAATAAGTAAAAGTCATATTGACCCTCATATGAAGTTAGTTCCAAATAAAGGCGAGGCCGTAAATCAAGGAGAATATACCAAGATAATTGGTAGCATAATGTATGTGGTTAATCATACAAGACCTGATCTTGCATGTGCAATTGACATACTTAGTAGATTTACAAGTAATCCAAGTGAAGAACATTGGACGGAACTAAAAAGAGTACTAAGGTACTTAAAATTCACAATAAACTATGGCTTACATTACAAGTGTAATTCACCTATACTTGAATGTTATGGTGATGCAAATTGGGCATCAGATGTAACCAACTCCAAATCAACGAGTGGATGGTTATTTACTATTGGAGGAGCCATAGTTGCTTGGTCTTCAAAAAGACAAACATGTGTTGCTTTGTCTTCTATGGAATCTGAGTACATAGCCATGTCAATGGCTAGTAAAGATGTAATATGGTTTAGAAGATTTCTAAAAACAATACCATTTATTGATTCTAAGAAAGGAGCCACAACTTTATATTGTGATAATCAAGCTGCCATATTCAATACAAAGAATGAGAGAATATCAAATCATAGCAAACACATTGCTATGAGATATAATCATATTAGAGATATGGTTAAAAAGGGAAAGATAGCACTTGAGTATATTCCTACAAATCAGATGTTAGCTGATCTACTAACAAAATCTTTAACAGGGGATAAAATTACAAAGGTCATGAGAGATATGGGACTATTACCGGTCTAAACAATGTCTTAATTGAAACCAACTTTATCTTAAGGTACAAGTCATAGATTTGTCACCTTATGTTTAAAGTTAAAAGGAAATTCAATATTAGACATTGGTGAAATGGAAACTTTGATACATTTCGAGTGCATAACTTAAAAATAGTGGGGGTGTCACTATTTGAAAGTTTCATATCTGACCTATGCACTTTCATTACCATAGCAAGATTAGGATGGATTCAAAATCCTTAATAGACTTATAGCTTTCGTAGAATGCGTTGTGGACATTCTCGATAAGTCTACCTATACAAGTAAAGAAGTGAGAGGCCGCTTCTTATGGATTACTCCGGTAAAATTCCTAGAGTACTTGTGAAAACCAGGATTAAGCACAAGGCCCAACTACAAGGTGCTGCCAAGATCAAAATGAACATGAAATCATACATGACGAGGATATGTCTCCTTAAAGGTTTCACATTCAACCATAAAATTTAAGGCTCGTCCACTTAATGGGTATTCGTTATGTAAAGAAGCTGAAATTGTTTAGTGTCATTATATGTAAATAAGTGGGGGATTGTTATATGTAGTAGTATTTACATATAATAATTGGTCATCTCCCATATTGAGTTTGTAAAGCAACCTTTCATTCATAGTATAAAGTCTTGTTCTTCATTTCTTGTTTTCTTGTGTCTTCTTTATCCCACATGGGATTACTAATAAAACTTGTGGAGCTAAACTTGTTATATAATAGCTAAGTTTGAAGAGTTCCTATAAGCTTGCTTGAGCTTCCCTCTATTATGGGAAAATATCAAGTATGACTTAAAATTTTGAGTATTATATTATATATATATATATATATATATATATATATATATATATATATATATATATATATATATATATATATATATATATATATATATATATATATATATATATAAGAAAGAAAGAGAAAGAAATTAATTAATTAATATTAATTTAATCTTAATATCGGTTAAGGTACTAAGGAGGGAGGGAAGAAGTATATCAGTTTAAACATTAGGGTTGTGACTCTTTGAATAGTCTTTTACAAAAGAGTATGACTGTTCGGAGGGGCACGCCCGGATCGGCCGTGCAAGGCGTAGAGCACGCCCGTGCAAGTACGGAGCGGCCGTGCCAATTTTGGTGACACGCCCGTGCAAAAGCATGGAGCGGCCGTGCAACTTTGGTGACACGCCCGTGCAGCTGAGGCACCAGTTCGGAAAAGTTGTGTCTTTTCAAGACCACAACACAAACTCTATAAATAGAGTTGCCTCCTCCAGAAAAAAAATATAGAAATATATTGATCTGATTTTACTTCCTGAGTCTTTCTTCTTAACAAATCTATTCTTCGAGTCAAACAGTTAAAGCTTCGATTATTGTTCCCGAGTTATTCAAAGGAGTGCAACTTTGAATAAAAGTGTGTAGGTTTTGTATCCTGGAGGTGAAATTCGTTGAGACCATTACACCATAGTGGGACGAATTAAATACCTTAAAGATAACATCTTTTGGTGTGCCTAACCTACTGATTCCATACCCACAATCGAGTCATATACAACAGAGCTGCCATGAAAAAGAAAAGTAAGGCTTCAAGTACTAGGTACAATATAACTGCGAACAGACAACATTCTCCTTATGTGGGACTCTTTTTAAGAAGGGGAGTATGATGCAGCACGACATAGACAAGCAGAGGTCAAGCTCGAACAAGGGAGAAGTAGTATTGCAGGGCCACACATGGAATCAAACACGATCGTGCAAAACAAGTATCAAAGGGCTACTACATGCATGACTGTGGGAAAAGGAGAGCAGGGTCGGGGGAGTGGTTGATCAAAGAGCTTTTTGGCGGAGGACACTTGCACGACCGTGCAATACTACTTCTGCCTTGTTCGAGCTTGACACATGCTTGTCTATGTCGTGCTGCATATCAGAATTTGGCACCGGTAGAGATATGCTCATCACATTTCATAAGTGGATAGGGATGCATACATATGTTTCAAGATTTGAGGATGACAGTTAGGATTAATTTTGTAAAAGTGGAACCTACTTAAAGTAAATGTATAGTATTATTCATTAGATAAAAAAGTAGGAGTATGTGGCACACGCTCACAGTAAAGTGCATTAGGAAAACTCGTGTATATAATTGCAACTTAGAGATGTATGAGTTTACTGTTTCAACTTTTTTGATTACAAAATATAACTATTTCAACTTAGAGTTTAAAATATAAATTTAGAAATGAATGAGAGTATTATTATGAAAGACAAGATTGGCTAGCTTAGGTACGTTTTTTTTTTTTTTGGGTCCTGAAAGTATATTTTGGTTTTCATCCTTGAATTACATTTTTTTTTTGTTACATGTCATTCTTTCGTCACGTTCACCGTTAAATTTTTTGGATTTTTTTTCCCTCCTAGTAGGAATGATCAAATTCGGTCCGGTTCCGGTTCCGGGCCTTGAATCGCCGGTTCCGGTTCGGCCAAATGGTAACCCTTAACCGGCCCGCACTAACCCCGGTTTCGATCCGTCCGGTTCCGGTTTTCTCCCCGGTTCGCTTCGGTTTCGGGCTTTTCCGGTCCGGTTCTTTGGAAAACATGGAAATTTCGTCTGGTTCACGGTTCCGGTTCCGGTCCAGTTTGGCATTTTTGTAACCCTTAACCGGCCCGCACTAACCCCGGTTCCGGTCCGTCCGGTTCCGCTTTTCTCCCCGGTTCGCTCCGGTTCCGGGCTTTTCCGGTCCGGTTCCGGTCCGGTTTTCCGGTTCCGGTCCGGTTTGGCCATCCCTACCTCCTAGCTGATTAAAAAACCCATCTTATTTTATGTTTTTTATTTTATTTTTGGCCCAAACTTTTAACCATTTACTTAGCCCATTAGATTAGTAATATTAGGATCTTATTACTGTTTTTATTTGGCGGGAACCGTGAGAAAAAAAAAAAAAAGCAGTGAACAGAGCCGAAAACAGCAAATCCCGAGTGAAATTTTCCTTCACCGCAGCAGTTTTCAAATTGAGATTCCCGACTCGTTTGTGGTTCGATTGGTGTGATTTTTTCGCCTGAATTTTCATAAGAGACAGAGGTATCTTCCTATCGGTGTTGATCGGAGTTTTCAGGTTTCTAAACAGATGATTTTATTGGTTATATCTGCTGCAGTTTCTGAGTAGTTTGCAGGGGTGTTTTTGGTTTAGATCAAGTTGTTATTCTTGATCTTTGTGTGTGCTATTTTTCTCTCTTTTACCGAACCTTTATTCGTAGTAGTGGATTTATTCTGGACAAGGTCCCATGGTTTTTACTTCTCGATTTGAGAAGGTTTTCCACGTTAAAATCATTGGTGTCGTTTTTCGTTGGTTGGTGATTGTCTATCCATATTGCTTTGATTATTATTTCTGCGATATTAGTATTTTCTGCTCCTAACAGGTTCACATAAGTAGAGAAATTTTATTTCGCATTGTTACTTTCTCATCAAAGTGGTATCAGAGCCCTTGATTTTGTGGTTTATTGACTTGTGTTGAACGATGGAGGTTAATACTAGTAGAATGATTAACTTGAATGGTTCAAATTATCAGTTGTGGAAATCATAGATGAAGGATCTTCTTTATGTGAAGGGTTTTCACCAACCTGTTTTTTTGTTCAGAAAAACCAGAGGGTAAAAGTGATGATGATTGGGCTTTGTTGCACCGACATGTTTGTGGGTATATCAGACAGTGGGTAGATGATAATGTGTTGAACCATGTCGCATACGTATATACATGCCCGTACTTTGTGGACTAAGCTTGAACAGTTGTATGCCCGGAAGACTGGAAATAGTAAATTGTTTTTGATGAAACAATTGATTGGTTTGAGGTACAGAGATGGGACTGCTATGACAGATCACTTGAACACTTTTCAGGGATTTATGAATCAGCTATCAGAGATGGGTATAAAGTTTGCTGAAGAGATAAAAGGTTTATGGCTTTTTGGTACGTTACCAGATTCATGGGAGACTTTTAGAACTTCTTTGTCAAACTCTGCACTTGATGGTATTATTTCTATGAAAATCGCTAAAGGTAGTGTTCTAAATGAAGAGTTGCGAAGGAAATCACAGGGTTTCAGTTCACAGGCAGATGCCTTAGTTGTTGAAGACAAGGGAAGAAATAGACACCGAGGTCAGAACAACAACAGAGGCAAGAGCAGAGATCAGTCGAAAAACAGAAGCAAGTCAAGGGGTAGATATGCAGATAAAGAGTGTGATTACTGTGGTAAGAAAGGGCATATTAAGAGGTTTTGCTTTCAGTTGAAAAATGAGAATAGGAAGTCCGAGACAGAGATGGTAAGAAATATGATAACAATGATGGAGATCGAGTTGCTGCAGCCACTGAAGATTTTCTTCTTGTCTATGATGATGAGAGTATTAATTTCATAGGCAATGAGGTAAGTTGGGTAATAGACAGTGGTGCTTCTATTCATGCCACCTCTCATTTAGATTTCTTTACATCCTACACACCTGGTGAGTATGGGTCTGTTAAGATGGGAAACGGTAATTTGGCAAAAATTATTGGGATTGGTAATGTTTGCCTTGAAACGGAAGTTGGCATGAAACTAGTTCTCAGGGATGTGAGGTATGTTCTGGATCTTCGTCTGAATTTGTTATCTGCAGATAGACTCGATGATGATGATTTTTGCAATACTTTCGATTGTGGCCAATGGAAGCTTACTAGAGTTTCTATGATTGTGGAAAAAGGTAAGAAACACTCTGCCTTATATTCCATGCAGGCAAAAGTATGCAAAGACAGTATTAATGTTGTAGAGTTCGAGATTGCTGTTGAGCTTTGGCATAAGCGACTTAGCCATATGAGTGAAAAGGGAATGGAAAAATTGGCTAAAAAGAATCTTCTTTCTGGGATGAAAAAATATGCAGTTGAAGAGATGTTCTCATTGCTTAGCAGGTAAACAGAACAGAGTTTCTTTTAAGAGTCGCCCTCCTTCTAGAAAGCGTAATTTACTTGATCTTGTATACTCTGATGTGTGTGGTCCGATGAAAACTAGAACACTCGATGGTTCTCTTTATTTTGTGACTTTCATTGATGATCACTCTAAGAAGTTATGGGTTTACACCTTGAGTACCAAAGATCAAGTGTTAGATGTGTTAAAAGAATTTCATGCTTCTGTTGAGAGAGAAACTGGGAGAAAGCTGAAATGTATCCGTACAGATAATGGGGTGAGTATACAGGTCCGTTTCATAGATACTGCAAGGAGCAGGGTATTCGGCATCAAAAGACACCTTCGAAGACACCGCAGTTAAATGGTATTGCAGAAAGAATGAACAGGACACTAGTGGAAAGGGTCAGATGTCTACTTTCTCATGCAGAGCTTCCAAGAACGTTTTGGGGTGAGGCTTTGAGTACAGTTGTTCATGTACTGAATAAGTCACCTTGTGTTCCGCTGAATTTTGAAGTACCAGAAAAGGTTTGGACAGGTAAAGATGTATCGTATGATCATTTGCGTGTTTTTGGGTGTAAGACATTTGTACATATACCTAAGGATGAACGGTCCAAGCTTGATATGAAGACACGTCAGTGCATTTTTATTGGCTATGGTTTTGATGATTTTGGCTACAAGCTTTATGATCCGTTTGCAAAGAAGATTATTAGAAGCAGAGATGTAGTTTTTATGGAAGATCAGACTATAGCAAACATTGATAAAGCAGAGGTGTCACATGACATCGGTGATTTAATTGATTGGGATCCGGTTCCTTTGGAAGCAGTACCAGAGCGGGTTGAGAATGATGTTCAGGATCATATACAGGATTCAGATGAAGCTGAGACTCCTATGCAGATTGATGATCGCAGCTACCCACAAGCAGAAGAGTAGCAAAATGTGAGCCGAAGCCAATTGAAGTCCCACCTGCAGCTTAAGTTATTCCTCCTAGATGGTCCAATAGAGATCGACAGCCTTCTAGCAGGTACCCTGTTACTGATTATGTGTTATTGACTGATGGGGGAGAACCTGAGTGTTATCAGGAGGCTATAGCACATGGGGACAAGGATAAATGAGAGAATGCCATGCAAGAAGAGATGAAATCTTTGCATGACAATCACACTTTTGAGCTAGTAAAGTTACCTAAGGGTAAGAGAGCACTCAAGAACAAATGGGTATACAAGTTGAAGACTGAAGAAAATAGTTCGCATCCAAGGTACAAGGCAAGATTGCTTGTGAAGGGTTTCAGTCAGAAAGAAGGGGTAGATTTCGGGGAAATTTTTTCACCTATTGTGAAGATGTCATCTATTCGAGTTGTTCTTGGTTTAGATGCTAGTATGGACTTGGAGATTGAACAGTTAGATGTAGACATGGGCAACCGGTTCCCGGTTACGGTTCCGATTTCGGGAAAGGGGGGAACCGAGATGGAACCGCAAAATACCGGTTCCCGGTTCCGGTTCCTGTCTGCCGGTTCCGATTCCGGTTTCAAGGTTTTTCGGTTCTTTTTTGTTTTTTGTTTTTTTGGGAAGGAAATTGATGTAGGAGACGACTGCCCAGGCGCTGTTTACTATCTTTCTACCTTCCTTTTAGTATGGTAAGTGATACATGGGTCTATTATGTTCCCTTTTTCCCCTTTACTTTAGAAACTTTTACAATTTTCCTTATGCTTAAACAAGTTAAACTACCAAAGTTACCGACAGTAGATAAGACTTGTTTTGGCTACAAACGTTCCTTTCCTTTTCGAGTAGGTCTAGGGAGAAACGCGTTTCTCCATAAGTTATGGAGAAAAGGGTTTCTGGATATCCAGAAGCTTTAGGATTGATATCCAGAAGCTTTGGGACGGATATCCAGAAAAAAGATTTGAGACCAAATCCAAGGCCAAGACCAAATTTCTGATCTGGATATCACTTTCACAAGGTTCTGGATATCCAGAACATTGAATATGGATATCCAGAAGCCTTAAAACTTATATCCAGAAGCCAATTCTAAATTTCTGGATATCACTTACATAAGGTTCTGGATATCCTTTCAAAGAGTTCTGGATATCCAGAAGCTTTATAATTGATATCCAGAAACTTACAAAATGATATCCAGAAATATTTAATAAATTTCTGGATATCCTTTCAAAAGGTTCTGGATATCCTTTCAAAAGGTTCTGGATATCCAGAAAAGAAAGGAGAAGGCAAGCTCAATCCAAACAAACCCAGAAATTTTGAAGCAAAGAAAACAAAAGTTGATGCACATAGTAGGAAATAAGCTATGATTAGATCAATAAAAGCACCCACAAGACCTAGAAAGGTCCAATAATGCATAGGCTGGCCTGCCATCTCCCAAAATAAAGTTAAATTTCTTCCAATACCCAGAAATTTGCGTCGATTCTTTAAACAGAAAAGTAAATAGGAATGGATTTAATCAATCAAATCAACAAAGGGGGTGGAAAAAGAAATCACCAATCAAGAAACTCAAAAAGCAAAAATGTTTTTCCTTGTCGTTTGATCTGTGTAGGAAATGATGGGTTCATAGGAGAATGAAATTGGATTGTTGAAACAGGGTTTAATTTGAAAACGAAAGGGGTCGTCGGGTGGTATGGCAGGGACAGGACGCCGGAGGGGAGGAATCAGGCGGGAGAAGGGGATTATGGTTGCTTATGCTGAGTATTTGTCGGGATTGGTGAAAGGGAGCCGTGTCGCGTAAAGAAAAAACCCGTTTCTCCATAAATTATGGAGAACCACGTTTCTCCCTAGATTTTGTGTTCCTTTTCATATGGATACATGGTATTCTCCTGTCTCCTGCTATGAAAAGATTGTTTTAGCATTGCATAAGATGAAGGAATTGTAAATAGAACCCTCCTTTTGTTTTGAAAAAAAAAATGCTTACAGTGTCTCATTTGCTTGTAGATTAAACCTTTTTTCCTTATCATCGAAACCCACTAAGGGTTTAAGCTGTTGACGTAGCTTCATATTTTCAAAGGATTTCAAGTGGTTATATATTGCCTTACATTGCTTAATCTTGAGGGTGAAGATTAATAGTGCTTCATTACAGGAGCGGACCAGCCTTTTTTTTTTTTTGAAAAAGGTCTAAAAAGTTAAAAAAAAAAAAAAAAAAAAAAAAAAAAAAAAAAAGGGGCAAAAAGGACTGAAAAAGCTGTCAAAAACTGAAAATTTTGATTTTTTTTTGAATTTTCTGTTAGAACCGCCGGTTCCGAACCGCCGGTTCTCCGATTTGGTTTCCGGTTCCGGTTCTAAAACCAGCGGTTCACGGTTTTCGAAAATGTCGAACCGAGAATCGGACGGTTTCGGTTCTTGCCGGTTCCGGTTCTGCTAGTTCCGGTTTTGATTCGGTTCTCCGGTTCTTCCCGATTCCGATTTCGATTTGCCCATGTCTAGTTAGATGTGAAGACCGCTTTTCTACATGGAGATTTAGAGGAAGAAATTTTCATGGAGCAGTCAGAAGGTTTTGAGTTAAAGGGAAAGAAAAACCTATTTTGCAAGTTGAAGAAAAGCTTATATGGGTTGAAACAAGATCCAAGACAATGGTACAAGAAGTTCGAATCATTCATGGGGACACACAAATATACTAGGACAGCTTCTGACCCTTGTGTTTTTGTTAAGAAATTTCCTGATAATGATTTTATAATTTTACTGTTATATATTGATGACATGTTGCTTGTTGGTCAGGATATCAAGAAAATTGACAAGTTGAAGAAGGAGCTTAATAAGTCTTTTGCCATGAAGGATTTGGGTCCAACAAAACAAATCATTGGCATGAGAATTAGCCAAGATAGAAAGGAAAAGAAGCTTTGGTTATCTCAAGAGAGGTATATTGAGAAAGTGCTTGAAAGGTTCAAGATGGATAAGGCCAAGCCGGTTGGTACTCCACTTGCTAGTCAGTTCAAGTTGAATTCAGAACAGTGTCCCTCTAGTGTAGAACAGAAACGGGAAATGGAACGAGTTCCGTATGCTTCAGCAGTTGGTAGTTTGATGTATGCAATGGTGTGTACAAGGTCAGATTTAGCTCATGCAGTTGGTGTTGTCGGCCGGTATCTCTCTAATCCAGGTAGAGAACATTGGGCAGCAGTTAAGTGGACTCTCAAGTATCTTAGAGGCACTTCCAAGTTGTGTATCTGTTACGGAGAAGACAAGCAAATTTTAAAAGCTTTCACAGATTCTGATATGGCTCATGATTCTGATTCGAGGAAGTCTTTATCGGGGTACTTGGTCACATTTGCAGGGGGAGCAGTGGCATGGTAGTCAAGGTTGCAGAAGTGTGTTTCACTATCTACCAGGAAATATTCCGTCGGTAAATCAAGCGCCAAAATACTGGCGGTAATAAAACGAATATTCGAGGAATATTCATTTTAGCGGCGGAATATAGCGGCGGAATTAAATTTCGTCGCTAAATTTGACGCCAAAATCATTCCGTCGCTAAAGCTTAATTTCCGTCGCTATTTAGCGACGGAATGTGTCCATCGCTAAAGCACCTGTTTCTGGTAGTGGATGAAGCGGTTTACTCAGAAAATTGGGTGTATGCAAGAGAGGTATGTGGTATTTTGTGATAGTCAAAGTGCTATTCACCTTGCTAAAAATTCTAGCTTTCATTCAAAGTCGAAGCATATTGATGTTCGGTATCATTGGATTCGTGATACTCTGAAATCGAAGTTGCTACACCTTGAAAAGGTTCATACGGACTGGAATGGGTCAGACATGATGACTAAAAGTTTGCCAAAGAAGAAACATGATACCTGCTGCGAGATCGCAGGTATGATGGGATTCTCGATATAATCAACATTGTCGGGAGGGGGAGTTTGTTGGGTGTTTTTTTCCCTCTTAGTTGATTAAAAAGCCCATCTTATTTTATGTTTTTTATTTTATTTTTGCCCAAACTTTTACCCATTTAATTAGCCCATTAGATTAGTAATATTAGGGTCTTTTTAATGTTTTTCTTTGGCTGGAACCGTGAGAAAAATAAGCAGCGAACAGAGCCGAAAACAGCAATTCCCGAGTGTAAAATTCCTTCAGCGCAGCAGTTTTCAATTTGCGATTCCCGACTCGTTTGTGGTTCGATTGGTGTGATTTTTTGGCCTGGGTTTTCATAAGAGATAGAGGTATTTTCCTATCGGTGTTGATCGGAGTTTTCAGGTCTCTAAGCAGGTGATTTTACTGGTTACGTCTGCTGCAGTTTCTGAGTAGTTTGCAGGGCTGTTTTTGGTTTAGATCAAGTTGTTATTCTTGATCTTTGTGTGTGCTATTTTTCTCTCTTGTACCGAATCTTTATTCGTAGTAGTGGATTTATTCTGGACAAGGTCCCGTGATTTTTACTTCTCAATTTGAGAATGTTTTCCACGTTAAAATCCTTGGTGTCGTTTTTCGTTGGTTGGTGATTGTCTATTCATATTGCTTTGGTTATTATTTATGCAATATTAGTATTTTCTGCTCCTAACAGGTTCACATAAGTAGAGAGTTTATTCCGCTTTGTTACTTTCTCATCAAAATCTTCAAAATCTTCGTTAAAATAAAGCTTATAGCTGGCATGTTGATGCAAGAAAAATGTTGAGTTGGCCATTACATTGCATGGATAAAAACTTGGAGACTAAGTTTGTAATCATTTTATAATCATTTTCATTCTAATAAATTACAATTATCTAGCTTTTGATTTTTCTTGTATCATGTCTATTTTTAGATTTTAACATACTAAATATAAATAAATTTATGTATTTTAATTGAATTTTATCTTTTGTGATATTTTTTTATTACTATATGACAAAGATATTTAGGCACCACACAATAGATTTGTAGTAAATAAATGTATTTTCAATTACAAATTTTTATTAGGATCATCAAATTTTCAATAAAGTTTTGGTCAAAACGACTCTAAGTTAACCATTTTGATCAATTTGTAAACGTATCTGATGACGCAGGAAACGATCCAGATCAGCCTTATTCTAGCAATTAGGTTGATCTCCAGCCAATGTGACCTGAAATCACGAATAAACGACTTGTCGGGGTGGTCTCCGGCTAAGACCCTCCGACGTAATGATGAGATATGGTGTATTGAGCTTATAAACTGAAATGAATAACGTATATTCAGAATAGCGAATAAGAGATTACCTTATAACGTTGTATATTGTCTGGTATTTATAGTGGAGTCATGTTATCATTGTAAATTCCTAGAGTCACAGAGATGTAGTGGGCGTAACTGTCTCCGAGAATGTAGGAGGCGGTTACGGATAACGACGTAGACGGACGTACGCGTTGGTAGGTCGAGGTCGCTTGAGTATTCAAAGTCGACCTGACTTTGTGCTTTGGCTTGATAGCAGTTGTACAATTAGATGATCGTATGTCGAACAAAGCTAGGTCGGGACCACGGATGGTCGGACAATGAGCTAGGTCGACTGATCTTTGTCGTTGGGCCTTTGGTATTGTAGAAATTGGAACGGCCCATTCCATAGTAGTGTCTTGGTGATGTCTGAAATGTTGGATTTCATTCGTTGGGCCTGGCTCATCACTTTTATTTCGTTCAGTGGCCCCCAACTTTTTGTGTTGACTTTGTCGACCAGGAAGTTATATAAAAAATTTGTGATGGCTGACACATCTCGCTGTTGGATGGTCAACTGAGTAGATGTAGGTTGATCTCAACTATTGACTTTCGACGGTCTGACACGTCATTTAATGCACCGTAATTTTCGTAATGATGGTACGATTCTGGCGAGTGGACATCTGTCTTGGGAACCGATGCGGGGCAATAACTGACGGAATAACGGTCGTGTCTCCCACCGTTTCCAATCTTGGTAAGGTTTTGGAAACATATAAAAGGAGAAAACCTTTTCATTTACAAACTTTACAAACCCCAAATTCCTCAAGTACTCAGCAAGAACAAAAAGCAAGGAAATCGAATTTCTGGTGCAATTAAGCTTTCGTTTCACCTTTGAATCCTTTCTTCTCCGAATTAATCAAGGTATCCTTCAATTCCTCCGTATTTAGGCTTAATTTTAAGTTTTTCTCTGTATTCTGTCATGGCTAGGACCTTTGACTTCGAGCTAGGTGTTAGGTATGGATACAACTCTATAAACCTTAGGATTTACAAAAGGTTAGAAGGTCCATGGGTGGAATTGACGAGGGAGGAGTGTATTATCATCTTAGATAGGTGAGGTTTGTTTTATGGTGAGTAGAGCCGTCAAGTGGAGACGGTCCCGCCGGAACGTCCCATCCCGCCATACAAATGGGATGGGATGGGATGGAATATTTTAGTCCTGTCCCGTTTCGTCTCGTCCCGTTCCCGTCGGGGATAACATAGTGCGATCCCGCCCATCCTGTCCTGTCCCGTGTAAGCCAATCAAAATGAACAAAGAGCTTGTGGTGTAAATTTTTTTCCATTGTAATTGAAATGGCATGAAAATGAAAACAATTTCATAATGATAATTTAATTATCCCCATTCTCTTCATCATCTTTTAGGTGTTTTTATCTTCCAACTATTGCCACATTGCTCACTTCATTGTCTCTTTTATAATAACTCTGTAAGCATATAAAAATCATGGTAAATTAGTTGACACCCACTTGAGCTACTTCAGGTTTTCGGATAACCTGCTATGTATTTAACCTTGAAACTCAAGGGTGTTGCCATAATTTTTTGCTAGCTTTCTCAGCTGAACTAATATTTCATGGTTGTAATAATGGTGAACTTTTCCTATCCAATTTCAGTTGGTTGCTCGCGAAGTGCAAAATTCATTTATCTCTTTTGACACATTTTAAGTAGCTCCCCTCAAACTTATTGACTTCTTTTACAGTGGACTCTATTAGGTGGGTTCGTCCAAATTCTATTATCTTAGGATGCTATTAGTTGACTGACGACGGAAAGAAGGAGAACTACCTGGTCCAAGTCATCTCATGAAATCTTGGCCGGCCGTGGCCGTGGCCTTGGTGCCTAGTCAATGCCTAATTCCTCCTAGTCAACGGGTCCTGCATTGTCCCACGGGATCCCACATCCCGCAAATGGGATGGGATGGGACAGAGTATTTTAGTCCCGTCCCGTCTCGTCCCATTCCCTTCGTGGGACAACATAATTTTGTCCCGTCCCATCCCGTATTCCCGAATTGACAGCTCTAATGGTGAGGTGGGGTTTTCAGCTAGAGAGAGTATGGGGGATTTGGGGGCGGACGATCTACGGATTGTCTGTTTTTGTCTTTTCAACAAACTGATATACCACCTCATTATTTTATACATCAAATCCAACAAACCACCCTTTCCTAGAGAAATTCCTAGCGAAAGGTTAGCATTCCCAAGGAAATCTAGGTCGCCCATAGGTTGTTCGAAACATACATCAACTAGGACTAACACTACTAGAAAAAATAGGATTGCCAACGGCCAATTTCGTTCTTAAATAGACAAAGTCGTCCCTAAATTCAATATTAAGAACGGTTTTGGTCGTCCCTTTTTTCTCGTCGCTGAAGGGTACCACGCTTGGTCGTCGGTAATTAAGGACGACACTGTCGTCCCTAACTGATATAAGTCGTTGCAGGTTAAGCCATTTACGGACGACACAGTCGTCCTTGATTTCTAAATTTAAGAACGACAATGTCGTCCCTACCATCCAGACCAAAATAAGGACGACATTGTCGTTGCCTCGTTTCTAAAATTAAGGACGACAATGCCGTCCTATACTTGGTTTCCAATTAAAAAAAAATTACTATTTTCTTAAATAGACGTTTTTATAATTAATATAAATAATAATTTTAAAGTTATACCAAATAAACTCTAATCAAATAAACTTGGGTGTAATATCACAAGAACATCCTCAATCTAATCAAATAAACTTGGCAGGGAACCAAAAAAACAGCATTCACTGACCAAAAAAACAGCATTCACTTGGCAGGGAACTCTAAAATGTATTCCAAGTACCAGATTAAGATAAAGAGAAAAAAAAAATATGGTCTGAAAATGATTTCATTCCCGACGGTTGCTAGTTCTTGAAGGTGCCATTGGTGGTGCCACCGCTTTGTATCCCATTCGTCTCCGCCAAGAATCTGGGCCGCAACCAAACATAAACCAAGTCATTAAAAGATAATCTTAACATGTAATCCTGCCCAAACATTATTTTTTATATTGCCTTAGTTTGAGACACGGTTCCAAAAGACAGACAAAACTTGTAATAGTACAAAAATCAACCCCCAATGAATTGAAACGAAGATCTTCTTACTTGTACAAATAAATTCAAAAAATATTATCAAAAGTCGTAATTTAGTACTCATACGTGAAAATAAAATAGTACTAACGTTTAAATAATAGGCTTTGCTTTTCTACCAAACAATTAATCTAATTTGGCGAGCTGAATGACGACGAAAACAACAAAAAAAAAAAAAAACAAGGATCCAGTTCCCACCTGGCTTACATGCCAACCTTCTAACTCAATTGGAGTATTATGTATTCACTCAGGCCATCCCTATTTTATTCCTATACCTAGTAACTGGGAGGGACTAGGGAAAAATCAACTACTCATTCTACTTGTAAGTAAAAAATACTTGTCAAAGTAGCTGTTACTTATTCTTCTTACTTGTACAAACCACGGAAACGACATCAGTTCTCCCCATGTTCAAATGGTCCCCAGACCCTTCTTACTACCTAATACCAAGGTTCTAAAAAGCGCTAGGCGGATGCTAGGCGGCGGAGCCGGGCCTAGCGCCTAGGCGGGGACTAGTCGGGGACTAATCGGGATTAGTCGAGATTAGTCAGGACCTAGGCGGGGCTTAGAACTAGGCGTTGGAGAGGGGCCTAGCGCCTAGGCGGGGCCTAGGCGCCCTTAGGCGGGGTCTTTTAGAACAGAGCCTAATACAATAGGGCTTCAGTCTACTTTCTTTCTAGAATACAAAAATGACATAAGTAATGATGCATCCCCCCCTCCTTCCAGTTTTATCTACAAACTATCAAGTGTCAACACGGATGAGTTGGTCCAGTCAACCCAATCACATTAAGTCCAATCAAATGGGGTAAGGCCAAATTATGATAATGCATTTGCTTACAAAATGTGGTAACAATTGAAGATGAGTTTGTGAATATTTTTAACTATGGACTTAGAAAAAGAATTTGTACAAGAAATAATGCACAGTTTCAAAAAAGTGACAAGATGGGACAAGCACAACTGCAGCAGCTAGAGGTAACTCACCAACATCAGGAGTCCACCCAACAGCCGAAACAGCAAGATCTTCTTCTTGTTGCTCCTTGTTCTCTTCAGGCTCCCTGTAAAACAGTCCCAAAAACACCCAAAAACTACCCCTGTTCTGCATTAGAATCTGCCAAAAAAAAAAAAAAATAGACTCAAACATTATTTCCTCCTCCATTACCACTACCACGTGCCCAGCCACCGCTATTCCCACCACCCAAACCACTACCAAAATTAAAATTTACACCACCATCCCTCAACATATCCATATAGAGACCATAACCGCCATTGCCACCGCCACTGCCACCGCCATTGCCATTGCCAGCTGCCATTTGCCCAGCTGCCTTTGCCCAGCGCCACACCCACCGCTATTAGGCGAGGCTGAACTCTGTCTGCTGTTTTGTTGCTGCATTTGCTGAAACTGGTAATTGTATTGAGACTGATGTTGTGAGTACAAACCTCCGGGTGGGAACATACTCACAACATTTACCTTTTTTTTTAATTCTCGTGCAAAGTCAAACTAAAAACATTAAACGGGACGGAGGGAGTAGTATTTATGATTGAGAAAAGGAAAATAGGCGAATTGAGGGGGGGTTGTTAGCACATGTAGTTTGTTATAATAGATAGATGGAGCGTGAGGGGATGAAGTGAAACTTAGTAGTTGAGTTGTACCAAAGCAAAGGGAAGGGAAGGGAAGGATGGTTCTTCTTCTTCTACCAGGCAATACAACTATAACTAGAACTAGAACCAGAAGAACCAGTAGGGGAATATTTGTTAGCTGCCACCAAAACCAAAACCAAAGCCAACGCCAACGCCAACTAGTAGTGGTAGCAGCAGCCATTAATATAAACAAACACAAAAAGCAGGATACCACCACCACCACCAAAGAAGAAGCAAACGCTTTATGCAACACAATCGGCAAAAAAAAGGCAAGGCTCGGGATTGTCCTACTTGGGATTGTCCTACTTATCTCTTTTCTACTCTGTTAGTCAATAATGCAAACACTTGGAGTGCATGAACAACAAAGGAATGAACTGTCATTTTTTTTCATGAGCAATGCTAAACAATCAACAGTCAAACATCATATACGAACTGAAATCCATAAAACAAACAAGGAAATCCATTAAATTTTTTGAATAATGCTAAAAAAAATTGTGGGTTTCAAATTTTGGAGTGATAATTTACCAACAAAACAACGAACAAAAACTAACCTGGAAAAGAGAGTTTGCCGAAAAACAAAAGGTAGTTTCGAAAATCTCAAAAAACTTGCTCGAAATTGAGATCTGCAAAAACAATGAACGAAAATTTGAGAAATTAAATGACTAGTAATGCGAAAATCTGAGAAATTAAATCAACAATTTAACCAACTTACTCGAAATCAAAGCAACAATGGGCAAAAGATTCGATCCGGCATCGTTGTGAAGAGAGCGCGGAGGGGGAAATGGGGGCGGAGCCGCGGAGGGGGAAAATGAAAGTGATACTGTAAGTTTTAGGGTTATTTAGATTTAGGGGAAAAATGAGAGGGAGAAGTGGGAGGGAATTTTTTTGCCAAAAATAAGCCACGGCAGTGTCGTCCTTTATTTTAGGACGATTTTTAATAAATATAAGGGACGACATTGTTGTCCTTATATTCCTTCATTTTTCCCGCTTCCACTAGCTGACGACACATTTTCTTTAAAGACGACTCAGTCGTCCTTAAATATTATTTCAAAACACCAACGACAATGTCATTGGTTAATAGTAGAATGTCGTCCCTTTTTAAGGACGATTATTGTCGTTGCTTTTTGTCCGTTCCTAATTGTTGATATTCTAGTAGTGTAATTCCCCTATTTCTGTGTCTTCTGTAGATATGGCAACTAAAGGATCGTCTGCTTCTGCATCATCGAGCTCCTCCTCCGAAAATATAGTTAATACATTTGCTCGACGGTTGTCCCATGCCGCAATGAGAGAGGCTATGCTGCCCCCAGGCCAGCAATTAGTAGGAAGAATACAAAATCAAGAATCAACATCTTGCACGACTTTTTGAAGTCCCCAGAGATGACTTCCACCTAACTCACTTCACTGAGAGGAAAAGGAAGGCCCAATCTTGGATGCATTGGGGTCTGAATCCGGCCAAGGTATCTTTCTATTATGGCCAATTTGAGGTCGGCCTACGCCTACCCTTAGATCCCTTCATCTACGAATTTCTAGAGTGCTTGGCCGTTGTCCCCATGTAACTAGGTGCCAATACAGTTAAGGAGCTAGAGTGCTTTCCCATGGTTTGCCAGTTTGTAGGGTACGAACCTTGCATGCATGTTTTTAGGAGGTTTTTCAAGGTGGTAGTGAATGATAAGATCTTTGAGCTTAGTACACCGACCAAAGCTAAGGCCCCAAAATTGTTCATCAATCTACCCGATAAGGTTTCTAGGTGGAACACCCACATGATATTAGTGGAAAGTAGAAAGGGATGGGAGTTCCCTTTGCCCGAAACTGATTCACCCCCAATGAAGGAGGAAGAATACTGGGTCCCGGATTGGAGTGAAGAAATCTATCGCAGGTTAGTGCTGGTGGCTCAGAGGAGCACCATTAGTTGGGCTGCACTTGGGTCGGATAAATACTTTTTTATCCGGGTCGGCATGATGCTAGGTGGAGATGGGGAAGTAGCCCCTTTAGTACCAATAATCCGTAGCTTGAGATACCCAGATTGGGTAATCCATGAGAGGGAGAGGTTTGAGTCCCTGTGCCATTATTGCAAAAAGAAGCTAGGTCATACAGAAATGTGTTTTATTATGACGGTTAAGTATTTACTTGCTTTCTTCCTTAACTTGTATATTCTAGCTCACATATCTTTTTTGATAACTGTTTCCTTTTTTGATCGTGTAGTCCTTACCCCCGACCAAGAAGCAAATATGAATTGCATCATCGATTTAGGTGATAGAAGGAGGAATAAAAAAGCCAACAGAGCCTCCCATGCCCGTGCCAGCCGTGAGAAGGAGGCTGAGGATAGGAATAAGCTGCTCCCCAAGGCCAGCGTTGGGATGGTCCCCATTGATGGGACTGGGCCAGTGGATCCAATCGAGCAGGCCCCCCAAGTTCAAGTAATAAGGGCAGAGGGGGAGGTCGACACTTCGACCGAGCTAGCTTTGGGCTCCGAATCCCAGCATGAATCAGTTGGGCAGACCCCCTTAATTTTGTTGACTTGGTGCTCGAGGATGTCGAGCAAGAAGATGATGAGGATGCCCTTCCTCTGAATTAGCTTAAGAAGAGGTCGCGTGTCGACCAAGGTCTTGATGGAGCTGGCACTTCCCGAGCAGCGGGCTCTGCCTCCAGTTACCCTCCACCTCAAGCTCCTCAATCTAGAAGCACTGTTGAAGTGCAAGCCTTGGTGGAGAGGCTTAGTTATGTCCCTCCCCTCACATGTATATATAGCTTGAGCCGCCATTATCCTGATCTGGGATTGGGGCAAGTTGTATTAAGACGGGCTGCAGATAGGGATCTGTTGGTGTAATGCCCTAGGCTTTAGTTATGTTTAACTTAAACCGTTATGTATCATCTTTATCATTTATTATAGAGAAAAGATTATTTGATTCATTATATGTTTACATGTTTATTATATTGAACTGCGTCCCTAGTTGTTGTGAACAACTAGTATAAGTTGGTAATGGATAATCATAGAGATGATTATATGCATGGAGATGCACATTACACTTATGGGTACTTGCTAGAGAACGAGTACTGGACTTGACCTACTTATGAGATTTATGACATGGTCTGTTGTCATGATTAAATCTCATGATAGTCGTGTTATTGAATCCTTTGTACCTGAGATTATCATCGTCTTCCACATGGTGAAGATCGTGTTTGATATAGTCTAACACTATCTTTAATCGGATAGCAATAAGGGCTATGTTGGCACGATTGGATTCATGTAGGGAAGAATGATAAGTCAAGAAGGGATTTGTCCCTCTTATAAAGAGAGATGTTTGCTTGGGCCCCTCGATGAATGATGTTGATGAAATGTGTGGCCACACTCAAGTGATTTGATAGAGATCAAATGCATTTGGATTATCAACATATTCGGAATCGAGAAAGCATTGAACGGAATGAGTTGACATAGACCATGACTCATGTTCAATTGGACATCGTGAACAAAGGGATTATGACATTTGATCTATCGAGGAATCAAGCTTTGAAGTTATATTAATTGGGTGGATATAATGGTTTGCTAGAAACCACTTATGTCTTGTGAGGTCATGTTTTAACTCACTACCAACATAATATAATTCCTTTTGGGTCACACACAACGAACAAATTTGATTCTGGCTGAAACTTGGATTTATGGCTTAGTTTGTAGTGCGACATAACTAGCCTGGAAAATTGGTATTCTGGCTTTTTATACCGCGCGACACATTTAGCCACGAGGGACGACTCGTCACGTTCTGGCCAAGTCGTGCCTTGTGAAGGGACGACAGAATCAGAGTGCAATCCATTGGGGATGACTCGTGCCCTGTGGGACGAGTCGTGCTCACGATTCGTACCCTCAGGCACGACTCGTGCCCCATTGATCTGGCAAACTGATTTACTGGCTCGAGGTACCGCGCGATAGAATTAGCCAATGGCATGATACACCGCGCGATATACTTAGCCTTTCCGTACGTGTATCCTTGGCTGATGAGGTTTTTGTGTTTGACAAGGATTTTACCCTAATTGTTAGGGATTTATACCTATGTATAAATAGAAATCCGTGTGCAGCCAAAAACTCTCTCTCTCTTTCACACATACATCATTGTTCTAAGTTTATGAAATTCTAGATTGTGATTTTGATTTTGAATCAAAAGGCTTCCATTGTTTTGGCTTTGATTATTTAATATTGATTCAATAATCAAGAGGATCATCTAGCAATCCTACAAGAAGAGTTCTTGGTTCGTTCGCGTGTGGATCACCATTAGAGGGAGGTTGCTTTATCTCTTAAATCTTGAAGCTCCATTGTTGATTTCATCACCAAGTTCGAGGAAGGAAAGTAGAAGATTCAACATCAAAGTTCAAGGCTTGAATTTTGAGATCTATTTTTGATCAACCAAATCGCATTCAAGGTATGTAATTCTATTTCATGGTTTTCTAATCTCTTCATGCTAGGCGGATCATAGGGCTAGGGTTTTGTTGTTATTTCTAAGTTCTTCTTGTAACCCCAAAACCCAACAGGATCTACTAGCCCAATTTGCTGAGGGGCTCACTCCTGAAGAGTTCAGTGACAGGTCGGGCCTCCTTCATTTCGAGGTAACACTTATATATTTTTTTACACTTTCTACTTTCCTTCTATTTGATCGCTGTATTTTTGGTCACTTTTCTTTGTATGACTGTTGTATTGACTTTTTTTGCAGTCTCTTGCTCTAATTGAGCAAGACAAGAGTAGCTGTAGAGCTGCTATTGAGAAGGAGCAAATAGCTTCTATAAAGTACTCGAGGAAGGCCAGGGAGGCTACTGAACTAAGGGAGAGGTTGCAAATTCTGACTCCGAGCTCCGTGCTGTCCGGGCAGCCTATTCCAATTCTGAGAAGGAGAGGGATGAGGCCCTAGCCGATTTGAAACTGGCAAGGGAGCAACTTGCTCCTCTTCAGAAGCAAGTGGAATCTTTTGATCCCATAAGGGCCAATATGGAGGAGGAAGCTGCTGCGGCCAAGTATGAGAAGGCCAGGCTGGAGGGAGATCTGGGTAAACTCACTACCTTGGTTCAAGAGCGTAATGCTCGCTAGGCCAAGATGATTGAGGACCAGCAAGCTACCCGGCTCAAATGGGAGGAAGAGGCCAAAACTAGAGAGAGGGCCGTCGTGGAGCAATTCAAAAACAGTGATGAATGCTACCACATCATAGTATCCCGAGCTAGGAATTTCTATGATGTTGGTTGGTAACATATGACTCAGCGTGCCTTGGTCGACCCTTCCATCGAGCTGCCAGTTGATAAGTTGGCTGAATGGGCCCATGCCGAAAGGTATGATATTGTAGCTCTGGCTGGTCACCCCCTTATTCCCTTCACTGCCAACGACTTGGCCGTCATAGCCCAACAAGATGCTGAAGATGGAGTAGAGCCTTGGGTCTCCCCTCCAGTTGAACAAAGGAACTTCAACACTATACTTCAAGAGCTGGAGGAGGCTGATGAAGCTGACGAAGAAGATGAGGTCACCCAAGACCAAGTCTTTCATGAAATCGAGCACCAAGAGAAGTAGCAGCAGGAGCAACCCAATGATGGTCAAGACAGATGATCCTCTTTTTATCTTTATTTTGGTTTTGTAATGAACAAGTCCCAAACAATCTTTCCTTACTGTTTTTTGTTTGGTACTGCCTTGGCCCAGTTTTGGGAGGCAGTTCAATTTATAACATTTGTCTTTTGAATCTGTGCAAGTCCTAGCCCGTCTTTAGGGGGACTTGCTATTAATGCTAGTTGAATGTTTGAATCATTTTGTTTTGATCCATATTTTTGTTTTTTGTCGAACTAGATTAAGTAGGAGAGTGACCAAATTCTTAGTCAGATCAATTTGTCAATAACGGAGCTGACTAGGGTTTTAATCGAGTTTGTTCAAAAGAATGAGACTGACATACGTCTTTAGTCGAACCTGTTTAAGAATAAGGTTGACTTAAGAGTTTGGTCGAGTCTGTTTAAGGAACGAGACTGACCTAACTCTTCAGTCGAACCTGTTTAAGAACAAGGTTGTCTTAAGATTTTGGTCGAGTTTGTTTAAGAAATGAGTCTGACCTAAGTCTTCAGTCGAACCTGTTTAAGAACGAGGTTGACTTAAGATTTTGGTCGAGTCTGTTTAAGGAACGAGACTGACATAAGTCTTCAATCGAACCTGTTTAAGAACGAGGCTGACTTAGGATTTTAGTCGAGTGTATTTAATATGCCGAGATCGACAAAGAGTCGGACTTGAGTTGAATAAAGTATGGGAGTGAACACAGTTTGTGGATTGAACTTCCATTTTATTGATGAAGTAGATCGTTACATAGAATGCTTAATTAGAAAGAAATAATATCTAACTAAGTGGCTAGCATGCCAAGGATGTTTTAGCTCGTCACCATCTGGATGGCCCATCATGTAGGTCCTCTCCTTAACAATTCTAGTGACGATATATGGTCCTTCCCAGTTCGGAGATAACTTATTCTATTTAGCTTTTCTTCCAGTTACCTCGATCTTCCTTAGTACGTAGTCCCCAACGTTGAACGACCTCTTACTGACCTTCTTGTCGTGATAACCCTTAGTTTTCTGTTTGTAGTTTACCATTCTAAGCTGAGCAGTCATTCGTTTCTCGTCTAGTAAGTCCAAGTCGAGCAGCCTATTAGAGTTATTCTGATTTTGAGAGAATAAATCCACCCTAGCCGTAGTAATTTGTAGCTCTGCAGGTGCCATAGCTTCCGACCCAAAAGTAAGAGCAAATGGGGCTTCCCCTGTAGGACCCCGGGTGGTTGTGCGGACTACCCAAAGAGCACGGGTTAGTTCGTCCAACCACCTTCCAGCTCGATCAATAAGGCCCTTACTTACTATCAAAACTAGTTTGTTCGCTGCTTTTGCTTGTCCGTTACCTTGTGGATAAGCAACTGATGACTTCCAATTTTTCACCCCCAACCTATTCATTTCTGTTTCGAAAGCTGTAGAAAATTGTAACCCGTTGTCCAAAATAATTGAATGTGGCACCCCAAAGCGGCACCAAATGTAATCGTGAATGAATTTGATGGCATTTTCCTCTGTTATTGGCTTTGCTTCAATCCACTTTGTGAAGTAATCAATGGCCAAAATAACGTACTTGCAATTTCCAAGGGCGGGTGGGAAGGGTTCGATCAATGTCGAACGGCCAAGCTGCGATCATCAGTGTTTGTTCGGTTGTTGAGAGCTTAGGTAGGTCGGCATACCTTTGACATCTGTCATATTTTCTCACGAACTCACGAGCATCCTCCCTTAGATGAGACCAATAGTATCCAAGAGTGAGTATCTTGTCCGCCAAAGTTCTGCCCCCCCCTCGGGTGTCCACCACATACCCCACTATGAAATTCGAGCAAGAGTTGATGAACCTCCATAGGGTAAACACACCTCAGTAATGGTCTCACAAACGATCTTCTGAACAATGCATCCTTTTGTATAGCAAACCTTGGGGACTTATTCTTGATCGATCTTGCCTTTTGCTCGTCAGCTGGTAGCTCGCCTGTTTCGATGTAGGCCTTCATTTCGTCAATCCAACACTTAGACCTGTTGACCAAGCATAGAACATGCACTCTTTCGTATACTGGATGCTTTAAGTATGAGATTAGTTCTCCATGCTGCTCGTCCGAAGTAGCCAGTTTGGATAGTAGGTCAGCCATTTCATTTTCTTCACGGCCTACCCTTTGTATTTCCGAGAATTCTAAGTCTTGGATCAACTTTATGACCAGCTCGCAATACTTGATCAAGATAGGTTGATCGCTTCATACTCACCTTTGACTTGATTCACGACCAGCTGGGAGTCACAATAAGCTATGATCTTTGTTGCCCCAAAGCATCTGGCTTATTCAATCGCTGCAATCAAGCCCTCATACTCAGTCTGGTTGTTGAAGGCTTGGACTTTGAACCTCAAAGCTTCCTTAAAGGTCCTTCCAGTTTCTGGCTCGATCAACACAATCCCAGCTCCACTCACATTCTTGGTCGCAGATCCATCCGAGTAAACCTTCCAGCAGTCGACGGGTAAGCTCACTGTCTGTTGGCCCGATTGTTCTTTTCCCTTCAAGCTCTCCTTTGGGGTGCTCTCCTTACTATCTTCCTTGGTGAACATAAGTTCGACCAAGAAGTCTGCCAAAGGTTGAGCTTGCAAAGCTTTTCAGAGACTGTACTCAATGTCAAACTCCGTCAATTCTATTGACCAGTTAAGTAACCGGCCTGAACTTTCCGACTTATGCAATATCTTCCTCAGAGGAGCGTTGGTCAGCACGACAATGGGGTGAGCTGAGAAATATGCCTGTAGTTTTCTGGCTGCAACCACTAAGGCATAGGCTACCTTCTCAGCATTGAAGTATCTTCCTTCCACGTCGTACAAGGCCTTGCTCACATAATAAACTGGTTTCTGAAGGCCATTTTCCTCTTTGACCTACACTGTGGCCACATCTTGATCTCCAGCTGATAGGTATACATATAAATCCTCTCCTTGGACCGGGCTACTCAGCAATGGGGGAGAGGCGAGGTATTCCTTGAGTTGTTGGAACGACGAGGAACATTCGGTCGTCCACTCAAAGTTTTTTGTCCCCCTCAATGTTTTGAAGAAGGGGAGAGACCTTTTCGCTGACTTGGCTATGAAGCGACCCAAAGCTGCCACCCTACCATTCAGCCGTTGCACCTCCTTGAGGCATGTTGGTTCCTACATCTCTACCAAAGCCTTTATCTTCTACGGGTTAGCCTCAATGCCCCTTTGTGATACCATGAACCCCAGAAACTTGCCGGCAGCTACTCCAAATACACACTTGCTCGGATTCTGCTTCATGTCGTTTGCTCGTAGATTGACGAACGTTTCTCTTAGGTCTACCACATGACGACCAGCCTTGGTTTTGATGACCATGTCGTCAATGTAGGCCTCCATGTTTTGGCCAATCTGAGCAGCAAAGCCGAATGGCATCTTCGTGTAGCAATATACCCCTCCAGCAGCTTGGAAGGCAGTCTTTTCAACATCATCCTCATGCATTCTGATCTGATGGTACCCTGAATAAGCATCGAGGAAACTGAGTGAGGCATGTCCAGCTATTGATTCAACCAACTTGTCAATCCGCGAAAGTGGCTAGCTGTCTTTTGGGCAAGCTACGTTCAGGTCGGTGAAGTCGACACACATCCTCCACTTTTCGTTGGCCTTCTTGACCATCACTACGTTTGCCAGCCAAGTAGTGTAGGACGCCTCCTTGATTATACCTGCACTAAGGAGTTTGTTTACCTCTTGATTGATGGCCATCTCCTTGTCTGTAGCAAAACCTCGTAGCTTTTGGCTTTTTAATTTTATGGTGGGGTAGACCTCCAGGCGTTGCACTGTGACCTCCTTCTTGATTCCCCTCATGTCTTCTACCTTCTAAGAAAAAACATCTGTGCTTTCCTTCAATAGGTCGACTATCTCCAGCCTTTCTTCTGGTTGCAGTTGTCTCCCTATTCTGATTTTTTGGTCGGGGTAGGAGGGATTAGCTTCTATCTCTTCTAGCTCGTCAACTGGTTCCATTTCTGGGCCATCTCTAAACTCCAGAGTTTCAATAATGATCTCTCTGACCCTTCTTCTTTCCTCAGCTCCCAAGTGTAGAGCATCTTCTTCAATCATGTCATCTAGCTCAGCAGCTATTTCCCCATTGGAGGCCCCTGAGTTTTGTTTGACTTGGAGGCATAGGTCGCCTATGATGATTTGGTCGATCAAAACTGTATCTGTCACGACCCAATTATTATCAGAGAGGCGTGTCGGCTCAATCATGACGTGGTCATGTGAGGGATAGGTCGTCTCTTCGACACATTGAATCGTTGATAATCTGGAAGTAGTGGTGACAGCTTTGAGAACATCCAACTTGCCTTTGAAGTGTCAATCTCCAATTCCCTCTTCTTTTTAGACCGTAGCACGTGATCTAGGTACTCTCTAGCTATGCTTAGGACGCACCCAACTCCTAACATGGTGGGGAATTTGACCCTTTGATGAGGGATTGAAGGTACCATCCCTAGAGCGACCTGTCCAGGTATACCCAATATAGCATGGTAATCACTTATAACATCAAAGACTATAAATGTTACCTTAGCTATTGTTCTCAAAGGATGCAGCCCGATGTCGACCTCCAACTCTATTTTCCCCTTGGTGTCAACCCTGTGATTGGTGAAGACCTCTAACCGACCTGAATAAGGTGATAAACTTGCATCTGTCAATCTCATGTCGAGGAAGGTTTTGTAGTAGAGGATAACCTTGCAGGCCCCCGTATCGACCAAAATCCTACTTGACATGCAATCATCAGTTAGCCTCGAAATCACCAAAATTTGCTCCCTTGCAGTCACGCTGGCCGCCAGCTCGTAGGGATAGAAACTGATCACTTCATCTTTAACACAGCTCCTGGGAGGCACATAGGGAGTTTTACTTAAGGCTCCGTTTGTTTCTACGTAAAATATTTTCCGAAAAATGATTTTCCGTAAAATGTTTTCCCAAAAATGAAGATGTTTTCCTGTAAAATGAAGATGTTTTCCAGAAAATGAAGATGTTTTCCGAAAAATGAGATAAACATGTTTTCGGCTGTTTGGTAAGGAAAATATTTTCTGAAATATATTTCCATGTGTTTAATGAAAATATTTTTCGAAACCGAATATTATTAGATTAATGTGATGACATATTTTTATTGAAATGAGTGTCTTTAAAATTATATTTTCTTGAATTATTAATTTTTTTATATTTTTTTTTCCTTTTCTTCAAACCAAGAGATTTTTTAGCTAATTGTTATAATGTAGATTTTAAAAAAAATCATGCTTAAAATATTATCCATCCACTTTTTTTATACAATTTTTGAGTTTATTATTGATAATTTATTTGTTAATTAAAACACCAAGAAAAAAATAAAATAAGAACTGAGATTTTGGTTATTGAACCATCTTCTTAAAAAAAGATAATAATAATAATAATATATATATATATATATATATATATATATATATATATATATGAGTTGTACATTGTGAAATATGAGTTGTACATGAAGGGCACCCTTTTTCAGAAAATATTTTACTTAGGAAAAATCCGTAAGTCATTTTCCTTAGAAAGGGCGTAAAATATTTTCTGGAAAACGTTTTCTTCATTTTTCGAAAAACAATCAAACACCGGAAAATGGGGAAAACATTTTTCGAAAAACAACCAAACATCGGAAAATGAGTTATTTTACGAAAAATATTTTCCGAAAAACAACCAAACATCAAAAAATTGGAAAAACGTTTTCCGAAAAATAATCAAACACCGTAAAACGAGTTATTTTACGGAAAACATTTTTCGAAAAACGTTTTACGTCGAAACAAACAGAGCCTTAGTTGAAAAATCTTGTGCTTGAGGGCAGTGTTGCTTGTCTCCTCAGAGATCACACCCAAAGTCAGTCTAGGTTTCCTTGGCTCAGGGACACCTCTTGTAGGCCGATTTCCTCCAGCTGACGATCTCCCTTCACAAACCTTTCCAACCTTCCTTTATCCACCCACTTTTTGATGTTCCTCTTTAAACACATACATTCCTCAGTTGTGTGCCTGGTATTCTTGTGATACTCACAGTACCTACTGTTGTCCCTTATGAATTTATTTTGAGCATTCATTGGGGCAGGAGGGCCTAGGTCGATCGCGTGTTGCCCATGATCTCGCCCCACTAACTGTGAGTGGGGTGAAGCTTTCAGGGACTCATTCTGTCGCCCTAGTCCTGTTTTTCCCCTTGTTGTCGTTGTTTTTTACCTCTCCCCCCTTCGTCGACTCACCAACTTCGTATGTTTAGATCCCTTGTCTTTCTTTCTCTCTTTTCGCTTTTCAACCACGACCACATCATATGCCCTTTCAAACAACTCCTTTATCTTGGTCGCCCTCCTAACCTGGAGCTCGTAATCCAGATCGAAATAGGACACTCCATTTCTAAAGCAGAAGATGACCTCCCTATCAGTGAGGTCCTCCTTAATCTGGTCGCCAACTCCTTAAACTGTGTGAAATAGCCCATGATACTCTCTGTCTTACCTTGAGTCATGTTGTTTAGGTCGATGACTGTCTTCTTACGAGCCCCAGCCGTAGAGAATCTGTCCAAGAATTTATTCCTCATATAATCCATTGAGGTGATGCAGCCAGTGGTCAGGCCGCGAAACCAAGTCAGTGTTGCACCTGTGAAGGTGCTGGTTAATGCCTTGCATAGCATGTCATCCACAGAGGCGACCAAGCACATAGTTGCCTCAAAGTGCTGCATATGATTCCAGGAATTGGTCATGCCTGAATACTTCTCTAACACGGGTAACTTGAAACGTGCAGGAGGCCTTTGGTCGAGCATCTCCTTCGACAAAGGTCGAAGAGTGCAGTCATTTTGTTCGACCTTCCCATTAGTTGCCTTTCTATCTGCCTCCATGCTATCCAACCTCATTTTCAAGTTAAGAAGCTCCCTAGCATCCATGTCGTTTCTTTGATGGGAGACAGAGTTAGATTTTTGTCTCTCCTCCTGGTAGGGTTCCCTTCTAGATAGGGTCCTCTGTCTCTCATTCCATGGGGGAGTCACCTCTCTCCTTTCTCGAAGAGATAGCGATCTTTCTCCCCTTGTTGGCGACCTACGTCGAGCCCGGTCAGCTTCGAGCCGCCTCCTTTGAGCTGAGTCGGCCTCTTGATCCCTTTGCTGGTTGAGCCTATCCCTTAGGTCGCCAGTTGGGTCAATGGAAATGTGGGAGGGAGGAGGCATTTCATTCCTCCTTTCTTCACCAGACGGTCTAGGACCTCCGTTAGTCCGTCTATGAGAGGTGACAGATGGGGCTACTCTTTATGATCATCTATCATCCTTGTTAGGAGACTCAGGCATATCGAGCAACTCATCTTGCACATCGAGCAAGCACTGCAGTATCCTAGCCTGCTCCAGCAGAATCTCCTTCCTACTAAAGTGAGTAGTTGAGGGACCTCCAATGTCGCCTGCTGGCTTACCCCTTGATCGGGCACGGGCCTTTTCTTCCTTCTCCTATCTTGTAAGCCCGCACTGTCAGCCACGCTGTTGGAGCGAGTGGTCCTCCTAGTAGGATTGCCTGGCGGAGGAGGAGGCAAGTTTGCAGTGCGATTTCCAACACATGCCTCAGCATTTCTCCCTGCATTCCCAAGCATTGGATTACTGGAGGAAGTTGTAGTATGACCATCGGACACCATGTTTGTGGTTTGAGTAAAGTTTTAAGGTCTAGCGTTTATCAATTCCCGACAATGGAACCAAACTGATGTGACCTGAAACCACGAACAAACGACTTTCCGGGGTGGTCTCCGACTAAGATCCTCCGGCGTGATGATGAGATATGGTGTATTGAGCTTATAAACTGAAGTGAATAACATATATTCAGAATAACGAATAAGACATTACCTTTTAACGTTGTATGTTGTCTGGTATTTATAGTGGAGTCATGGGATCATTGTAAATCCCTAGAATCACGGAGATGTAGTGAGCGTAACTCTCTCCGAGAATGTAGGAGGCAGTTACGAATAACGACGTAGACGGACGTACGCGTTGGTAGGTCGCTTGAGTATTCGAAGTCTTGTGCTTTGGCTTGATAGCAATTGTATAAGTAGATGATCGTATGTCGGACGAAGCTAGGTCGGGACCAAGGATGGTCGGACAATGAGCTAGGTCGACTGATCTTTGTCGTTGGGCCTTTGATATTGTAGCAATTAGACCGACCCATTCCATATTAGTGTCTTGGTGATGTCTAAAATGTTGGAATTCATTCGTTGGGCCTGACTCATCACTTTTATTCCGTTTAGTATCAATGAGGCGAAGGAAATATTTAGTTTTTATTTGTTATTATTAATAATTTTGGGCAATGCTAGGAGTGAAAGAAAAAGAAGCCGCAAAATTTTGTCATAAATACGATTGACATTGTTTGATCGAACGATTTATTAATGAATAGCAAGAACTACAAATTTAGCATTCAATTAAATATTGTCAAAATTATTTGTGATCAAAATTTTGTGATATCGATACATCCCCTCATTTATACTCATTTATAGGCTTACATTAGGAAACAGAATGGTGCAATAGAAATCAAGAATTGCACCAAACCAAGGGGGCAAAAGTGGGAAGAACTCTCCCCCAAAGAGAAAGCCAATGCTATTCTAGTACTTTACAGAAACACTATCAACCTACGCAAACATATTAATACCTTGATTATAATTTAATTATTGTATAAAATATTGAATATTTAATGTAATGTATTTGTCAATTCATTTTAAATAATGCAATTTTCATTTCAAATGGTGCAACATACTATAAAATAAATTGCATTATTTGAAATAAGTTGACAAGTACGTTTGATAAATTCAAAAATGTTCGAATCAGCCCAAATCAAGCGGCAAATTGTATTATATATGATTGAATATCCTGAAAAATAATAACAAGCACGTAAACTATTCAGGGAATTTACCGACGAATACCCTTCGGCGTGAGAGTAAGTATTTGTGTTTAGAGAGAAAAATCAATTGACAAGAGTTTGGAGTCAAAACATGTGTTACCAAACTAATGTGAATTATGACTTGTTTATATAGGCATATCATTGTAGAATCCTTTTTGGATAAGAAATCGTGTGAGTTAAGGTTATAATCGTAGAAAAATTATAACTATTTACTGTCCTTATTTGAATAGCATTAGGCAACATATTCTGCATGTGCGCCTTAAAGGAGCGTTGCTCGTCATATATGGCCTGGTCGGCATAACGTGAGCCGAGTAAGAGATTTGTGAAGGATGGGAAAACTCATTTCCTTATTTTGTTAATAACCGAGAAGGTTCTCCTCGTATTCAAAGGAGGCCTTGCTCGGCCTATATGATTATGCCTTGTCGGCATGCAATTTTGTTGGGTATTAGTCATTATTCGCTCTAATATGTCTAGGTCGACATAGTGGGAAATGACGAGTAGGCATGATGAGCAAAGGTAGGGAAAGCCCACTCCCTTTGTCGTATTTGAGACTTATATGGATTATATTTTGGGCCGAATACATTGGGCCTTATCCGGCAATGATCCACATTCGTACCTCTGTTTATACCGTTCAGTGGCCCCCGACTTCCTAGCTCGGCTATGCCGAGGAGGAAGTGTTGCTCTACCTCGGCTTAAACGAATACGAACGGACTCTTACTTGTCATGAGATGCTTCATTTTCCGCCGATTAATTCGTACAATGATGGGCGCGTCGTACGAAGTCGGACTCCTAGTCTGTTCAGCTCCGCTGTGAATGCCTTAGAAAATTGAAGGCTATGATCTGAAATGATAGTTTGTGGGACCCCAAAGTGGCACCAAATGAAATCGTGGACGAAGTTGATTTCGTTCTCCTCTGTTATTTTGGATAAGGCATTGGCTTCAATCAATTTGGAGAAGTAGTCGACTGCCACGATCACATACTTGCAATTACCTCGGGCGGGGGTAAGGGTCCGATGATGTCGATTCCCCACATGTCAAATGGCCACGTAGGTATTATGAGAGTCTGCTCCACTATTGGAAGTTTAGGAATGTCAGAGCATCTCTGGAATTTGTCACATTTTCTCACGTAGGCTTGCGCGTCATCTCTCAGGTTTGGCCAATAGTAACCTAGCGTGATGATTTTGTCGCTAAGGTTCTGGCCCTCGGGTAACCACCACAAATGCCTTCGTGAACTTCTGCCAAGAGATTTTCTGTTTCATTGGGATAGACGCATCTCAGCAGGGGCTTTGTGAATGATCTTCTGTAGAGAATTTCGTTAATCAATGTGAACTTTATAGGCTTCTTCTTAATAAGTCTAGCACATGCTTCATCATCTGGGAGTTGGTTTTTTTCAATGAAGTACATGTAGTCATCTATCCAACACCTCTCTTCCCCATCTAGGAGCATTACTTGCAGTCTTTCGTAGGCAGGTTCTTCGGCGAAGACTATGAGTGGGTTAGAGTCAGGATCTGCCACGTCAATAGTTGCCAGTTTAGATAGAACGTCTGCCAATTGATTATCCTCCCTTCCTATCTGACTTATTAAAAAATAAATCCAGCTTTTTTGTCATGTCTATGACTAGGTCTTTATACTTCGTAAGTGTGGGATGTTGAGGGTTATACTCCCCCTTTATATGTTTCACTACGAGTTGAGAGTCACAAAAGGTGGCGATTTTAGTTGCTCCATAGAATGATGCCAACTCTATGCCAAATATCAGGGCCTCGTACTCGGCCTGATTGTTGAAGGCAGAAAATTTGAATCTGGTTATGTCTTGGATGGTGTGCTCTCCATCAGAATTTGCTAGTACAATTCCATCTCCACTTCTTTCCTTGGGGGCTGAACCGTCCGTGTATAAAATCCAGCAGTTGGATGGGAGCTCGATGGTCGGTTCTTTCCCCGCAGGTTTTTTACGCTTACGGGAGGTGGGGTCGTGCTCACCTATAAAGGTGGTTTCAACCATAAAATCGACCAGAGGCTGTGCTAGGAGTGTCTTCATAGGATGGTATCTGATATCAAACTCGCTGAGCTCGATAGATATATTAAGGAGACGTCCTGAGTAATCCAATTTATGTAAGATTTTCTTCTAGTGTGCATTAGTATACACAGTGATGGGATGCACAGAAAAGTATGCTCGTAGCTTTCTTGCCGCTATGAATAAGGCGTATGCTATCTTTTATGCTTTGAAGTACTTGCTCTCCACATCTGATAGTGCCTTGGAGACATAATAGATAAGTTTCTGTGTGGTTCCTTCATTCCGCAATAATACCGCAGCTATAGCATTTTTCATTGTTGCTAGGAAGACGTATAGCATATCTCCAGTAACTGGGCTGCTCAACAAAGGAGTGGATCCCAAGTACTCCTTCAACTGTTTGAATGATTCTGAGCATTCAGATGTCCAGGATAAGTTCTTGGTCCCCTTCAAAACTTAAAAAAAGGCAGCGATTTTTCAGTAGATTTTGTAATGAATCTCCCACGTGCAGCTATCCTTCCATTCAGCCTTTGAACCTCCTTTATGCTGGTAGGTTCCTTCATGTCTATCATGGCTTTGATTTTTTCTGGATTTGCCTCAATTACTCTTTGCGATACTATAAAGCCTAGAAACTTTCCGGTCGCTACCCCAAACACACATTTACTTGGATTCAGTTTCATGGTGTTTGCTCGTAAGTTATCAAAAGTTTCCTACAAGTCAGGGGCGTGACTACCACTCCAATGACCATGTAATCTATGTAGGCTACCATGTTACGGCCTATCTGCTCCCCAAAAACTTTTTTGACCATTCGTTGGTAGGTTGCGCCCGCATTTTTGAGCTCGAAGGGCATCATGGTATAACAATAAATTTCTACAGCTGCCTGGAAGGCTGTTTTTTCAATGTCTTCCTTAGCCATTTTGATCTGGTGATAACCAGAGTAAGCATCTAGGAAGCTAAGTGTTTTATGTCCGGCAATAGAGTCTACCAGCTTGTCAATTCTTGGTAGAGGGTAACTGTCTTTTGGGCAGACCTTTTTGAAATCTGTGAAGCCAACACACATTCGCCACTTCCCGTTATGTTTCTTGACCATCAAAACATTGGCCAACCAAACAGGGTAGATTGCTTCCCTGATAATTTCAACACTTAGTAATTTTTGCACCTCTTCTTTGATGGCATCTTCCTTGTCATTTGCAAAAATCCTCCGTGCTTGTTTGATAGGTTTAACAGATGGGTTAACTTTCAACTTGTGCAGAGCTATCTCTTCCTTGATTCACCTCATATCCTCAAATTTCCAGGCAAATACATCAAGATTATTTTTTAGGAGGGTGATGATTTCCTCCCTCTTCAACGGAGAGTTGGCCCCCGATTTTTAGTTTATGTTCTGGATAGTCGGGATAGAGCACAATTTCTTCCAATTCGTCTATGGGCTCCATCTATGTATCGTCTCGAAATTGCAATATTTTGATGATTATTTCTCTAAGCCTTCTGCCTTCCTCACTATTTATTTCTAGGTCTTGCATCTCCACTAATTCGTCTACGTCCGTTAGCTCTATTTGTCTCAAGTCAGGGTTAGTACCCCGAGTTCTGGATGCTGACGAGATGAGGGGCTAAATCTAGGATGGAAAAAACTGTGTCATTGTTTTCATGTATATCAGGATCATATGGTCCTCATCCTCTGCTTCAAAAATTAGATTCACCCTAGAATTGGTGCTGGTTGTCTTTATAGACTTAGAGATTTTCATGTTTTCCTCCGGTGTGTCCACCTCCACCTTTCTAGATGTTTTTTTGCTCCTCATGACATGCTCCAAGAAATCCTTTGGGGTCGACCTCACACATACGACTCCATCACGTGTAGGGAATTTAATTCATTGCTGAGGGAGAAAGGCGACCAAACTAAGTTTGCCTTGACTTAGAATACCTAGGATGGCATGGTATTCACTTGCCAGATCCATTAAAACAAATATTACAGTGGCCTCTACCCGGAAAGGATGTTTTCCTATTTCTAGTAATAAATCAATCGTCCCCATGGCACTGACTTTTTGGTTTGTGAAGCCTTCTAGTCTTCAAAAGTATGGCATCGTTATAAGGGAGTAGACTGTCTCTAACATGGAGCTTGGCCCTAGCAGGTCTGTCTTCCCTTTCATCATCTTTATCATCTTTATCGTCATCATTTCTTTTTTGCTTGCTATCTTTTCTCATAACGTAGCGATCTAGCTTTCCCTCGTCTACCCGTCTCTAAATCATTCTATTGAGGGAGATGCAATTTTCCGTTTCGTATCCGTGGTCCTTGTGAAAGGCACATTACTTGTAGCTGTCATGCGTGTACTTTGTTCTTTCATCAAGCGGTCGGGGATTTGATTGTTTTACCAACTGCATGATTTCTGTAATAGCTTTTGTGAGGGGGGGTACAAACCTCGACTTTTTCTGTAGCCCGAGTTCTATTCTTCCCCTTATAGCTACTTCCATTTGAGGCATGGTTGGTGCCAGCTGCCTCTGTTTTTGATTTCTCAGACCTCTTTTTACTTTTCTCTTCTACTGTCGCTATGGCGTAAGCCACCTTATATAGATCAGATTTTGACTTAGGCTCTCTGGCAGAAAGTTCATATATCAATTGTACGGATCTCAGTCCGGAATTAAAGCAAACAATCACCTCCCGGTCTGTCAGGCTTTCTCCTACTTGGTCTGCCATGGCTCTGAATCGATTGTAGTAGCTCAGAGTGGTTTCATTCTTTCCTTGCTCAATGTTAGCAAGATCTGTCAATCTCTTCTTTTTATTTCCTGCTGTGGCAAAGTGGTCCAGGAACCTCCACCTCATGATTTTTCAGCTGTCAATACTTCCCTTCTTTTACTCACGAAACCAGGACAAAGCTGTTCCGGAGAAGGCACTCGCAAAATCCTTCAATAGAATGTCATCTGCCTTAGTGAGGAGGGCCATGGTGGATTCAAAACTTTGCACATGATCCCGTGCATCGGTGGTTCCCGTATATTTATTAAAACTTGGGATTTTAAGAGCAGTATTGCGAGGTAGATCATTAATACGCTGTGAGAAAGGACGGGTGGCACTGATATCATCTTTGTCCACTTCCTTTTTCCCCATTTCCATTTCCATCTCATCTAATCTTTTTTTCAAGAGTAATAATTTTCTGGCATCGATACCTGAGCTGAAATGAGAGCTATGGTGGGTCCTTTCTTTCTGTGTTCGTTCACTATACTATGTTCCTCATGCTCCTGGTGATTGTCCCCATGCCCAGATGGTGTTTTGTCCTTTCTAGGTGTCAATTCAGGATGAGGAGGTGATCTGTGATGAGGAGGGCTCCTTGGCCGAGGAGGGGTATTACGACAAGAAGGGGTTTTATGCCTTGCACGACTGAGCCTTGCTCTTAAGTCAGCAGAATTAACCTCCTGCTCCCTATGTTGGTTCAAGTGACTTCTCAAATCTACCTCGTTTCTTATATTGCCATTCTCATGTGCTTATGACGAGGAGGGACATCTTGGGGGTTTTGTATGGATTTACTAGAGATGCCAAGGTGAGAGGGATGTTGGCCACGAGGAATATTTTCTCTATTCCCCTGACTACCACGCCTATCAACCCGACTCTGCCCTCCATGGGAACTTCCAGTACTCGTAGGCCTCATGAATTCAGCTCGTAGAATGTTCAGGATCTAACTGTAGCAAGGCATTTTACGTTTCATAAATGTGTTGCTAAGTTTCGATCTGTTAATGCAATAGAGTTCTAATCAACCTGTGGGGAGAAGCCCCAGTTCCTCCCTGGGCAGCATTCCTCGTCGTCGAGCTATCGGCAGATCTTCCTCGACGCCAACGACGAGGAGCGTTCGTCTGCACCATATCGGTTATTGGTTGTCCCTTAGAACGCAGATTCATTACTAGGGGCGGCAGTACATCAATCAGCAGTGGTGGAGGAGGCAGTTTCCCATTGACAAAAGGAAAAGCAGTCCTTGTGTTTTCATGAATCTATTCAACAAGAACGTTATCATGTTCAGCAGTAACACTAGCAGTATATCCGTCTTCCATTAGGATTAGGAGAGTCGAACGAGAATTTTTCAAGCTATCAATGGGTGTTTCGAATCATTTTCCGGCAATGAAACCAAACTGATGAAGCCAAAAACGTTTGTATCAGCCCAAATCCAGTGGCATGTTGTATCCTGGATGATTGAATAGCCTAAAAAAATAAGAACGAACACGTAAACTAAGTCGGGGCTTCACCGGCGAAGGTCCTCCGGCGTGAGAGTAGTATTTGTGTTTAGAGAGAGAAATCAATTTACAAGAGTTTGGAGTCAAAAGATGCGTTACCAAAATATTGTGAATTATGGCTTGTTTATATAGATATAGCATTGTAGAGTCATTGTTGGATAAGAAAGCGTCTGAGATAAGGTTATAATCCTATGAGGATTATAACTATTCACTATCATTATTTGAGTAGCATTAGGCAAATTATTCTGCACGTGCGCCTTGAAGTAGCATTTCTCGTAATATATGGCATGGTCGGCATAACGTGAGCCGAGGAAGAGATTTGTGAAGTATGGGAAAACCCATTTCCTTATTTTGTTGACAACCGAGTAAGTGCTCCTCGTATTCAAAGTAGGCTTTGCTCTGTCTATATGATTATGCCTTGTCGGCATGTAGTTTTGTTGGGCGTTAGTCATTATTCGATATACTATGTTTAGGTCAAAATAGTGGAAAATGGCGAGTAGGCACGACGAGCAAAGGTATGAAAATCCCACTTCCTTTGTCGTATCTGAGACTTATATTGATTATATTTTGGGTCCAATCCATTGAGACTTATCCGATCATTATTAACGTTCGTATCTCATTTTATACCGTTTAACGTTCATTTTTTTATATATTAAATAAATTATAGCGTAATTGAAAGTATATTGTAGACCATGCCCCTTTTTCTCAGGACTTTTTTGGTAACCCAATTAAGCTCTTAATTTGAAACACTTTAAGAGATTAAAAAGCTTAGCATGTTTGATAAGGTAAATTGCAATCACTTAATTAATTAAGATTGTCTTAAAAAAGACTATTAACTTTAAGTTGAAATTGAGTAGCTTAAGAATTAAGAGGGAGAAAGAAAGAGTTAAAAATGAAATGGGTTCAAATTCATCCATCAACTATTTTATTTATATATTAAACGATATTTTCTTTTGTTGAAATACTTTAACTTTTCATATAAATTATATTTGATCTAGTATTAAAATATAATTTTATTCATATTAAACTATTGATATTAATAATATTTTAATAGAGTATCATAATTAATTTTTTTTTCAATTTTTGTCAAAGTTTAGACAAATTTATCAAAATAATTAACAAGATAAATTTTATTATGAGTCAAAGAAAGTACTAATAAAAAATATTTAAATATTATAAAATATAATCTAATTATAATAATAGTGACATACTATATGTTAAAGACTTTATTTTATCATACACTCATTAAGATTATTCAAATATTTTTTTGAATGTTAAGTTCAAACTTTAAATAAATTCAGATGTAAGTGATTTGCCATTACCAAACAACTGAACTCTTAAAATTCAGCAACTTAATAATTTCACCTCTATATTTTCCAGCACTACATTTTTAGAGCTTAATTTTCAGTTTTACCAAATATGCCCTTAGGTGGCTTTTGTTTTTTTTAAGCGTTAAGTACTGAAATCTGATTTCACCTCTGAAATCTGATTAAGAGTTAAGAGGTAGCGTCTGAAGACTGAATTCTGAATTAGACAAACTGTTTGATTTTCCATATGAATTCGTTTTCTGAACTGTGTGTATTATATATATATATACATATATATATATATATGTATATATATATACATATATATATATATATGTATATATATATACATATATAGTGTATATATATACATACATATATATATATATATATATACATACATATATATATATATATATATATATATATATATACATACATACATATATATATATATATATATATATATATATATATATATATATATATATATTAGTATATATATTTTATATAGGGATTTTTACCAATAAATCCTTGAAATAAGGTGAAATTTATCAATAAAAACACACATTTTCTAAACTCGCCAAAAAGCCCCTCGGGACTGTTATAATAAATATCCCGACCTTCTCTCTCTCTCTCTCTATACGCACATTTTCTCAAATCGGTTTCTCTATTTCTCTCACTATACGCATTGTTTTGCAGTCTCTTCCTCTCTCTTCCCAATCAAAACCTAGGGTTTCTGATCTCCCATACTCCATTGATGTAGCAGCAAGACCCTTCTTCTCCGGTACCGGAGGCCTCTCCGGTGACAACATTTGCATACAACTACATCCCACACACACCTAATATATCTCCGGCGCCCTGTCCCTTCCTTCAACTTCATCAGATCTGACCGAATCTATCTTGATCCGACCGGATCTAAATCAAAAATTTATCAACCGGCCATTTCCAGAAAATTTAGTCGGCTTATCATTGGAATTGCCGGAGGAGAGCATCTGTGGTATGTTTGAAAACATCTTCTCCCAATTGTTGGATTGTCGCCATGGCCACCGGTGTCGCCGCCGCTCAACTACTGTAGCAGTTGTCCGACCACTTGACTCCGGTTCTAGCTTATCGCATTAGTTAAGGAAGATGATCGTGAATCCCCCAATTTCATTTAGGTGCCACACTGTTGAAGTTAACAAAGCCTACACCATTTGTTTCAGAATGAGTGTCTCTTTTAAAGTGTTTGTGAGTTTCCTTTTTGTTATTAATTCATTAGAATCACCTTTGTCAACTTAACTCTCTCCCTCTTTGATTAGTTTAATCAGAGAATGTTTGTATCAACTTAACCCTCTCCCTCTCTCTCTCTCACACACACACACTTGCATACTGTCATTCATAATGCCATTTACACACACACACACACTTGTTGTAGACGGTGATTACTGGCACGTGTGATGCTTGTGAATAATACTCATTCAGTATTTTCCTTTTGATTTACATCTAGTGGTATGATTTCAAATCTTCAATTTCATAGCTTAAACAGTTAATTATGTGTGAGTATTTTTCTTTTGATTTACATCTGGTGTTATAGTTTGACACCTTCAATTTCATAGCTAAAACTAAAATTAGTTTGAGTATTTTTTTTTATTTACATATAGTGTTATATTTCAAACTTTCAACTTCATAGCTTAAGCTGGTAATTCGTGTTTTCTCTGTTTAATTAATTTCTTACCTTTTTGGGTTGTTCTTGAAGGATGCGAGTTTGAGGCTAAATCTTAGTAATGGCAGTTCCAACAATGCTAGGGTTCAAACCCAAATTTAGATTGGCTGCTCTAGTCATTGTTTCCATTGGCATTGGTCTTGCTGGTGTATATGATTTGTTGAAGCCGATTTCAAATGGGTGTGTTATGACATACATGTATCCCACATACATTCCTATTTCAGCTCCAAAAAATGTGTCATCTGTTGTATATGATTTGTTGGCTGAAAAGTGTAACATTCAAATCCCATAGAAGTCCTGAACTATGTTCTCTTACCAATTTAACATTTGCGCAATGCCTTTTTATGTAATACGAACCATTAGATTGAATACTTGAGTATGGTGTATTTGAGGACCTTGCTTTGGTAAATTGATATTAGGTGTGAAATATTTGATGATATGATTTTGAATTTGAAGTCAGGAAACTAAGAACAAAAGAAAGAAAAGCGTTTTGATTGGGAAAATTTGATGTACAAGTGAAAGTGATTCACTTAAACTCTAACTGAGAAATCAATTTCTCAGTCGTTGTTATAACTGAGAAATTAGTTTCTCAGTTGTTTGTAGTGCTATGACAGAGAAATCAGTTTCTCAGTTGTTCATAGTGTTATAACTGAGAAATCAGTTTCTCAGTTGTTCATAATGTTATAACTGACAAATCAATTTCTCAGTTAGAAATCAATTTTATAACTGAGAAATCAGTTTCTCAGTTGTATAGTGGTATAAATGAGAAATCAGTTTCTCAGTTGTATAGTGGTATAACTGAGAAAATAGTTTCTCAGTTGTTCATAGTGTTATAACTGAGAAATCATTTTTATAACTGAGAAATCATTTTTTATAACAGAGAAATCATTTTTTATAATTGAGAAATCATATAACTGAGAAATCAGTTTTTATAACTGAGAAATAATATAACTGAGAAATCAGTTTTCTCAGTTGTTCATAGTGTTATAACTGAGAAATTAGTTTCTCAGTTGTTCATAGTGTTATAACTGAGAAATCAGTTTTTATAACTGAGAAATCAATTTTTATAACTGAGAAATCAGTTTGAAATAAGTTTTAATACCTAAGAAATCATTTTTTATAACTTTGAAATTATTGTGAAATCAAATCATAAAAATATGAAATTGAAAAATGTGATAATTAGTTTTTATAAGAAATCAAATCATAAGAAAAAGAGTCGATCTCTGGGCCAATTACAGTAGGCACATATGCATGAATACCCTTAATTTGGGACAATGGGACATGATTAAGAGCAAAGGGAATTCTGTAACTTACATAGAAAAAATGACACTCATTTGTGAAAAAAACCTTTTTTAGGGATGGAGTACTGTCACATGATTTAACGAGGCATCCATTCAATGAGGCAGGTATTGTTAGCAATTAGAATAAATGACAGGCATGCCAAATTTTTGCAGCTTAAACAGAGGTTGGTCAAATCATAAAGTTATAAAGTTGATTTAATAATAGCCTAAGGACTTATTGGCGAATTTATTTGGTCTATAATAGCCTAAGGACTTATTGGCGAGTTTTGAAAATGTCAGTCCTTTAAGGTAGTATTTACTTGGCTGAAGGATGTATTGGTCAAAGCCTCTTTTATATATTAGTATATATATTATATTATATATATTATTATATTATACTCCTTCCGTCCCGCTAATAACCGCACAAAGGTAATGTGTTGTGAGTGTAAAAGTAAAATAGGAGAGAGAATGAGTGTAGAGAATTGTAAATTTAAAAAGTGTTGCGAGTAGAGAGAAGTGAGTCTCATTTCCATTTTGGGAAAGTACAGATTATTATTGTGGGACGCCCAAAAGAAATCTTTTTACGGATTATTGTGGGACGGAGGGAGTATGTGCTTTATTTCCAATATTAGCCTTATAGGAGTGGAATATGCTGCAATATAGTCTAAAAATAATGCACAACAATGTAGCCAAAAGGATACCTCAATGTCCTACCCCTCAAACAAAACAAAACAAATTCCCAATCCTTTATATTGATCTACATCTTTTTCTTGGTTTCCACAATTATGCCAACACTCCTTTTTGCCTTGTACCAAAAAAAAAAAAAAAAAGCCAACACTCTAAAATATGGATGCTATCATGTTTGATCAATTATACAGTAATAAGTAACATTTTACCTAAAAAAAAAAGGAAATAAAAAAGGTTTTTTTATTTAGACATGGGTTAGCTGGAGAGATAGAGGTGGTGGAGTGTGTGTGTGTGTGTGCGGGGAAGGGGAGGAGCTGATTCGGTCATTCTGTATTATTTATCTTCATCGTTGAATTTTGTTTGAAAGGTATAAACGTCTTTTGAGACTCGCTGATATGATTAATGAAACATAGAAATCGTTAAATGTTGAACTGTCTTACAATTCCACCGTGAGAAAAGGCCAAAACTGAAGGAGGGTGACCTGATCTAAGTTCATTTTCTCTATGTTTAGTTGTTTTCATGCCTTTAACTATAGTACTCCGTAGTGTTATGAGTTTCACTACTTATCATCGAATGGGCTAACAAAGGCTCCAATACTCTTGGGCCCACTTCAGATGCCATAAGAGTGCCCATAAATCTTTGGATAATATTAAGAAAAAAATTACAAAATTCAGTTTATGTTATAATTATTTTGATGCTTTTAATTATAGTGTTGCAGATATCGATTTAACCAATAAAATATTATCACCTTATTTTGTATTGTCTTTTTTAAAAACTGCTCCTTTCATAGAGTGGGCCTGCTGTGTTATTACTCTTATTGGATCATATGGTTGTATTGGTGTCCAAGTATCCTAGGGGCCCACTTGGGGTAATTTAATTTAGTGCAGTTGAAATAAGCAAATTAGTGAAAGTGAGACATATTCATGTCCATCCTACCAAGTACTTTAAAGATCAATGTGCCAATAAAAGAATTTCAAGACTATATATCATTGATTCAAATATTTATTTATTTTTTCAAACATTTTATACAAGAGAGTCCCACATTATTAATAACGAACACAAATTTCTAAGAAAGTCGTCTGTTGTGGCGTGTCGTCATTAAGAACGCGCTTCTCCATAACTACTAAATAGTGCGCTTTTTCATGTGCCGAAATTTAGCAATAGCTGGACAAAAATAACCGTAAAGCAAAAAGCTTTTGATATCCGTAAGCTTTGATTTGATAAATGTAGTTTGCCGATATCCGTCAATTTCAAAGTGATGTGAAGCGAAATGTATATCCGTAAACCGCAGGTGCATATTCAAAACTCGTTAGTGCGTATATCCGTAAATGTGTTGCGCATATCCGTAAATTGCTATCGGTTGTTTCGATATCTGTAAACCTTTCAATGTATATCCAAACATTTTGAAGCGCTTCGGATATTCATTGAAGGTTTACGGATATCACTTTCATAGGTATCTGGCTATCTAGCTCATTGTCGCGCGACATGTTGGGACCCGCTTCTCCATAACTTATGGAGAAACGCGTTTCTCCCTAGATTTTGTGAATTTCTAAGGAAATTTAGAAATTAAGAACCGTTATTCTCAATAATTTTTGTAAATAGCACGGTATATCAATTACAGAAATTTGGTCTGGACAATGATAATTCTAAATTTTGCCAAAATCTCACAAAAAATGCATTTTTTCTGAGCTTAGAAAAAAACGTGTTTTGTTTCTCCAGCTATGTCAGTGTTAGTGTAAAAAAGTGTCAATGTAAAAAAAAAGATAATAGTGTTAATGTAATGTTCGGTATAAAAGAAATTAAGTTGTGTATAAAGTGCCGTGCGTAGAAAGCTGGACATTACATGTATATTAAGTGTCGAGTATAAAAGTAAAAAGTACAGTATTAATAACAGAGTGTACAAAAGAGAGATATATATTAAAGTGCCAGCAACAACAGAAGTTAAAGTGTAAAATATACACTACAGAAGGATAAAAAAAAAATGTCGATATTAGTGTTATTAAGTGACAGTGTAAAATACGTTTTTTCTAAGCTTAAAATAAAAAAAAATGCATTTTTTGTATAACAAACTCCTAAAATTTAGGTTCTGATTATATAATAATAATAAAATTCATTTTAATTTGACATAAATAATTTATTTCAAGCTTGCGCAGAAGCTATTCAGTCATCCCATAGCTTTGTCCTGAATTACTATAGACCAGAAAAAGAGGCCAGTTACGGGCTATATACCCAAATACTCCCTCCGCTTCATAATAATACGCATATTTTCTGCTTGGCATATTAAGGTAAAATATGAAAAAGGTGATACGCGATATGAAAGTGTAGATGGTTGGGTAGAAGAGAAATTAAAGTTATGGAGATGTTTAGATGGTGGATTTTCATTTTCATTTAAATATCAGAAATTATCGCTAAACGATCAAGATATCTTTTCGACTTATTATGGAACAGAACAGAGGGAGGGAGTATAGCGTTTCAGGGTTTGCCTTGACAACAACAACAGGCCAATTGGACTTGAGAGAGATTTACACCTAAAAAAAAAAAGTCTAATGTCCCTTGAATTGAACTGGAACTCTTTTACTTACATAAGCAATATAAGCACGATTAATGTCAATTTTTATTTTATTTTTTGGGGGAGGATGATTTATTTTTTCCTAATACATTACTTATTATTTAATCTTTAAAGAGATTTTTTTTATATTGACTAATTTAGGCCCCAAATATCAAAACTACTTCATAATATTGTGTGTATATAATTTGAAATATTAAATATTAAATGAGCATCTGTTAGCCTAAGACTTACTATTTTTTAGCTTGAGAATATGATGAAATAAAGTAAAAGGGCTCACTAAACGATTTACGTTTCTTTGTTATGAATCAACAATCAATCTGTGCAATTTTCTACGCAATTTTCATCGTGATTCATTCGTAAACAGTTTTATGTGCTTTAATACATGGACAAAGTTGTGTACATTTGACCCCCCTTACTCCACTGTAGGTGGGGAGCATTTTGCGCACTGAGCTAATGTATCAAGGTTGTTGTTATACAAATTACTTCATAATTTATCCAATTTACAAAGTTTATTTAAAATCATGAGATCAAATTTTTATCTACTCTATTTTCTCATAAATTTTTTTTCGGTAATGACAAGCAAAAAAAAAAAAAGTCAAAAGATTATATTCTATTAACTATTTATTCTTTTTATTATTATTATTTTATGCATAAAAAGCATTTATTTTTGTGAGGATTATTCTATACATTGATTTGGAAATCCATAAAAATAAATAAAACGAAGAACAATGAAAAATAAAATATTAACATTGCAAAATACATTTCAAAATTTGGTGGTGCAACACTATTCATAATACACAAGATTTTGAAGGAAACTAGTTTCTCCTTAAATTATAGAAAGTCCTGTTTTATAAAATGTTCCTAAATATTCACTAACTACTTGCAAGTAGAAAAAAAGTGGACTTTTTATAATTTATGAAAAAACTAGTTTCTCCCAAAACTTGCTCAATAAACATTCATTTAAATTTTAAAGTAAGAATTTGTGGTTTATTTTTTAAATCCACAAATAAATAACGTTTCTAGCATAGAAATTGTCATAATAAAGATGGTGACACATTTCTTGTCATATTGGCTATTGCCCTCCGTCCTATAAACATCCGTCATTTTGGTTTGATACGAGAAAAACAATGCACATAGACAAAAATTATGAGTATGAAAAATTAAATATCTTTACAATCCGTAAATTAAATTAAATATGTGAGTATAAAGTGGTATAGAATAAATAAATTTATACTTCTTTCATTTCATTTTAAGAGTCGTATTTTTTCTTTTGATTCGTTTCAGATTAAGAGTCTCATTTTATAAATAACAAATTTTGAACAGTGTTTCGGACATTTATATCCTTATAATGTAAATATATTTACAAAAAAACATGAATGCCCTTATAATATTAACATATTTACAAAAAACTATTAAAAAAGAGGAGAAAAGATTAAATATTTTAACTTTTACATTCTCCCTCTAATCTTCTATCAATTTGTAATTCTTTATTCATTTTTTTAAAAAAAAATTTAAGAAACACGAAATACTACTATAGAACTCACTAAGACTCTTGAAGTTGAAGTGGGACGGAAGAAGTAATAAAAAGTAAAGAATTTAGAAAATTGGATTCGTCAAAAGAAAATTAGTAAAGTATAGGATGCTTCCAACTTGCAGCAGTTTCTACTTGTCTTTCTTAGTCCCCAAGACACAACAATTGACTCCATATAAACTTCAAACACTCTAATTAATCCTCAAAATTCCACATTTATTTGTAGACACACACAAAAAAAATTATTATTTTTTTTTGCAAAAGCAGAGCTGCAGAGATGGAGGAACCCCATTACAATGCAAAGAAAGCCGCAGAGGAGGAAGAAGAAGAAGAAGAAGAAGAAGAAGAAGAAGAAGACTACTCCGACGTCACCCTCCGCCTGTACGATCTCTCCGACGTCGACGACTTTATATCTTGGGCTACCGATGAAAACGTTTGCAAATTTTCCGGTTGGTATTCAACCACATACGCATCTAAAGAAAAAACCATTAACCATTTTCTTCACTATGTTATACCACACCCTTGGTACAGAGCAGTTTGCCTGAAAAACCGCGCAATCGGAGAAATAGTGGTGACATTAGATCCCAGAAGTGGCGGCTGCAAAGCGGAAATTGGATATAGTTTAGGATCTAAGTATTGGGGAAAAGGGATTATGACTAGGGCTCTGAAAATGGCGGCGGCGACTGTGTTTTTCGATTGGCCTGGCCTGAGGAGGCTTGAGGCGGTGGCGGACGTTGAAAATCCGGCGTCGCAGAGGGTGTTGGAGAAGGTTGGGTTTCAGAGAGAAGGGATTGTGAGGAGCTATTATATGAATAAAGGGAAACTAATGGACATGGTCATGTTTAGTCTTCTTCCTAGTGATCCTTCTCTTAAATCTCTTATGTTTGGCTAAATTTATGTTTTATATTGATACACTATTGGGATTGATGCAGGGTAAATTTATTGTTAGGTTATTGAGTTTGGATTTGAAGTCTACAAAATTGTGTAAATAGAATGGGAGTAAGACGTATTAGTATAATATATATCTTCTCCGTCTCACTACAACTTTTCGATTATTGTTTGCACGAGAATTAAGAAAATATGTTGTGTAGTAGGTGTTGTAACTATGAAAAGTAAGATAGAAAAGAGAAAGTGTGATAAAAAAATGATAATTGAATTGTTGTTGTTAATATAACATGTGAATTCCATTAATATAGAACAATAAAATATTTTCATTTTATAAATTATGTAGTTTGTAATGTAATATCCAATGAGTAAAGGGTAAATACTAAATACAGGAAACTAAAAATACAGGAAAGTAAGTAAATTATCAAAATAACCTTTTATATACCTAATTTTTTTCCCTCCTTCCCCTCCCTTCTTCTCTCTCGCTCTTCCCTCCTTTCTCCGATCGCCGCCGTCGTCATCATTCACCACCAACGCACAGATCGGACTCCTCGTCTAGCCGAGTCGCATCCGACTTCCTCTTCTTCGCCATTAGAATTGTTTGGTCCGATTGAAAGCCCTAAATTGGCTTTTGCTCTCTATAAATTATATTTTGGATTGTATCCTTGTTTCCGATATGGTAAATCGCCGATTTAATTTCTATCTTTTACTGTTCTTGGGAAAAATGGAATGGAATGGAACCCTAATTGGATGTCACACAGTCTGGAATTGAAAGAGTTGACGGGAAAAGGTGTATACTGATATGTCTCGTGTGAACTCACACGAGACACATCTCGTGTGAGTTCATACGAGATGAGTCTCGTATGAGTTCACACGAGATGTGTCTCGTGTAAGTACACACGAGACACATCTCATATGAACTCACATGAGATGTGTCTCGTGTGAGTTCACACGAGATGTGTCTCGTGTATACTTACACGAGACGGGCAAGGACAGCGTTGAAATATTTCGTTTCCTGTATTTAACCATATCCGAGCAAAGTGTTTAGTTTGTAGTCTGATGAATGAAGTAAATCATACTCCATCCGTCCCATGATAATATAAAAAGTTGACTTTTTTTAAAATTTGACCATACAACTACGAGAAATTGATATATTATATTGAAATTTTAAAAGTTGTTATTGATTTATTACTAACAACACTAACAATTAAAAGTTTTAAAATTTAATTATAATATATCAATTTCTCGTAGTTGTATGGTCAAATTTCAAAAAAAAAATCAACTTTCTATATTATCATGGGACGGAGGGAGTATATATTATTATAATGTTTGTGCGAAATATAATTCATGATATTAAAATAAAATGATTCAATTTATTATATTATACTTTCACCTTTTGTCAAAACGGGTGTCCCGTTAAAAACTTCACATTTTTTAAAATGACAAAGAATCTTTACTATTCCACCCACTCATTCTCTCTCATATTTCACTTTTATACTCACAACACTTTTCAAATTTACTATTCACTCCACTCATTCTCTCTCCTATTTTACTTTTACACTCACAACACTTTCTTCACTTACCTTTCCTTAATTTGTGTGATTTCTCAAAAGGGTAAAGCGTATAATGGGAGGAGGGAGTACTCCCTCCGTCCCGCTAGTAACCGCACTGTTACTGTTTGCGCGAGAATTAAGGAAAAAAATAATGATATAAATGTTGTGAGTGTAAAAGTAAAATAGGAGAGAGAATGAGTGGAGGAAATAGTAAATTATAATGGTGTTGTTAGTATTAAAATAATGTAGGAGAGAGAATGAGTGGAGGGAATAGTAAAGATTCTTTGCCATTTTAGGAAGTGTGCAGTTTGTAATGGAACGCCCAAAATAGAAAGTGTGCGGTTTGTAGCGGGACAGAGGGAGTATTGTTGGGATAGAGGACCAACCGGACTAGACATCGGAGCAAAAGGGTTTTGCGGTTTTTTGGCTGTGCGGCTGACCGCATGTGTGGCTGACCGCATGTGTGGGTTGGCTGGGCCGGGCCTTGGGCCTGACCGCATGTGTGGGTTGGCTGGGCCGGGCCGGGCCTTGGGCCTTGCGGCTGACCGCATGTGTGGGTTGGATGGGCCGAGCCTTTGGCTTCGTGTCGCTCTGTTGACGGGGGAGCAAATTCCTGGGCCGGGTTTTAGGCGTAATTTCTGCAACCCTTGTCCATCTAGGGTTAGGTTTGACTCCCTAATATATATATAAGTTGTATTCCGCCCCCCAACTTGATTGTATCAAAAAATTCTACATACATAGTGCAAGATCCTGGCTTGGTAGTGCCCCCAGACGTAGCCAATCAAATTGGTGAACTGGGTTAACAATTTCTTGTGTCTTTTCTGTGCTTTTCGATTTTCTTGTGCATTGTTTGTGTGCTCTAATCGTTCTTGTAGGTTTGCTTGGGTGTGGAGGGCCAATATTCACAACAACTGGTATCAGAGCTTTTGGTTTCAAGATCAAAGGAGTTGTTCCAAGCAATCAAGAATGGGCAAGGACAAACAGGCGGTTGAGAAATTCGATGGGTCTGACTACGGATATTGGAGGATGCAGATTGAGGATCTTTTGTACAACAAAGACCTCTATAAGCCTCTGAAGGGTGTCAAACCGGAAGATGAAGATCAGGAAGAATGGGAACTCATGGATCGGAAAGCCCTAGGGGTGGTTAGATCTACTTTGTCAAAGTGGATTGCGAAGACTACCAAGAAGGCGACAACCACCAAGGAGCTATTGGATTATCTTACTGAGAGATTTGAAACTCCATCTGCTGCAAATAAGGTTGATTTGATACGCAAGATGGGTAGTCTCAAGATGCAAGAGGGAGGATCCTTGGCTAAGCACATCGATGAGTTTATGGATGTTATAGACTCATTGACAGCGGTGGAGATCAAGTTCGATGATGAGGTTCATGCGTGTTTGTTGCTAGCTTCTTTACCAGCAAGTTGGAGCGGAACGGTGACTGCAATCAACGCTTCAGCAGGTAAGAAGAAATTGAAGTATGATGATGTTAAAGACTTTCTTTTGGCCGAAGAAAATCGCATGAAGAAGTTGGGGACATCGGGTGCTTCGGGATCGGCTTTAGCTACTACTAGCAAGGGGAAGACGGGTACTAGCAAACAAGGGAGAACCGAATCTAGGGAGAACGTGGTGAGTGGTAAGGGCAAAGCTGATGAGACCAAGGACAGACCAAAGGTTGCGAAGGGATCTGTTCAGTGCTATCATTGTAAGGAATTGGGACACTTCAAGAGGGATTGTCCAAATCGTAAGGGCAATCAGGTGAATGTGGCAGTCGAAGGTGATGATGTGCGGTTACGAGTGTTAGTAGTACACTAGAATCATGGGTGCTGGATTCGGGGGCATCATTCCACTCTTGCGGGCATAAGGAAGAGATGGAAAACTACACTTCCGGTGATTTCGGGAAGGTCTATCTGGAGGATGGCGAGCCTTTGGAAATCAAGGGGAAGGGGGATGTCAGAATAGGAGCATCAGACGGGAAGGTCTTACATCTGAACGGGGTCAGACACATTCCGGGTTTGAAAAAGAACCTACTATCAGTTGGGCAGTTGGACGAAGAAGGTTACAAGGTGACATTCGGCTGCAGGAACTGGGTTATTACCAAGGAGGATTGTGAGATCGCTCGGGGTAATAAGGAGGGGACTTTGTATTTGGCGAATAACACCAAGGATAGTATCGCGGTGGCGGCAGCCAAGGGTGATACTGATTTGTGGCACTGTCGATTGGGTCACATGAGTGAAACGGGGATGAAGGTGCTTTATTCAAAGGGACTACTACCGGGTTTGAAGACAGTCAACGTGGGGATCTGCGAGGATTGTATGTTTGGCAAACAAGGGAGAAATAATTTCTCAAGGACAGGTAGGGGTTTGAGGGAAGCAAAGTTGGAATTGGTTCACACGGACTTGTGGGGGCCATCTCCGGTTACGTCTCTAGGTGGTGCGTCATATTACATGACTTTCATTGATGATTCTACAAGGAAGGTTTGGGTCTATTTCTTGAAGGGGAAAGATGAGGATTTCGAGGTGTTCAAGAAGTGGAGGGCCTTGGTGGAGAATCAGACGGGACTTAAGCTTAAGTGCTTGAGATCAGACAATGGTGGGGAGTATGAGCTTGGTGAGTTTAGGGAATATTGTGCTGCGAATGGCATTCGTATGGAGAAGACTCCAAAGCGGACACCACAACTCAATCCGGGGTAGCGAGAGGATGAAAGAACATTGAATGAGCGGGCTAGAAGTATGAGATTGAAGTGTGGACTTCCAAAGACGTTTCCGGGGCATACGCAGTTGACACGGCCTTTCTTGATCAATCGGGGACCATCGGTACCATTGGGAATGGAATTCCAGAGGAAGCGTGGAGTGGCAAGCGAGTAAATATGTCCTTTCTTCGCATATTTGGCTGCGTTTCTTATGTTCATGTTGATTCTGCTTGAGAGAACTAAATTAGATGCTAAATCATTAAGTGTACATTTATTGGGTATGGCGGGGATGACTTCGGGTATAAGTTTTGGGATGACCAAAATCATAGGGTTATTCGTAGTCGAGATGTGGTATTCAATGAACAGTGTATTGTACAAGGACAGGGAAGGGAGCATCTCGATGACACTAGTTCGAACCCGGAGGTTGTAGAGGTGGATATTCCTAACTCGGGTGGGAGCAGAATCTGCTCATGATGACCATGGTCGGGAGGTCACCGAAGATGAACCACGTACTCCGGAACCAGATATTCCGCTGCGTAGATCCGGCGGGTTGCGTGGATCGCCCGACAGTATACTCTATCCAATTATTATTTTGTTGACGAGATAATGGGGAACCAGGAATGTTATGCGAAGGTCGTTCAGTAGTGCACTTTGTAACAAGTGGAAAGCTGTGATGGATGATGAGATGGACTCATCAAGGCCAACAAAACTTAGGAGTTATCGAACTACCTAAGGGGAAGAAGGCACCGCATAACAAGTGGGTTTACGGGATCAAGGAGGAAGCGAGACGGTAGCAAGTGTTACAAGGCAAGGCGGTTGTAAAAGGGTTTCAGCAAAAGTACGGTATTGACTACTACACCGAGGTATTCACTCCGGTTGTGAAGATGACCACTATCGAGAATGGTTCTGGGGATAGTAGTGGCGGACAACTTGTTGCTTGAACGAGATGGATGTGAAGACGGCCTTTCTTCATGGGGACTTGGAGGAAGAGATTTACATGGTACGGCCGAGGGTTACTTGTCTAAGGGTAGCGGGGAGCTAGTTTGCAGATTGACTAAGAGCTTGTATGGCCTTAAACAAGCTCCTGTGCAATGGTACAGAAATTTGATGGATTCACGCATGACATTGATTTTATCGAGATGTGAGGCGGATCATTGTTGCTACTTCAAGAACACGAACAATGGGTATATTATCTTGTTATATGTGGACGACATGCTAATAGCGGGCTCTAGCGGTAGAGAGGTAAACGTATGAAGACTCAGTTGTCAGAACGGTTCGAGATGAAGGATTTGGGAGAGGCCAGAAAAATCTTGGGCATGCGGATTGACCGGAATAGGGAGTCGGGCAAGTTGGTTCTTTCACAAGAAGAATACGTTGAGAAGGTCTTAGCAAGGTTTTGTATGGAAGAGGCGAAGCCAACAGGGACGCCATTGGGTTTGCATTTCAAGCTATCCAAGAAGGACTCGCCTAGGGGCAAGGAGGAGCGTGACAAGATGAAGAGAACCCCATATGCTTCAGCAGTGGGGAGTCTCATGTATGCAATGGTGTGTACAAGGCCGGACATTGCACATGCGGTGGGAGTAGTCAGCCGGTTTATGGGCAATCCAGGAAAGCAACATTGGGAAGCGGTTAAGTGGATCCTACGTTATTTGAAGGGTACTGCTGGTAAGGCTCTGTGTTTCTCGAGCAAGGAAGTGATGTTAGTGGGTTATGTTGATGCGGACTTGGCATCAAGTGATCTTGATAAGAGGAGAAGTACTACAGGTTATGTGTTCACATTTGGTGGTACGACAATCTCCTGGGCTTCTAAATTGCAGAAGATCGTGGCGCAGTCGACTGCAGAAGCAGAATATGTGGCAGTGACAGAGGCGAGTAAAGAGATGGTATGATTGCAGAACTTCTTGGGTGAACTTGGGAAGACGCGAAGTGGTAACGTTCTCTACGACGACGATCGAGTGCAATACATTTGGCTAGAAATCCGGCGTTTCATTCGAGGACGAAGCACATTGAACTGAGGTTTCACTACATCAGACATCTCTTGGAGGAGAAGATCTTGGGGCTAGAGAAGATATTGGGATCGGAGAATCCAGCTGACATGTTGACAAAGGTTGTGAACCTTGAGAAATTGAAGCTGTGCAAAGCTTCAATTGGGCTCGAAGAATAGAAGAGGAGGATGGCACTACCATGATCGAGGTGAGCACTAGGAGGACACCAAGGATGAGTTGAAGACGGATACGGGGCTTATATGTGTGGTTGATCTCTAGGTGGGAGATTGTTGGGATAGAGGACCAACCGGACTAGACATCGGAGCAAAAGGGTTTTGCGGTTTTTGGGTCCGTGCGCACACCGCATGCGCGGCCGACCGCACGTGGGTTTGGCCGGCGGCCTCGGGCCCGACCGCACGCGTGGGTTGGCCGGGCCGGCCTTGGGCCTCGGTGACCGCATGTGTGGGTTGGCTAGGCCGAGCCTTTGGCTTCGTGTCGCTCTGTTGACGGGGGAGCAATTTCCTGGGCCGGGTTTTAGGCGTAATTTCAGCAACCCTTGTCCATCTAGGGTTAGGTTTGACTCCCTAATATATATATAAGTTGTATTCCGCCCCCCTAACTTGATTGTAACAAAAATTCTACATACATAGTGCAAGATCCTGGCTTGGTAGTGCCCCAGACGTAGCCAATCAAATTGGTGAACTGGGTTAACAATTTCTTGTGTTTTTTCTGTGCTTTCGATTTTCTTGTGCATTGTTTGTGTGCTCTAATCGTTCTTGTAGGTTTGCTTGGATGTGGAGGGCCAATATTCACAACAAGTATATTGTAACTCATTTACTATATAAAAAAAAACAATTTTTTGTGAAATTAATTTGTACATGCCCCAAATTTACCCAAAATCTTGAACAAATGTATGTATCTCGATTAGAATTGTGTGGAAGATATTATTTGGAGTAATTGTGGCGCAGACTTTTCCCGAGCCCAATTTAAAAAGGCAATTTGTTTAAATTTTAGTAAAAAAATTGTAATGGAATAACAAATTTAACGTTGTATCAGTTTTTTGTCCATCTAATTATGTAAAAGATCTAAGAGATGTCTTTCTTGAATTTTGTGATTTGGAAACCCACAAGAAAATTACATGATCATCACAATATAAAGTCTTTGCAAGAGAAAAAAAAATATAACTGAATTAAAGTACTTGGTCAGTAGATAAAAGACTGAAAACCATAATATCCCTAATTTCACCTTTGTTGAACATGTACTTCCTCAACAGACCTTCCCTAGTGAACCCAACTTTCTCCAACACCTTAGCAGAAGCCTCATTTTCCGACTCGACCAAAGCCTGCATTCTAACCACCCATGGAAACTCTTTAAAAGCTTCAACAATGGCAATCTTCAAAGCTTTGGCAACTATCCCCTGCCCCCAGTACTTGGCTGCTAACATGTACCCTACCCCTGCCCTGCATTGATCAAGCCCGGATCCTGGTTTGACGTAAACAAACCCGATTGAACGATCATTCAAACAAATGGATCTGTAATACGGGTGGGAAATGCAGTTTTGTTCAATGAAAGATAAGGCTTCTTGTTTGGTTTTGATGGTGTGGGTGAGACTGAATCGGGTCACTTTATCGTCGCCAACGTAGAGAAGGAAGTCGTCAGCGTCAGAGAGTTTGAATGGACGGATTGTGAGGTTTGATGAATTGGTGGTGACTTCCATTTTGGTATTGTTGACTTGAGGGTATTGATCTTGATGTAAATTTGATGGAACTTTTTATAGTAACCTCTCCGCCCCAAAATGAATATCTGTATATGTTCAATTTTACTCTTGATAAAAGAAAATTTTGATATTTATTTTGGAGCGGAGAGACTAAAATTTTATTTTATTTTTAAGATTCATGATTCAGATCCACTTGTCATGGTGTATTTTCACATGGGAACTTTCTTTGGAATGCATAACTCATGAGGGCATTGCCTCCTCTCACTCTATCCGTGTCCAAGAGAGCACATGTAATGCTGAGCACAATAGAATTTGGCATGAAATTCTTACCTCGTTCATGCCTTCTATCCAAGGGCTGTCGATCGGGTTTAAAGAGTCGGGGTCTACTTTGTTTATACTCGGTTGGATTTGAGACTGTTGCAGCAGCAGCGAACATTTTGCTGCTCTTTTGTTACAGTGTTTGGTCAAGATTTTGCGGACCCTAGTCAAGTCAATTATTATGGATTAGGCTTCACTTGTTTGTATCTTCTTTAAAGTTACATTTATATATGTTATCATTTTTAGAATTTTAACTATTTTCTTTTGACAAAAAAAAAAAAAAAAAAAAAGTAGAGTTTTTTTTTTTTTTTTGGATGGATGAAGCATAGAACTTTGTTAAATTTTTAATTTCAAATGGCAAACATAAAAAGATTAAAACCATCATAGTTAATGCTTCTTGGAGTCAAGTATTTACTTTTTTCAAACGAACTTTCCCTTGCACCTTGTAACAAACAAAGTCATTGCCATAGTAATGCTTATTGGAAGGTTGAATAATAGTACATGATTTTGGCTTTAGAAATGAACCAATATAATGCTTCTTGGAATCACTTTAAACATGAAATGTGCAATGCAAACCATTTGAAACCGCATTTTCTCGCATTGTCCAATTACAAACGCGCCCCAGATACACGTAAAGTGAAATTTCATTATTCAAAGTCGTAAATGCACCAAATAAAACTACAATAACAAGGAATAAATAAAGCCTTGTAACATAAAAACAAACATATTAAAGGATGGGATCAGTAGACAAGAGAATAAATAGCAGAATATCTCTAACTTCACCTTTGAAAATTATACACTTCCTCATGAGACCCTCCTTAATGAACCCAACTTTCTCCAACACCCCTTCAGATGCCTTATTTGCTAAGTCAGCCACATAAGCTTCCATTCTCACCAAATTTGGAAGTTATTTATAAGCTTCAACAATGGCAATCTTCAAAGCTTTGGCAACTATCCCCTGTCCCCTGTACTTGGCTGCTAACATGTACGACACCACTGCTTTGCATCTATAACCGTCCATTCCTGGATTTATAAGACTGTGTTGTGCAACGCAGCGGAAGCAATTGACAATAACCAAATACAAAAGCAATTGGGAATCGAAAGAGAAAGAGATCGAATTGTTTGGGGTTATGAATTTCGGCCTCCTCTCTATTATCTGTGCAATAATCTTATGAAGTTATATAGGGTTACAACCATATATATAAGAAACAAACCCTAGCCAAACTAATAAAGATAAACGAAAATAAAAAAGCCTGTTTGCCAGGACATCGAGCCATCACATCCAACAATCTCCACCTTGGCGAGCATTCACCCAACCCAACAGAAGATACAAGGAACCAATACCCGAACCACCATGTATAGACATCGAACCTCCCCATCTCTAACAGCTAGAGGTGTGCAACAAATCCAAGCAATGCTTTAATTTGTCAGTAGTAACCGACTTTGTCAACATATCAGCAGTATTCTCTGTGGTGTGAACCTTCTCCAACACAACCTCACCCATATCAATCAACTCCCGGATCTTGTGAATCCGCACATCAATGTGTTTCGTCCGTTGATGATAAATGTGATTCTTCGCTAGAAAGATCGCGCTTTGACTATCACAAAGCAATCTCACTCCATCTTACTGAATACCCAATTCCTTGACTAAGCCCCGAAGCCATAAGGCTTCCTTTCCAGCTTCAACATCTGCCATGTACTCCGCTTCCGTTATAGACAGTGCAATAATGGACTGAATCATAGACCTCCAACATATGGGTTCACCTGCGAGTGTAAACGCATAACCCGTAGTCGACCGCCTCCGATCCAAATCACCCGCATAATCGAAATCGACATACCCCACAACAGAAAGCTCCTCACTCTTTCCCTCAAACATGATGCCATAACCCATAGTGCCCTTCAAGTATCTGAGAATCCACTTAACTGCTTCCCAATGCTGTTTACCCTGATTTGCCATATACTTGCTAACCACACTAATAGCTTGTGCCAAATCTGGCCTAGTGCAAACCATAGCATACATGAGACATCCCACAGCGCTTGCATAGGGAACCTTTGACATACTCTGAATTTCTTCAGTCGAACTCGGGGAATCTGAGGCAGATAAATAAAAGTGACTCGCCAATGGTGTTTTCACAGGTTTTGCATCCCGCATATTGAACCTCTCCAACACTTTGTCCACGTAGCCGGCTTGAGACAACCACAATCTCCTGGATTTCCTGTCTCGGCAAATCTCCATCCCAAGAATCTTCTTAGCTTCCCCCAAATCCTTCATGTCAAACTCTTTACTCAACAAGGCCTTCAACTGATTGACATTGTTCTTGCTTCTACCCGCGATAAGCATATCATCCACGTAAAGTAGCAGAAAAATATATGAGCCATCTGTAAGTGCTCCAATTTGAGTTGGTAGCTTTTTCGTTAGAAAGTTAATGAAAGTTTTAACATTTCTAACATTTCTAACAATCTCTAACCGTTCTAACCAAGCAAGGGTAGGTTAGGGTTTGCTATTTAAAGTTAAACCAAAAAAGGAATCCAAAAAAGCAAAAGAATTAAGAAAATCCCGAAACTTGACAAGTTGAAAAACAATTTCTGCGATATTTTGAAAAATATTCTTCTGTTCAAAGCTTTGGAGCGGCATTTAATGCACCGAGGCACGTTTCTGAGGGACCTCCGCGCGGACATCTTTGAGTTTTCAGAGTGCCTATAAATTAAACCCTCCTCTCTCGGTTTACAACACAACTTACTCGCGTGACGAAGTTACGGCGAAATATAGAGAGAAAGCAGTGGGAATCCTTAGATTGCCACCATTTTCTCTTGAATCTTTCCCAATCAAATACCAAACACACCAAACCTTGATACTCCTCAAGCCAAACACCAAATCTTGATACTCCTCAAGTCAAATTCCAAGCCTAGGAAGATAGGGTGTCACCATTGGTAAAGCCCTCCTTCTCAAAACCCTAAAATTCTCTTTTGATCTCTTGATCATCTTGTTCTTCTTACTTTGACTTATTTTATGTCTAGTTTAACTTGAGTTTTGACCTAAGATGGTCATCTTGAAGTTCATCTTCATGAATGACCATCTCAAGTGGTCCACATTTTAGATCTTTAGTCAATTCTTTCTCCTTGGTTTCATCTTTACAAAACCTCCTTTCCCTTTGCAAAGGACATGTTTCAACCCCATAAATTCCCCAAGGATGACTTGAATATGATAACCACTTAACAAAAGGTAGTGGTATCAAGTCTAGGGATGAAAATGGGGTGAACATAGATGCAAATCCCCCAAAAATCACATTTTCCCTCAAGAACATCTTGCTGTCCAGTAGCATTGTTCTGAGACCTCAGTCCATTTTCCTATTTTTTGGACCCAGTAAAACTTGGAATTTGGTGTTGACTACAAAATACTTTTTGTAGACAACATCCAGATCTTTCCAGAAATAATTTTACTTTATTTTTTGCGTGAGTAAAACTCCATTTTCCAAATTTTCTTTTAAAGGTCAGTTCATCAGTTTCTGGAAATCCAGATTTCATATCTGAGATTTCCAGAAGGTTTTGACCTCTCAAATAATCTCCAAAATGAAAAGTTCTTTTACAGAAACCTTTTTTAAGGTGTTTTGAACATTTTTCATTCCCGGACTTTTCCCAGATTATGGAGTTTTCAAGACCTAAAGTCCATTTCAAAGTCAAGGGTCAACTGCCTTTTTCATTCTGGCAGAAATAGTTTTCAACTTCCAAAAATCTTTTGAGTTCCAAATCTCAAACCAAAAATTCTCCAAAAAATTCATGGGATCAGTTTAAAGTCTTGAAAAGATATCCCTATTTTTACTTTTCTGAGTTTTAAAGTATTTTGGCCAAAACACACACACACACACACACACAAATGATTTTCAGCTTGGAAGACTCGTTTTACGAGGCATTCCGGGTGCACACTAACGTCCTTCCCGGCGTGTAACATGACCTCCGAACCTAAATCTCTGATCTCGGGCTTTTTTCAAAGTTTTGGCCCTCAAAATTAAAATGGCGTGGCGACTCCGTTTTCGTTGATTTTTTCAAACATAAAATGGGAAAATTTTCGGATACACATCATCACAGTGGCGACTCCGCTGGGGACTAAACAAGTTTTATCTTTTAAAAAAAAAAAGAAAAACTTTTGAGGGTCAAGCTTCCGTCCCGACATTTGGAATCCTTTGTTTTGTGTGTGTGTTGATTTTTGCACATTTTTCGTGTTTGTTTTGGCCGCCTCGAAAAAAAAAAAGAGTCAAACTTTTGACTGTCGGAATAATGTCCCTAATTGTTGGAATTTTTGTGCTTATGTGCTTATGTGTTCATTAATTTTCAAAAAAAAAAGATTTTCAAAAAAAAAAAGATTTTTCAAAAGAAAATTTTCAAAAAAAAATCATGCATCATGCCTTTTTAAGACACATAAAAAATTTCTATTTTTCTCAGAAAAAGAAGATAGACTGCTTGCACACTACGCGCACGTGACCTTACACTGCACACTACGTCCCTAACCCGGGGAAATCCTTGTCGCGGTCCGTTTGGTCTTATTACGCCTCTCGGATGAGCACAGGACTACCCAAACATCCCATGGAGCCTCGTGTCGACCATGCACTTGTCCGTGACACACTTTGTCAGAGACCCGGTTGGTTTTAGTAAATTACGTGTCATGCCACTGTCCGTGTATAGACCTTTCCTTTCAAGCCTTTGTCGGCATACCGACTCAATATCTTTCGGGGACCCTTATCGGTCGAAGTTCTGCCGGTTTTCCGCCGCGGACTTTGACCAAGATATTGACCAGGCGCCTTGACTTCGGCTCGGCGGCACAAATTATACACCGACTCCCGGCATTGACACGAGTCATCAAGGATCAATGAATATTCCATGCCTAATTACGGCTCAGCGACGACAAGTCAAGATCAATTGTGGACGCTTATCGGTCAAATCATGCCGACTTTTCGTCGAGCCCTCGAACATGATCTTGACTTTTGACGTCGGCTTTGTCCGTAATTTACATCGAATGCTCGTTAAGACTCGATTACCCGAGACTTTTAGGATCGTTTTTCTTTCGGTCGGTGGGACCCGCTTGCCCTATAGGACCCTCGCCGGCATCCGCGGGAGGTCGAAATACGGGTGGAATACGAGGGCTTATAGACGTAGTGACGGGGCCCGGCGATCCGGGGAATCGAGTAGTTTGCGAAAAAAAGAAGAGCAATCTTTTCCAACCGATTAGGTTAATAAAACATGTTTTAAGTAAACGTGAACAAATAGCTGCATGTTGCATGAGCCTAAAGCCCAAACACCTACCCTCCTTCCATTCCCGGACATACGAACCTTCATGTCCTTTCCCCATGACTCCGCGTAAAGCTTGGTTTCGGGCACCGGGTCACCGTTTAATCGGTTGGGAAGAGTCGAGTGCGTCATCGGCTTCGCCGTTTGTTCGACTCAGGGTCTCGAGAATGTCGCATCGGCCGTAATGATGGGGATAACATCACTCCGCCTCCCGGGACCCCTCGGAGACGAGCAACGGTGGAATCGGTTAGCGAGAACGAGATGAGAATGCGACGGGAAGCACGGCTAAATAGCCTTATGGAGGCTATTAAGAGTCGTGGTTTGGCCGCCGGCCTCAATCCCGATGGCACCTTCACCGTGGAAGAAGAGGATGACCCCAATCCCAATCTCGGTCGCCCAGATTACTCCCGGGATGCCACCACCAACCTCCTTCGGTGCTACGAGAACACATGTTCCTCGATCTGCAGGTCGGACCACTGGATCCATGCGGCTGATGGGACGAATCGGTTCACGGCTCCTCGGTGGGGGCAAAGTCGGTACGGAATGTCCTCTCGTGGTTGGGGATACCTCGGAATGCCACGGCAAATTGGAATCCCACCTCGGTTCGGAACCGATCAATCCAGGACCTTCACATCAACGGCCACAATTTGGAATGCCGCCACAATGCGGTTACGGGCCACGATCGGGAGCCCCTCCTCGAGAATGGTGCTTGGTTCGGTTGCTCCTCACACGGCTTTCACAAATCCATTTATCACTCGGGGTTCGATGGGTTATCGAAGCCTCCATCCCGGTTTCATCAGAATCACCGGGACCACGGTATCCTCTCGGTTATGCATCCTCGCCACAACCGGCCATGCAATTCAACAACCGAGGACGGCGGCCCGCACTTAAGCCTACTTATGGGCCTCACTCCGAAAATCCAAGCCATATGGCTACCTCGGATCTGCCTCCATCTTCTCTGCCGATTGGAAGCCAACGGCAAGTGTTGGGTTCTATCCTTTTGCCCCGGCTCCTACCTACACTCCCGGGGTAATTTGGGCCAGGACGAGGTTTTCACCTATGCTCAGGGATATGGTATTCCTTCCACCAATGCACCACCGCTGACTAGTCCTCTTCCTAGCTCAAATATCGGCTCGGGAATTCCCGCTCCACCTTTGGATCCCCAATTGGCTTGGTTTATGGAGCAACACAAGGAAATGAAAGCACAGATTGCTTGAATTGACCGCCAAAAGAACACTTGCTCTTCGGCCTACGAGATCCCGACTCGATTGTCCCCTGCCTCACAAGTTTGTGATGCCCGCTCTGGAATTGTTTGACGGGAGTGCATGCCCTAAAACTCACTTGGACACCTATACTTTGGCAATGAAGGCTAAGGGATGCACAAACCGGCGGTTGGCCGATTACTTTAGTCTCTCTTTGAAGTCGGGGGCTTTGAAATGGTTTTTCCGATTGCGGCTGAAGCTAGGGCTACTTGGGAACAAATTACCGGTACTTTCACGAGATAAGTATAAAGCCAACTTGGAGTGGGAGACAAACGAGTTGACACTGCAAACAACGATGCGGCGCCACTAATGAGAATATTGGGGATTTCTATAAGAGATGGAACTTAAAGCTCGGTGAAATGGCCATTCCTCCCTCGACGAGGAGCGATTAGACATCTTTCGGTCATGCTTGAAGCCGCATTTGAGAGCTTCCCTCGGCCAGCTTCCCTACGGCGACTTGCGTGCGATGGTTAATTCGGGGCTAAGTTTGAAAAGGCTTACAATCGGCGGCCGATTGCTGCACTGCCCTACGGATATCGGGCTCCTCCCTCCAAAACTACTCTCACTTTCGCTAAAGGCAAAAGGCGATCGGCTACGCGGGACGGGGCTGTAACAATGCCACTTCCTTTGTTCCCAAGAAGCACGATGCATCCGAGATCCGGCTCAAGACTTGAGAAACTTTGGGATGCCTTTGAGTGATATCTTGAGGTTTGGTGAGAGAAGGTTTGCTCCGGCCTTTGGAAAATTATCGGCCTAGAAACCCCAGCGCTCCTTTGGATACCTCCAAGCATTGTGCCTTTCATCGGTACCATGGGCACCTGACGGATGATTGCGTCCCCCTGAAAAAGGCCATCGAGGGTTGATTGAGCAAGGGAGGTTAGAGATGCACGAAGGACCTAATACTATCAATAACCCGGCTCCCTAACAACATGAGTGTCAACATGATCGAGTTTGGTGGTTGAAGCCTTGTGGGCACAATGGAGTTTGACTCGTCCCTTTGCAAGGTCAATGAACCGGTCATCGCGAGCAATGAAGATGGTTGGATTGAGCAAAAAGTTGCCAAGGAAATCTGATGGAAAGGTGCGCGATAGCTCCGTCTCCGGCGTCGAAGAATAGATGCATGGTTCAACGGCAAGAGCGGCTAGGCGGGGGCTACCTATCTTTAAAATAGTCTTTTGAGTCAACCTTCGTAGGTTCTAGTACTTTTCTTTCACCTAAGTCCTTCTGGACATTTGTCGTTGTAGTCCATTTTGGACATAGTGGTTAAGTGTCTAATTTTTAATATAAGTCTTTTTCTTTTCTTGCTAGACTCGAGACATCACTTGCGCACCCACGTTACACTTAATTGAAATGGTTTTATCCAAAATGATCACTTGTCTTTGCTTTCGACCACTAATTCTTCGAAAATGATTAATATTTAAACTAATCGGAGTGAGAAAATCAATTGATATCCTGCCCAAATTGGGGCTTACCAACTCCCCATCTTGCATCTCATATGCTCACATCCCTTTCATCATCATCATCTCGTTGCTCGATGAATTTGCATGGATCTTTTCTCATATAAAGCTTAAGCGAAGCAATGAAGACTTAATCTCGTTTAGGTCATCCCGGTAGGGATTGCGGTTGAAACCTTTCACCCATAGGAAAGCCATTACCTCACCCTTACTAAACACTACCCTCTCATTTCAAGATCGGCGTGTTTTGAAACCCGGTTTAGCCATCATTTTTGCTCCATGCGAGAGAAAGTCCAAGCGAGCCCGAGAAGTTAGCTTCGAGAATCGGCGATGCGCAAATTATCTCAAGCCATGAAGGAAGGACAAAGATAATCCTCAACTCCTCGGGAAGCTTTCCAAGTCAAAAAAAAAAAAAAAAAAAAAAAAACAAAAAAACAAAAAAAAAAACAAAAAAAAAAAACAAAAAAAAAAAAAAAAAAAAAAAAAAAAAAAAAAAAGAAGGATTTTAAAATCCTCACAATCTCGGATATAATTCCAAGCTCCTCGGGAAGCCTTCCAAAAAAAAAAAAGAAGAAGAACTCAAAAGTCCCAGACATCTCAAGAAGCTCTCCGATGATCAAAAAGGAGCTGAGATTCTCGCAAGATCGCAAAAAGTTGTCGGTAGCTCGGACTTCCTCTTATCATTACCTTAAACCAATCCCAAGCCATCCTCTCAATTTTAGAGGATACTCCCATCACCATTACCCTTGCCCTTGGCCAAGTCAAAATCGACCTCTCATTCTTGGAGGCAATCAATCTTCCTCGCCATAGATTTCCCAAACACATCCCCGCGAGCCAACCTCTCATCTTTAGAGGTTCGGTCGGTAAAGGCCTAGCCAGACCTCTCATCTCAAGAGGTCATAATCTCCCAAATCACCCGATAGCCGATCGAAGCCGGAAACCCGACTACGGTCCCTACGGGATAGCGGTTTCATTCTAATATCCTCGATGTCGGGATCAAATTAATGCTTCATTGCTTGCTTAAATTGGAATCTAATCCATTTTGGTTCAAAATTACCAATCAAAGATTGTGCAAATTCAACCCTTCCCTTCATGTGAGCATATTTCATTTCTCCTCACAAACACTTGCCGTGGATGTCCCATTTGGGGCTTCGCATCCGTGTCTTTCATGGACACTCTAAGGGGATATGTTATTCAATCCTCCAAATCCTCAAAATCCCCAAAGGTCCTCGGACCCTCGAATTTCAACATTCATTCTCTTTTCATTCGGGATAGGCCCGAACTACGGCGACTGAGCTCTTCATAATGGAGGAACGTAGGCAACCAGAAATGGTCGGTCGAAATCACAAACAAATCTCAAAAAAAAAATCCGGTCTCATCAAGGATCGTCCCTATACACTTTCCGCCCTTCCAAGCTTGATTTTCGATATCGGTTGGTTTTCTCCTTGTGATTAATCAAAATATTTGTTCATATCGGATTTAGGGATTGAATAACCGAACATTAACAAAGGGTTTTAAGCGACCTTGTGATCATCATGAATAAGACAAGTTTTCAAGTGTCTCGACAAGTCTTCTCTCTCTCCATCATAGGAAATAGAGCCAAATCTTGTCTTTACGTCTGCGGGGGCTTCCATACACTTTTCCACACCTTGTGATGCTTATACTCTCTCAAAAGAGTCAAACCAAAGCGAGAGTGTCATACACAAATTCGGGAGACATTCCCGTCTTTCAAAAGATATGCCCCTGCACGTAAACATTTCGAGTCTTGTCCGATGGCTTGGTTGACTAAGGTGCGAAAAGATGGGTTCCCCCTGCAGTAAGACTACTACGAATTTCTTCATCTTTGGGGCTTGCTAAGCGGTTCTCCCGGGTTCTCTGTGCTTGACTCTTCAAGGCTGGGGCTTATATAGTCATCTTTGGGTCCACGTTGGGTTCTTCGCCACGAGATAGACTCGCCAAATCGCTTCTTCAAAATCTGGACTTTGCCTACTCGGGATCAGGGGCTTTGTCAAGATGGTCTTTTGGACCGAATTTTATCAAGTCGCAAGAAAGAATTTCGGCTTGAACTTGGTACACGGCGGCTTCCCGTAGCATCGGAATTCAAGATCGGGGTTTCTCCGGCATTAGCAATTCCATCAAATCATCCTCAGGACAAGGTTTCGGCCAAGGTCGCGGCTCATCCAAATGAAAGAAGCTTCACTCGTATCAACGTTGGCCCTAAAGTGCGTCGGCATCGGCTTCAAATGACCAAGAATGAGAGGGAAAGTTTCAATCGAGACCAGGGATCCGAATCCAATCTCATCAAGATTGAGGTCCATGTGATATTCTTGACAAAACCTCACCAACAACGCATTTGTTTAAATCGCGATCAAGGGTTCTCATCCCCACTTGATCAAAATCTGTTCCAAGCGGTCTCCATACCCATGCATCCCCACTAAAAATCTCCCGAGGGCTCATGTAGCATGCCTGAAAACTTGAGTCAATAGGAATAATCCTAAATCATCGAAGATCATAAATCATAATTTTCTGCCGAAGCTTAGGCTAAGTGCATCTTCGAAAGCAAGTAAATGCATCATCCCATAATCATTTTTGGTTCCATGCATGCATCTGTCATCATGAATGCCATATATGCATCTTCCTCTTCACTAACGAATGCGGGAATTCAAACGTGAAATCAAATCCCCCTTTTTTCGGCAAGGATGATCTTCACCAAAGACGACCTCCGATGAATGAAGACGCCCTCCAACATCTACGGTTTGGCAAAGACAAGCTCCGGCGTACGCAACTTGCTAAAGACGACCTCCAATGTTCACAAATGGATGAAAACAACCCCCATGAAGACCACCTCCGGTGTCTACAATTCGGTCGAGAGACGCCAAGTTCTCGAATACAAGTCGGTCGGGGACGCCAAGTTCTCAAAATGCAAATCGGTCGAGAGACGCCAAGTTCTCAAATACGGTTCGGTCGGGGACGCCAAGTTCTCGAATGCAAATCAAATGCCGGTCGGTCGAGACGCCAAGTTCTCACATACAAATCGGTCGGAGACGCCAAGTTCTCAATACAAATCGGTCGGGGACGCCAAGTTCTCAAATACAAATCGGTCGAGACGCCAAGTTCTCCAAGGCGAAGGTCGAGACGCCAAGCTCTCCAATACAATGCGGTCGGAGACACCAAGTTCTCAAAAGCAAGAAGTCCCAATGTGAATACAAGCTCAACCACCTCTACAAGGTTGACGATCACCGGCAAGATGCGGACTCGACCAAACTCCTCCTTCGAGGTCAAAATGCTTCCAAAGACGGCAAATCGTCGGCGAAACCGTCCCACGAACGACAACTTAACAACTCTTCATCAACATCAGTAGTAGCCTCGGTCCTTAGGCAACTACGAGGTAAGCACGGCACGAGGTATGAAAGCATATCTTAGTCAACTACTTTTCTAAAAGAACATTATCATCAGATCATAGGGCGACTTCCCCAAAACAGTCAAAACCTTAGGGTGACTTCCCAAAACAGTCAAACCATAGGGCGACTTCCCAAAAATAGTCAGATCATAGGGTGACTTCCCAAAAATAGTCAAACCATAGGGCGACTTCCCAAAAATAGTCGGATCATAGGGTGACTTCCCCAAGCAGTCAAACCGTAGGGCGACTTCCCAAAAATAGTCGGATCGTAGGGCGACTTCCCAAAATTAGTCGGATCATAGGGTGACTTCCCCAAAACAGTCAAACCATAGGGCGACTTCCCAAAAATAGTCAGATCATAGGGTGACTTCCCAAAAATAGTCAAACCATAGGGCGACTTCCCAAAAATAGTCAGATCATAGGGCGACTTCCCAAAAATAGTCAAACCATAGGGCGACTTCCCAAAAACAGTCAAACCGCGGGCGACTTCCCAAAAATAGTCGGATCATGGGGCGACTTCCCAAAATAGTCAGATCATAGGGTGACTTCCCAAAAATAGTCAAACCACGGGGCGACTTCCCAAAAATAGTCAGATCATAGGGCGACTTCCCAAAAATAGTCAGATCATAGGGCGACTTCCCTAAAATAGTCAATCCCTCGGGTGACTCCCAAATACAGTCAATCTCTAGGACGACTTCCCTAAAATAGTCAATCCTCGGGTGACCCCGGATCTGATCAATCCTTGGTCCATCCACTTGACCAGACATTGATCACCTTTCTTCCCGATGGTTCTCGTAAGCCCGAGTCTTCCCAGCAAGAACACCTTCAAATAGCCTCCATCAGTGCCGAACCTCAACTTAGGTTCATACTCTGAACTAAGTTCCCATTTAGGTTCATACTCTGAACTAAGTTCCCATTTAGGTTCGTACTCCTGAACCGAACCTCAACTTAGGTTCATACTCTGAACTAAGTTCCCATTTAGGTTCATACTCTGAACCAAATCTCAACTTAGGCTCATACTCTGAACTAAGTCTCCATTTAGGTTCATACTCCTGAACAGAACCTCAACTTAGGTTCATACTCTGAACTAAGTTCCCATTTAGGTTCATACTCTGAACAAGACCTCAACTTAGGTTCATACTCTGAACTAAGTTCCCATTTAGGTTCATACTCTGAACCAAATCTCAACTTAGGTTCATACTCTGAACTAAGTCTCCATTAGGTTCATACTCTGAACAAAATCTCAACTTAGGTTCATACTCTGAACTAAGTCTCCATTTAGGTTCATACTCTGAACCGATCCTCAACTTAGGTTCATACTCCTGAACTAAGTTCCCATTTGGGTTCATACCCTCTCACAAGAAATTACCGGCAGTTAAACGTAAGATCGAGTGCCCCGAGAAAGATAACGGAATCCCGTTTCTTTCATCAAAATCGTCCCCGGCAGTAAAACGTAAGACCGATCTCCCCGAGAAAGATAACGGAATCCCGTATCTTTCATCAAAATCATCCGGCGGTAAAACGTAAGACCGATTTCCCCAACGAATACGTCGATTTTCCCAGGCTAACGAAGCCAACGAAATCTCGAGTAAATTTCGAACTACGGCCGGCTTGATTCCCACTCGGGATACGTAGGTAGCCTATCATTAGGTCCGGCCGCTCGACCAAAATGGTCATCCTTTCCTTCGGCAGCGGACGTAAGACCGATCCTTTCAAGCAAAGTCCACCGAGAGGACCATCTATCCCCACCATCAAGGTTCGAGACACCTAAACGCCATCTCTAAGGTTCGAGGCACCTAAAACGCCATCTTCAAGGTTCGAGGCACCTAAAACGCCATCATCGTCAAGGTCCGAGGCGCCTAAAACGCCATCATCTCCAGGTTGATACCTTAAAAACAATCATTCCCAAGGTCAAAGACCCGAACTACGACCGGCTTGATTCCCATTCGGGATACGTAGGTAGCCTATTGAATAGGTTCAGCCACTCGATCACTTGATCATCCTATCAAATATGGAGCCTTACTCTTATCGACGACCCCGCTTCCTTCGAAAGCACCGTCGCCGAGGGCTACTGTAAGTGCTCCAATTTGAGTTGGTAGCTTTTCGTTAGAAAGTTAATGAAAGTTTTAACATTTCTAACATTTCTAACAATCTCTAACCGTTCTAACCAAGCAAGGGTAGGTTAGGGTTTGCTATTTAAAGTTAAACCAAAAAAGGAATCCAAAAAAGCAAAAGAATTAAGAAAATCCCGAAACAACAAGTTGAAAAACAATTTCTGCTGATATTTTGAAAAATATTCTTCCTGTTCAAAGCCTGGAGCAGCATTTAATGCACCAGGCACGTTTTACAGGGACCTCCGCGGACATCTTTGAGTTTTCAGAGGGCCTATAAATTAAACCCTCCTCTCTCAGTTTACACAACACAACTTACTCACAGCAACGAAGTTCTGGCGAAATATAGAGAGAAAACAGTGGGAATCCTTAGATTGCCACCATTTTCTCTTGAATCTTTCCCAATCAAATACCAAACACACCAAACCTTGATACTCCTCAAGCCAAACACCAAATCTTGATACTCCTCAAGTCAAATTCCAAGCCTAGGAAGATAGGGTGTCACCATTGGTAAAGCCCTCCTTCTCAAAACCCTAAAATTCTCTTTTGATCTCTTGATCATCTTGTTCTTCTTACTTTGACTTATTTTATGTCTAGTTTAACTTGAGTTTTGACCTAAGATGGTCATCTTGAAGTTCATCTTCATGAATGACCATCTCAAGTGGTCCACATTTTAGATCTTTAGTCAATTCTTTCTCCTTGGTTTCATCTTTACAAAACCCCCTTTCCCTTTGCAAAGGACATGTTTCAACCCCATAAATTCCCCAAGGATGACTTGAATATGATAACCACTTAACAAAAGGTAGTGGTATCAAGTCTAGGGATGAAAATGGGGTGAACATAGATGCAAATCCCCCAAAAATCACATTTTCCCTCAAGAACATCTTGCTGTCCAGTAGCATTGTTCTGAGACCTCAGTCCATTTTCCTATTTTTTGGACCCAGTAAAACTTGGAATTTGGTGTTGACTACAAAATACTTTTTGTAGACAACATCCAGATCTTTCCAGACATAATTTTACTTTATTTTTTGCGTGAGTAAAACTCCATTTTCCAAATTTTCTTTTAAAGGTCAGTTCATCAGTTTCTGGAAATCCAGATTTCATATCTGAGATTTCCAGAAGGTTTTGACCCCTCAAATCATCTCCAAAATGAAAAGTTCTTTTACAGAAACCTTTTTTAAGGTGTTTTGAACATTTTTCATTCCCGGACTTTTCCCAGATTATGGAGTTTTCAAGCCCTAAAGTCCATTTCAAAGTCAAGGGTCAACTGCCTTTTTCATTCTGGCAGAAATAGTTTTCAACTTCCAAAAATCTTTTGAGTTCCAAATCTCAAACCAAAAATTCTCCAAAAAATTCATGGGATCAGTTTAAAGTCTTGAAAAGATATCCCTATTTTTACTTTTCTGAGTTTTAAAGTATTTTGGCCAAAACACACACACACACACACACACAAATGATTTTCAGCTTGGAAGACTCGTTTTACGAGGCATTCCGGGTGCACACTAACGTCCTTCCCGGCGTGTAACATGACCTCCGAACCTAAATCTCTGATCTCGGGCTTTTTTCAAAGTTTTGGCCCTCAAAATTAAAATGGCGTGGCGACTCCGTTTTCGTTGATTTTCTTTCAAACAAAAAATGGGAAAATTTTCGGATCACACATCATCACACCATCATCAAGGCTCTTCACATAAACGCAGCTATCATACTCACATCTCTTGTAGCCAATACTCACCATGTAGGAGTCAAATCTCGTGTACCACTGCCTCGGAGATTGCTTCAGCCCATAAAGTGATTTCTTCAATTTACAAACCAAATGCTCCTGCCCGGGCTCCGTGAACCCATGTGGTTGCTCCATGAAAATCTGCTCATCCAACTCACCGTATAAGAACGCAGTTTTCACATCCATTTGTTCCAACACCAAATCATAATGCGCTACAAGACCCAACACAATTCGAATGGAAGCGTGTCTCACAACAGGCGAAAAAAATTCATTATAATCCACCCCCGCTCACTGCGAGTATCCCTTTACTACCAATCGAGCCTTAAACTTTTCCCCCTCTTTTTCTGATACCGCTTCTTTACGCTTAAAAACCCACTTGCAACCAATAGCACGCTTCCCTTTAGGAAGCTCCAGCAAATCCCATGTATCGTTCTTATACAACGACTCCATCTCCTCTGCCATAGCCATTACCCACTTATCCTTTTCAGGACTATTTATTGCCTCTGGAAAAGAATTTGGGTCTCCACTACTAAGAACAAGAACATATGAAGCCATGTCTTCAAACCCATACCTGACAGGTGGTTTGATTACTCTCTTAGGTCTCCCAACTGAAGTACTAGCCACTTCATGTGTAGTTACCTCTGAATCCGGAAGATCTGTATCAGTTTCATCCTCATGTAACTCCACCTCAATAACCTGCTTCTCGCTCCCTTTGTTTTCTGGCACCTTCTCTTTATCATCTTGAGTACACTTCAACATAGCCTTTTCATCAAAGACCACGTCCCTACTGATCACCACCTTGCTTGACTTGGGATCCCAGAGCTTGTATCCCTTTACACCTGTTTCATACCCGAGAAAGATACACTGTTTTGACTTTGGGTCAAGCTTCGACCTCTCTTCACTAGAAATATGCACATAGGATGGACACTCAAACACCCGGATATCGGTGAAGTCTACCTCATTACCCGTCCATACCTCCTCCACAAACCTGTTACCCAATAAGCCCTAGGTGACCTGTTTATCAAGAAACATGCCATACTCACCGCATCAGCCCAAAAATTCTTCGCCAACCCTGCATTGAATCGTAGACACCTAGCCCTTTCTGCAATAGATCTGTTCATCCTTTCAGCCACACCATTTTGCTGTGGTGTCCTGCATACTGTGTAGTCCCTCTTGATTCCATGCTCTCGACAGAACTTCTTGAACTCGCCATCTGTGTACTCTGTCCCATTATCACTTCTCAAACACTTGATTTTTCTCCCTGTTTGATTTTCCACTTCAGCTTTCCACACCTTGAACTTCTCAAAAGTTTCTGACTTGCACCTCATGAAGTAAACCCAAACCTTCTTCGAAAAATCATCAATGAACGTGATGAAGTAATAATGTCCACCTCTTGATTCTGTTCTAACTGGCCCCCATACATCAGAGTGAACATAGTCGAGGATGCCCTTTGTTGTATGTTTACCCGTCTTGAATTGCACCTTATTTTGCTTTCCAAGAACACAATACTTGCAAAATTCAAGTTTGCAAGTCTCCACACCCTTCAATAACTTGCGTTTATGAAGTTCACGCATCCCCCTTTCACCCATGTGACCAAGCCGCATATGCCATAGAAGGGTATCAATATCTACCTCAGATTCTACGGATGTTACTTCACCTACAACCGTGCTTCCTAGCAACCTGTAAATGTTTTTAGAGCCCCTCTTGCCCTTTATCACAACCATAGCACCCTTAAGAACTTTCTGTTGGGTTTCGAGGGTCCATGCGCAGCGAAATAATGCAAAATTAACTCGAAAACCCGGAGCACTAGAATCCGTTCTAGATGATTAATTAAGAAGTATGAAATAGAATTACCAACCTTGTGTGCTTTTGTCGTTGATAAACGCGTTCCAACTCCAAATTGTTGATCTTGTGAATCCTCGATGAACGATCAATGAATCACGAACGAAAGATCTTGAATAGCGAAGATCCTCTATGTGTATCCACGCGATGAACGAACCCTAGAACTCTTCTAGGCGGATTGCTAGATCCTTGATTGAAACTCCTTTCAATCGATGAAGAAATATGGAATTGAATGGTGTTTTGATTCTCAATTCTCAATTGGAATCAATCTATTTTGTGTTTCTCTAAACCCAAAACCATGGAATTTTTACTGCTAGGGCAACTAAGGGTTTGTATTTATACGTTATAAATAAAATCCCTTTGCAAAACCCTAATTTTAAGTCAAATTCGCGTCAGTCCAGCGCCCAGGGGACGAGTCGTCCCCTGGCACCCAGCTTCTGAATCTGGTGTCCCCCTTAAGGGGAATAGTTGGTTCTGGCCTGGGGACGAGTCGTCCCCTGAGAACAAAAACTCCATATTCTTCATTTTTGACAATTCGTTCGATGCGTGTGACCCCATAGGACTATATTATGTTGGCAATGAGTTCGATCACATCGATCCTCATAAGACATGAGCGGACTCTAGCAAGCCATCATGGCTACCCAAATAATATAATATCAAGTTCGATTTTCCTACATAGAACATATCACAATCCCATTGTCACACGATGTTATATTGAACATGAGTCATGGTCCACGTCAACTCATATTGTTCAATGCTTTCTCATTACTAAGTAAATTGATCAATCGAATGATATTAATCACATTAATTCATTAGAGCATGGCCATGCACTACATCAATCTTACTTACGAGTGGCCTAGCAAACATCTCTCTTTACGAGGGACAATTTTCCATCTTGACTTATCATTCTTCCCAACAAGAATCATACCATGCCAATGATAGCCCTTATTGTCATCCGGTTAAAGACAACGTTAAACTATATCAAACATGATATTCATCGAGCGGAAGACGATGATAATCTCAGGTCAAAGGATATCAATGATATAACTATATGAGATTTATTTATGACATATGACCATGACATAAATCTCATAGTGGGTCAAGTCCAGTACCTTGTTCTCTAACAAGTACCCATGAATCTAATGTGCATCTCCATGCATATAATTATCACATGATTATCCATTAGACTTCATACTAGTGCTTCATAAGTACTAGGGACACGATTACTATAACTAAACATGCAAACACATATAATAATCAAAGAAACATTCTCTTATATAAATGAACAATGACATTACATAAAGGTCTATCTCTATAGGCCTAGGGCACTAACACCTACAGTCTCCCACTTGCACTAGGCCCAATCATTCATGTATCTTATACCCATGGACCTAACATGACCATCATGTTTAGCTTGTGGTAAAGGCTTGGTGAGAGGGTCCGAGATGTTGTCATCCGTTGGTACCTTGCATATCTTGACGTCTTCCCTTTCACAGATTTCTCGAATGAGGTGGAAACGTCTCAAAATGTGTTTGGATCGTTGATGTGACCTTGGTTCTTTTGCTTGCACAAATGACACCATAATTGTCACAACAAAGTTCCACTGGATTAGTGATACTTGGAACAATTCCAAAACACTAATGAACTTTTGATCCAAACTGCCTCTTCTAGCTACATCATATGTTGCTAAAATTCGGCCTTAGTAGTAGAATCGGCTACGATTTTTTCTGCTTGGAACTCTTCCAATAAAATCGCACCTCCAATAAGCATAAACACAAATCCTAATTGCGATTTTAATTAACTTTGTCAGTTTGGAAGTTAGCTTCCAATCTTTCAAATACCAAGAACGTATCCTTAGTTCTTCTTAAGTACTTTAAGGATTGTCTTGACTGCCATCCAATGGTTCTCACCAGGATCAGATTGGTATCAACTCATCATGCTCAAAGCATATGAGACGTCGGGTCTAGTACAAATCATGGCATACATGACAGATCCAAATGTCGGAGCATATGGAACTTCATCCATTCTCTTTTGCTCATCAGTTGTCATGGGACACTGAGTCTCGCTAAGAGTAATACCATGACCCATTGACAAGTTACCTTTCTTAGAATCATCTAAGAACCTTATCAATATGAGTATTTTGACTCAAACCAACTTATCCTTTTAGATTTATCTCTATAGATCTTGATACCAAGGATGTAAGCGGCTTCACCCATATCATTCATTGAGAAACCTTTTCTTGACCAAGACTTGACAGTCTTAAGTGTCGGAACTTTGTTTTCAATGAGTAAGATATCATTGTCATATAACAATAGAAATAATACTATGCTCCCACTGAATTTCATGTATACACAAAGTTCATCTTCGTACTTGATGAAGTCAAACTCTTTGACTGATTCATCAAAATGAAGATTCAAACCCCTCGAAGCTTGCTTCAACCCATCTTATGGATCTTTGCAACATGCATATTTTATTAGAATTTCTTGGATCGACAAACCTTCGGGTTGTGTACTGTACACATCCTTAAGAATCTTTCCATTTAGGAAAGTCGTTTGTCATCCATTTGTCATATCACATAGTCATAATATGCGACTATGACAATTGAAATTCTAACAGACTTCGGCATTGTAATGGGTAAAAAGGTTTCAACATAGTCAATACTATGAATTTGCCTAAATCCCTTTACTACAATCCTTAGTCATGAAAGTATACACCTTCCATCCATGTCGGTCTTGAAGACCTACTTGCACCCTTTAGTTTTTACACCTTCAGGTAGCTCAATCAAGTTTCAAACTTGATCATCAGACATGGATTGTAATTCGGACTCCATGGTTCCTAACCATTTATCCGAATTAGAAGTGGACATCGCCTCTAGATAGTAAGTAGGATCGTCATTCTCAATGACTTCCACTTTATTACTTTCCGATATGAGAAATCAATATTTCTCGGATTCGGACTGTAACCTATCCAATCTACGATGGACTTGTGTAACTTGAACCGGTTCCACAACTCCTTGTGAACTTGGTTCCATCTCTACTCTTGGTTCCATGTTATTTTCAGGTTCTTGAACTCTTCAAGATCAATTTTACTCCCACTAGATCCTTTATTGAGAAATTGTTTCTCAAGAAACGAATCATATAGAGCAACAAACACTTTGTTCTCATTGCGGTTGTAAAACTAATATCTGAAATTAACCCTGTCACATTTGGTGCTAACTTATGAGAGACAAGTCTCTTTACATAAGATTCGCAACCCCAAATCTTTATGAAAGACATTCTTTCATGCCACATCTCATGTGGGGACTTAGGAATCGATTTAGTAGGGACACAATTCAGTGTAACCGCATTATTTCTAATGCATATCCTCAAAAGGAAATAGGAAAGTCAACTTGACACATCATCGAACGAACCATGTCATACAAGGTTCAATTCCTCCTCTCAGACACACCATACAATGTGGTGTTCTGGGTGGAGTCAACTCTGAAACGATTTCACAGTTTTGAGATGATTGTCAACCTCTTGGCTCAAATATTCATTACCTCGATCTAATCGAAGTACTTTAATAGTTTTGCCAAGATTGGTTTTTGTACTTCATCTTGAAATATTCGAAATATCTCAAACGATTCACCTTTGGACTTCATCAGATAGACATAGTCATATCTAGATAAGTAACCGGTGAATGTGATGAAATACCGAATTTCTCCCCTAGCAATGCTACTTAATAGTCCATATACATCTCATGTATAAGGTCCAATAAGCCACTACCCTCCCACTACTCTTAGTGTAGGGTGGTTTGGTCATTTTACCAAATAAACGAGATTCACATACCTCAAATGATTCATAATCATATGAGTCTAAATGTCCATGTTAATGGAGTTTAGATTATACGTTTCTCATTTATATGACCAAGCCGGCAATGCCATGTGAACGTGTTGTTCACATCATTCGGTTTAGATTTCACACTTATATTATAGATATCTTCAATATTATTTTGTATCTTAACATCAAGGATATGAAGACCATTTAATGATATATGCATTACAATAATGCATATCATTAAATAAATATAAAGCTTCTTATTCTCAATAAGAAAATTTATATCCTTCATCATCCTCATAAGAAAAAAATGATACTCCTACTCATGAACGTAGTCACACTTGTTCAAAAACAAGTACTAGTCCACAAGGTAAAGTGACTTCATAAGTCCCTATGGCTAATGCAGCAACTCTTACTTCATTACCACGCATAGGTTTAATTCACCTTCTTTGAGCAGCTTTCTATTCTTTATTTCTTGCACATTTAAACAAATGTGGAATCTATATCCGGTATCATATACCCAAGAACAAGAAGTCGAAAAGAAAATATCTACCATATAGATACTTGAAGTAGTAGCAATCATATTGCCCTTCTTCACTTTTTAGGCCTTCCTAATAAGCCTTGCAACTTTGCTTCCAATTAATAATCTCATTGCAGCGGTAGCAAACTACATCCTTTTGAGACACTTTGGGTTTAGCCTCTTCGGCTTTGGCAACTTTTGCCCTAGGTTTAGCAACCTTTGCTTTACCTTCTTGCCTTCCCTTTTGAACCCCTTTCTTGTGTTAACCATTAACACACTTGGGGATTGCTCCTTTTGCATCTCATGCATTAAAAGCCTTCACCACAACATATATCTTTTGTCTAGCTTGCACTTGGAACATTTCCTTTTGTGCGTTGTGCTAGAACAAAAGCAATTTCCACGTGTTCAAGGTTCTTCTTAAGAGCCATTAAACATGGTGGCAAGTATAGGGCAAACAACATCATAGGAATCATCTAAATGTTTCTTATGTTGCTCCTTATCTGCCCTTTGCAACGTTTGCAGTGGGTTCAGCAGGAATAGATTCGTCAAGAACGTACAATTTTGCTTAAGAACACTTCTTGAGCATCTGATCAAATCAGAATAACTTGTACCGTTCTTTTCGAACTTGTCCTTCATAAGGACGAATCGCAATAATAAGGATTAATTATAGTTTAATGCTATTTCTACAACAAAAATATGCAACACATATGAACACATATAAGTACCGATTTCATTTAAGAGATTAAATAACGTATTTCATAAATACTCCCACTAAATTATATAACCTTCTTATACAAACATGCATAATATAATTTAATAGGCTAAGACCCAACTTTAATTTAATTTCAAGTCGGCTATGGCAAGACTGCTCAAAATTAAACTAAAAAGGTAGATAACATTTGTCAATCATATCTATATATGACTCTTAGATCATTATGAGATTATAGACATCATATGTCACATGTTTTAATCTCATCTTATGCCTTAGGCCCAAAACTGTTTTGATAGCCTAATTGAGTTCAACCATGTTAAACGCATAGCAATCACCGTTTGCTCATCTTGATCATACAAAGATAGAATCAATGTACCTCGCTGTGGCGTAGCCTACATGAAACTATCAGTGTACTCACAAGTGTTTAAACATGGGTGGCATAAAACAAACTCAAATTACAAAGAAGGTTCAATTTTCATGTTTATCAATTAACATGCCAAGGTTGATTCATGAAAAATATATGAGCATAATTATGAACATGGAATGATGCAACACAAATCACATTTGATCAGTAATTACTAGTACGCGGCCACGTGCTCCAAATTTATCCCACACTTCCATCGAAGTGCCTGTGGGGAAGGTTTTGGTGTCCAGCCAATATACTAAGCAATACTTCACAAATATCCTAGATTAATCACATTAATCATATTAATGAAATTGACATCCCATAATCTAGATTAATCATATTAATCATATATTTCAATTTCATAATCATGGTATATCATTATATACAATTACTTCACAAGCAAAACTCATACAATTTCACATTCTAGATCATGTACATCATGAAAATTAACATAATCACATTATATAATTATCATGATTTTCTAATATAAACATCATGAACGGGGCTCTGATACCACTGTTGGGTTTCGAGGGTCCATGCGTAGCGGAATAATGCAAAACTAACTCGAAAACCCGGAGCCCTAGAATCTGTTCTAGATGATTAATTAAGAAGTATGAAATAGAATTACCAACCTTGTGTGCTTTTGTCGTTGATAAATGCGTTCCAACTCCAAATTGTTGATCTTGTGAATCCTCGATGAACGATCAATGAATCACGAACGAAAGATCTTGAATAGCGAAGATCCTCTATGTGTATCCACGCGATAAACGAACCCTAGAACTCTTCTAGGCGGATTGCTAGATCCTTGATTGAAACTCCTTTCAATCGATGAAGAAATATGGAATTGAATGGTGTTTTGATTCTCAATTCTCAATTGGAATCAATCTATTTTGTGTTTCTCTAAACCCAAAACCATGGAATTTTTTGACTGCTAGGGCAACTAAGGGTTTGTATTTATACGTTATAAATAAAATCCCTTGAAAACCCTAATTTTAAGTCAAATTCGCGTCAGCTCCAGCCTGTGGGACGAGTCGTCCCCGGCACCCGCCTTCTGACTCGGCGTCCCCTTTAAGGGGAATAGTTGGTTCTGGCCTGGGGACGAGTCGTCCCCTGAGAACAAAAACTCCATATTCTTCATTTTTGACAATTCGTTCGATGCGTGTGACCCCATAGGACTATATTATGTTGGCAATGAGTTCGATCACATCGATCCTCATAAGACATGAGCGGACTCTAGCAAGCCATCATGGCTACCCAAATAATATAATATCAAGTTCGATTTTCCTACATAGAACATATCACAATCCCATTGTCACACGATGTTATATTGAACATGAGTCATGGTCCACGTCAACTCATATTGTTCAATGCTTTCTCATTACTAAGTAAATTGATCAATCGAATGATATTAATCACATTAATTCATTCGGGCATGGCCATGCACTACATCAATCTTACTTACGAGTGGCCTAGTAAACATCTCTCTTTACGAGGGACAATTTTCCATCTTGACTTATCATTCTTCCCAACAAGAATCATACCATGCCAATGATAGCCCTTATTGTCATCCGGTTAAAGACAACGTTAAACTATATCAAACATGATATTCATCGAGCGGAAGACGATGATAATCTCAGGTCAAAGGATATCAATGATATAACTATATGAGATTTATTTATGACATATGACCATGACATAAATCTCATAGTGGGTCAAGTCCAGTACCTTGTTCTCTAACAAGTACCCATGAATCTAATGTGCATCTCCATGCATATAATCATCACATGATTATCTATTAGACTTCATACTAGTTCTTCATAAGTACTAGGGACACAATTATTATAACTAAACATGCAAACACATATAATAATCAAAGAAACATTCTCTTATATAAATGAACAATGACATTACATAAAGGTCTATCTCTATAGGCCTAGGGCACTAACACCTACACTTTCAATACTCCACCTTGAGCTTTATAGGTCAAACCGTTTGCATCCTAGGTACCCAATGAAACCAGATTTTTAGAAACCTCTGGTACATGCCTAACATCATATAACGTTCTAACCACACCATCAAACATTTTAATTCGTATAGTTCCTATGCCAGCAATTTTACATGTAGCACCATTACCCATAGTAACTATACCAGAATTAACTGACCTGTAGGTATCGAACCAATCACGATTTGCCGTCACATGAAAAGAACATGTTGAATCCAGAATCCAGCAATCTGTCGGGTGCTCTATGGCTAATGAAGTCGTGAGCATATCACCATCCACATCATCCGAGCAATCTTCAACCACATTGACTGACTTTGAAGAGTTTGCTTTACCGTTCCTCTTATCCGGACAATTCTGCCTCTTGTGCCCCTTCTGCCCACACTTGAAACAATTTCCCTTATACTTCTTCCTTGTCTGCGAATGAGAATTCTGCTTTTGCGAATTATCACGGGACTGGGTTCTCCCACATTCCTGATTCTCCTTCACAAATAACCCTTCACCCGCAGGTTCATCAACGGACTTCTTCCGTTTATGAAAAGCTAGAAGAGCTTCTGTGACCGGTTGCAATTCCACAGTATCCTTCCCCCACGTCAACGTAGTAATAAGATTTTCGTATGTTGAAGAAGTAGGCAGCGAATTCAACATCATCAAAGCCTTGTCCTCCTCCTCCTCAAACGTCACCTCCACCCTAACCAAATCGTTGAGTATTTGATTAAACGTGTGGATATGAGACTCGAGGTCTGAACCTTCTGCCATCTTAAGCCCATACAGCCTTTGCTTAAGATGCAACTTGTTCGACAAGGATTTTAACATATACCTGGCCTCCAAGATCTCCCAAACCTTCGTTGGTGATTCTTCATCAATCACATGATACACCACCTCATCCGCAAAACACTATCGTATTGAAGACACAGCCCGTTCTTGCAACTCCTTCCATGGTCCTTCTTCGAGCCATCACATCCAACAATCTCCACCTTGGCGAGCATTCACCCAACCCAACAGAAGATACAAGGAACCAATACTCGAACCACCCTGTGTAGACATCGAACCTCCCCATCTCTAACAGCTAGAGATGTGTAACAAATCTAAGCAATGCTTGAACTTGTCAGTAGTAATCGGCTTTGTCAACATATCAGCAGCATTCTCTGTGGTGTGAACCTGCTCCAACACAACCTCACCCATATCAATCAACTCCCTTTACCAGGACATCGATCCATCACATCCAACAGACTGTATCGATGGAACGTAAGGGTGGGGAATGCAGTGCTTCTCAATGAAAGATTGAGCTTCTTCTTTGGTTTTGAAGGTCTTGAATCGCATTAATCGGGTCACTTCGTCATCTCTACCGTATATCAGGAAATCATCTGCATCGGAGACTAGACGGATTATGAGATCTAACGAGTTTGTTGGTTCCATTTTATCTCACAAGATGTAATTCTGTAAATCAAGTTGCCTAGTTTAAAAGGGTGTTACATATAGATATAGTAAAGAAACCAACATTTGCAATTTTTCTATTCAACTGTTAAATATTACTCCCTCCGTCCCAAACTAACATACCTGTTTACTGTTCGACGTGGGAATTAAGAAAAGTGTATAATGGAGAAAGTGTTGTGAGTATAAAAGTAAAATAAGAGAGAGAATGAATGGAGGGATTAATAAAGTTGATTGGTGTTGTGAGTATAAAAGTAAAATAGGAGAGAGAATGAGTGGAGGGAATAGTAAAGATTCTTTGCCATTTTAGGAAAGGGGTATGTTATTATGAGACGCCCTAAATGGCAAAATGGGATGTTAGTTTGGGACGGCGGGAGTATATTTGAAATGAAATTGCTTACATAGAAGATTATTCAAAGCAACATAATTATTTTTTTCCTACAAGACTCTGTTGGATCCGACTTGGATCTATATGGGGCCAGTGCAGTCCTCAAGAACGAGATGGGCGATCGAGATGCGTAAGAGAGAATTGTTGGGTTTAATGCCATATAACTTGGGAACAATTAGGCCCGTCTCAATAATTTTGAGGTCCTGTGTGCTAATATAAATAATGGGCCCTTAATATATATAAAAATACACACACACATATATATATATATATATATATATATATATATATATATATATATATATATATATATATATATATATAAGTATATAAGTACTTTCAGGCACATCAACATTAACATTCTCAATCGGCACATCACCCAAATTATCAAAATTATCATTATGTATCGGCAAATTATCAATACTATCCTTTTCAATATGCAAACTAGCATCAATAGACAAACTAGCATCAATAAGCACATTATCAAGATTTTGGTCTTCAACCAAAATTTGTGAGTCTTTTATAATAAATCTATTAAGTGCTCCTCTTTGAGATTTATTCAAATTTTCAATTCTTTTTCTTTTCTTAGGCTTTTCATGACCAGATTCTTGTTTTCTGATTTTATAACTAGATTCTTGTTTTTTAATCTTAGGAGGTATAGTTAAAAATACAAAAAAAAAAATGTAACACTTTTAATAGTAATAAAATAATAATAATAAAATGCAAATAAAAGGAACGAAAAACCTGGAAGACTTCTTTGGCTTTCTAGGGAGAGAATGTGGGCCGGAAGATGCTCAAAGAGACAAACACACCCACAGGCTCACAAGGCGGCAAGGCAAGGCCACAATGTCAATGTGTCAATGTCTTCAGCCTCTCACAAGCATTTTAACAAACATATAGCCTACATGAACTGATAAACAATGAAATGAGTGACATGTAAACGAAGAATTTCGCTTGCTGGTGCTTGATTACAGTCTACTCTTTGCACAATTGCACAGAAGAAATTGATCGGAGAATAAAGGAAGAAAAGTGATTTTCCTAAATTAAGATTGTGAGTAATATCGAGATTATTGGATTTTACCTTTGTTTTGCAATCACCGTCGCCTCTTCAATTCAATCAAGCCGCGATTTTCGAGTTGCCGTTTGATATTCTTGCGTAATTTCCAAGCCATGAATCTGCGGTTTTTTTTTTTCAGTCAGCGTTGCCTGGCTGCTGCGTTGCTTTCTTCTCTTCTACAAGGTGTCAAGGTATTGGGCTATGTAAGTATGTATTGGGGTGGGGGGAAAATACGGGACCCTAGAAAAAATGGGCACTGTGCAGTTAAGCCTTTTGCACAGCCCAAGAATCGGGCCTGGGAACAACTTAGAGGATTGAACAAGGGGAAAATTGGTGGTTCCTATGACATCACCGAGGGGGCGATCGCGCCCTAGCCCTTTTTGGGCCTAATCAGCGGCAGTTTTGTGCAGGGTTAGGGTTTTTTTGTCACTCTGTTTTTTTTAGATCTAGGGTTTGCACAGTTGTAAATTCTCGTGATCAAGAAGTTCGTGCATTAGATTACAGATTGTATTTGGTGATTGCCAGTTGATAACAATATTCTTGCCCTCTACCCGTTGACGTAGCCAAGTTGGTGAACCACATATATCGTTGTGTTGTGTTATGTGATTGATTTATTTTCTTTCTTCTATATAGATATGTTATAACAAACTGAAATTAGATTTGGTCAGGTTGATAAAGGTCTAGGGGTTTTCCGTTGCAGAAGAAGAAGATGGGATCAGGAATCAAATCAACAGTTGATAAGTTCGATGGGAAGAATAGTTTTTCTCTTTGGCAGATCAAGATGAATACCTTGTTTAGAGACATGAGTTTGTGAGCTCCGGTGGCTGCTGCAATCAAGAATCGTCTGGATTCAAAGGGTAAAGCGGTAGCAGGTTCCACAGGTGCTGTAGAGATTGCAACAGCTGAGGGTTCGGGGAAGGCAGTTGAGAAGGAAACAACAGATCTAATCGCTTTAGATGAGAGGGCCCACTCTAAAATCATCAGATGTTTAGATGATGTTCTGGTGGATATTGTAGATACTGATTTCGGAGGTGCTCTGTGGCTTGCGTTGGAAGATATGTATCTGGCACAATCATTGACCAACAATCTGTATTTGAAGCAGAAGTTGTATTCGCTCTGAATGATGGAAGGTACGCCCATTAGGGATCATATAGATCGGTTCACATCTTTATTACTTAAATTGCGTAATATTGATATTTAGGTTGAAGAAGAGGATGCTGCTCTTATGTTGTGTGTTTCCTTACCTTGACATATGAGGAATTTATGGATTCCTGCATTAATGGTAAGGATACGTTTACTTTGAAAGAGGTTAAGAATAATCTCAAGACCAGAGATCTGCGCTGCAAGGCGAGCAGTTTATCTACGGAATCTCAGTTAGCAAGGTTGGTTGCAGAAGGCAATAGGGGCCAAGGTAAGAGAAACAATGGTTCTTCTTAAAGGGGTCCAAGACCTGGGAGATGTCTGCAGTTACTGCAAGAAAAATGGGCATTGAAAAAGTGAATGTCCCAGGTTGAATAAGAACGAGCAATATGGGTCTACCGCAACTATGGCAGAAGGAGATGAGGATGACTATGCCCTAGTAACCGAAGAAGACAAAGGTATGATAGATACATGGATTCTTGATTCTTGGGCTTCTTAACACATGTGTTTGCGCAGAAAATGGTTTGCAACGTACGAGGAGACAAAAGGGGGTGATATTTGTATTGCTAATGGTTAAATCTGCAAGGAAGTTGGCGTAGGTTCCATTAAGGTGCGAACTTTAGGTGGTAAGTTATGTACATTGAACAAGGTTAGACATGTTCCTGAAGTAACGAAGAATTTGATATCGCTTAGTCGGCTAGACAAGATGGAATACAGTTTCAAAAGTGAAGGTGGAGCAGTAAATGGCAGGGGTCCGAATGTGATTTAGAAAGGGGTAAAACAAGGTTCCTAGTATGTTATCCAAGGATCTACGTTTTTAGGTTTGGGTGTCGAGCATCGTACAACATAGGGTATGGTAGAGACACATCTGAATGAAGCATGTTGCATGGCTTCGCGTGGGGTGGTTAACAAACAGGTGGAGCAACAAGTTACTCAAGGTGGAGTTTAACTGGGCAAGCCACGATTAGTAACTCAATACACACATTTGGAAAGCAAGGAAGGAATCAAGGAAAATGTACGTACTGTTGGGGATTCTACAGATATGGCCGCTTCATCTGTCTGGGCTGGAAAGATCCAATGTCGACTGGATTTGCCCAATTGTCGTTTGGGACAATTTTGAGAGCCTACTGCAGTGGCACATTTGGGTGTCTTGGAGACACATTGGTGTGCTCGGCGCAGCACAGTTTGGGTGTCCAGGGGGATACACTTGGGTGTCTGGCAGACACATTTGTTTACTTGTTAAACGGGTTTGATCAACTGTTGCAGTAAGTGTTTTGGTGTTCGGCGTAACATGATTTGGGTGTCTAGGAAGATACAGTTTTGGTTGTCCGAAGGACAAATTTGGTATTTGGCATAACACATCTGAGGCAGAGGGGAGTTCTGATTTGTGATCGGGAGGTTAGATGTCAAGGTGGAGATTTGTTGGATTTAATGCCAAATAAATTGGGAACAACTTAGAGGATTGAACAAAGGGAAAATTGGTAATTCTTGTGACAATACCGAGGGGGCGACCACGCCAGACAAGGAGAGCGGCCGCGCGGAGTTTCTGCCATAACAGGGCGACCGCGCGCTAGGCGATTGGACAAAGGGGTTTTGCACAGTTGTGAATTTTTGTGATCAAGAAGTTCGTACATTATATTAGAGATTGTATTTGATGATTGCCCAATTTATAATAATATTCTTGCCTTCTGCCCGTAGACGTAGCCAAGTTGGTGAATCATGTACGTATATCTTTGTGTTGTGTGATTGACTTATTTTCTGTCTTCTACATAGTTATAACAAGATTGAATATGCACAAGAGTCCATTTTGGGGGAAACTTGTTTCTCCATAAGTTATAAAAAGTCAACTTTCTAATTTTGAGTTTCGAGCGTAAAACATTGAGTTTCGAGCTTAAAACACTGAGTTTAGGCATTAAAATACCTAGAAGTTAAAACATCGAGTTTAGGCGTTAAAACACCGAGTTAAGGTTAGCAACTAAAACATCGAGTTTATGTCTTAAAACACTGAGTTTTTGCCTTGAATTTTTTAAAAACAAGACTTTTTATATGTTTGGGGGAAACTCTGTTTCCCCAAAATTTTCTGTATGCACAAAGCCGAACAAAATATCCCAAAATTTCCTCTGAATATGAACCACGGAAATTGGAATAAAGACCGAGAACAAAATATCCCGAATAATCTATTCAAATGAAAAACATAAAAGACTAAAACCAACATAAATTAACCTTTTCCATAAACTTGGATGGTGACTTTGTTCTGTCTGACTTGATCCACTTGTTATGGGTAGTAGTTCTCATACGAAGTTTCCTTGCATTTTATTACAAATAAAGTCATTTCCATATAATAAATGAATAAAAATGAACCTTTTTTTTTTGTCACCGCTCACCAACCAAACATAATGTTGACCAAATCAATTCAATTTGACTTTCTTGGATTTCCAGGAAGTTTCTCTTAGGGAAACATTGATGTATATATAATCTCTTGAAGTCATGTTATTGAGCAAAGTCTACAATATATAACAGAAACAATTAATGGAAGAAATTCAAGTGAAATTAGAGGAAAGTCAAGAAGTGAAGGAGGAAGACTATTCCGATATTACCCTCAGGCGATTCGATCTGTCCGATATCGATGATTTCATGGTGTGGGCCACAGATGACAAGGTAAGTAAGTTTTGCTCTTGGGACACTTACACTTCAAAAGAAGCTGCAATTAAGTACATGAAAGATGTGATCATACCTCACCCATGGTTTAGGGCAATATGCCTAAAAAACCGGCCTATCGGGGCAATTTCCGTGGCTCGATCGGACGGATATGATTGGTGTAGAGGGGAACTTGGGTATGTTTTGGCATCAAAGTATTGGGGAAAAGGGATTATAACGCGGGCGGTGAAGATGGTGGTTAGTTGTATATTTGTTGAATGGCCGGATTTGGAGAGACTTGAAGCTCTTGTGGATGTCGAAAACTCGGGGTCAATGAAGGTGTTGGAGAAGGTTGGGTTTGAGAGGGAAGGCGTTTTGAGGAAATATATTGTTCTTAAGGGAAGGGCAAGAGATATGGTTATGTTTAGTGTTCTTTCTACTCATGTTCAAGCATAATTGGTTCATGTAGTTGAGAATTTCATTGGAATATATCTTAAGATTTGATCATGATTTAGCCCTTCAAAACTACAATCCTTTGTTGTTGTTGTTGTTTGTGTCATTAAATTGCAGTACAAAACATGTTGATGAATTTTATTTCATATCCATGGGTAACTCAATAGACTTTTTTTATTCTTCTAAATAACTTTTACTTGGGCTCGAACAAGGTTTATATGCATACTCCCACAGTTTTCAATCAAAATTAAACATTTTCGGACAATAATTACGAGAATTAATGAAAAATATATTATATTAATAAATTATTAATATAATAAATTATTATATATTATATTAATAAATTAACAGGGCTAGTTTTGTTAATAATATATGAATAGAAAGTGTGAGTAGTTATTATGAATATAACAAATATTGGTATAATTTCTAATGGTCCGCCAGAAGAAAAAATTTGTTTAATATTGATTGAGACGGAGGGAGTAATTCCAATGATGGGATACTAGTTAATCAAAGAGACTATGATTAGTACGTCCTTAAATTAATGAATACTGCCTTTTTTTAAAGACTAATATTTTCAAATTTCGCCAATATATTTCTGTATTATTTTGCCCATGTCACTCTATGAGAAAAAAAATCGAACTCTGACGCTCATCGAGAAGGTGAGACCTGACTTTACTACCTAACCGCTCCTTTGAGGACCATAATGTAATAGTAGTTCAATTGTCACATGTACAATTTGGAAAATGCAATAACCATATTTATATGATGATCAAAAAGGAAAAATAGAAATCATGTTGATGAATTTTATTTCATTTCCATGGGTAACTCAATAGTCTTTTTTATTCTTCTAAGTAACTTTTACTTGGGCTCGAACAAGGTTTATATGCATGAAATTTTTACCAATAAGACCTTGAGATAGGGAGGAAATTACCAATAAAAATAGTACATTTCGAATTCTACCTTAGGATCACAGAGTTGAAATCAAAACGACCGTAGAGTCTCTGATCCTATTTATAATAATTTAAATGACCAAACTGCCCCTTTCTCTCTCTATGCGCAATCTTCTCTTCTCTCTCTATCTGTAATCCGTGCGCAATCCATTCCAGCTTCTCCACCACCGGCGATCCGTTCCAGTTTCTCCACCACCGGCGATCCGTTCCAGCTTCTCCACAACCCTAGTTCTTCGATGGAGCCTTCTTCATCATCGAGGAACTCCGATGAATTGGACGTTGATTTCAACGACGTTTTTGGCGGACCGCCGAGGCGATCTTCAATTCACGACATTCGCCACTGCTTTGGTGGCCGAGGCGATCTTCAATTCAAGAATGTAAGATCTATAGTTAATTGTACTTATAAGGGAATCTTCAGATCTAATAGAAAGTTGAGATCAACTTGTTGGTCCCAAAGGTGGCAACAAGGTTGAAAAACAGCTAGAGGGGGGGTGAATAACTGTTACAAATTTTTCGCCCTCTTTTAAAAATTGAACATCTTGCTTACAAAACCGCTTGCAGTCAATAAGAAACTGCAAGTAGAGTTGCAAAATGCATAGCGAAATATTTAAGTTTACAAAGCAGTTTAGAGGTGCGGTTTTGATGAGCGATTTTCAGTGCGGTTTATAAAACTGAAAAGTGAGATTTTGACAAAGTTAACTTCAAACACAATTCACAACAATGAATATCTGAGAATAAGATCAAACAGATAAGACAATAATTAGCAATGAACAGTAAGAAAATATGCAGAAATGAAGAACACAATAATTGGTGTGGTTTAATCATAAATGATCTACATCCACTATCAAGATGGTTAGTCTTAAATTTTCTAAGAGTTAGATTTTATATTAGAGTATGAGAGATTACAAAGTACAAAGTACAATACTCAGATCTAAAATATATTCTATGAAGATCAAATCCTAGACTATAACTGGTGTATCTCAAATGAATAATCTAAGTGATTAACCAAATGAGGTATGTGTGTGTTGAACAAGATCAAGGCTCTTTGAATCTATGAGATGTAGAGCACAATGATTCTTGATGGTGTTTAAGGCTTGATTTTTGGGTTGGAAAATATTTCTTGAAGGAAGAAGATGAAGATCAAAGGGCTGAATATTTTCTGGGCAGAGCTTCAACTTCTTATGAACACACAACAATTTCAATTTCTCAAGCAATCTTCAAGTGTTGAAGATTAGGGGTATTTATACTCAAGCACCAAGGAACTAGCCGTTGGACATAGCTGTTTGCAAGGACTATACTGGTGCTTTCTGATTGGTCCACAAATCCACTTTTGTCCTTTGGTACAGCAGTTGCAGGCAAAGCTGATCAGACTCCAGCTGCAAATAAGGTATGAAGAACATCTGTCACCTTTTCAAGATCCTTGCAGATCTTGTCTGACACAGAATCACGTGACAAGATTTGGTGGTTGACTTTTGTCATTACTGACGTGGATTCCAACAGTCATATGTGGTTCACTTCAAGTCTTCAATCATTGGATGCGGTCTGATGTGCATGCGGTTTGACAAGTGCGGTTTCACCAGAGGAGGTTCCATAGTGCGGTCTCAAGATTGAACTGCACTGCGGTTTGCTAGTGTGGTTCGCTAATGCGGTTTGCACTCAGGTATTCAAGATGCGATTTCAGATAGAGAATTCCACATAGCAGTTTGCTTGGAGCGATTTGCTAGTGCGGTTTTGATGAAGCGGTCTTAAACATTTTGAACTGAAACCTCATGTCCAATGAGTCTTGTGCCAGTCTTCAAGCCTAAATAATCCTATTCTATAAAATAGACTTAGCTAAAAAATTGAAGTCTAAGCTTCATTACATATGGGCCTAAAGTCCTTAAAATAGAGAGGAAGTTATGGTATCAATCAAATCTAAGATAAAACTAGGAGGGTTAAAGTATGCATACCCAACACAACTCAATTATTTTTCTCTGAAGTAAGGATATGAATTATTACAGTCTCTTGGGTATATTTGTTTGTTGATGTATTTGATGCTAGATACTTGACATTAGAATTGACATCCCATTTTAATAAGTGTTTAGGGTTTGTATCATTAGCAATTGATTTGGACTTTATGATTCCTATAAACTATATGATGAAATGCCTGAAAGAGATGAGTCTCGCATATCATTTCCCTGACTTGAGTAATTGGGGATTGATTTTTATCAAGAACAAAATGACATTCATTTTGGTAATTCTCAGAAGGAACATTTAGCATACATGTTCTATCATCTATGTACATTATAATTGACAAAGACAAGCTCCGTCAAAAAATTTATGCTAGTTACAGACTACCTAATATACCATTTTTCAAAAGCCATCATGTTTAATATGTATTATAAATGAATAATGATTATTCGTAGTTTCCCTGGCTGATTTATCTAGTTCCCTAATTTGAAAGGCACTAACTGTTGCTAATTGGACAGACTAATGTCGATTTACTGTGTCAAAGAGAAATGTGCATCTAACTCTCTATTCATTATCGGGGACAACTATTTTCTTATAAAAGTTGGTTTGGAGTTTGTTGATAAGTACATTGACCATTACTTATGCAGTTTTTGCAAAATATTTAAGGCAATGTTTATTCACACCTAGTGACAAGGTTTTAAGGTTGTTTCCTGCAGAGAGATTGACTATGGTGGAAAGCACAATATTTTGGAGCTACTTCAGGGAGATGTTCGTCTTTTCTCTAAGGTATAACTTACTACTGATTCGGACTAAGGTTCAGTTGAGTTTATGTGATGTTTATCATATTATGTTGGTATTACTTGATACTGAAGTTGATGGTATCTTCTTCACATCTCTAGATTTCACAGTTTTCTATTTATCCAAGAAAATTGAAGAACTCACTAGTCAATGTATTTGCTTGAAACTCGTGTCGGTATATTGATTCCTTCTAGTGAATCGTGTGCATTCTCCAAGAAAACACACATGACAGTCTGAAGACCTGCGTATTTCTGCATCTTTTTCTAGCTCTATGTGTAATTAGAGAGGTAGTATCTAAGTGTTGGTATGGTGCATGGATTTGGATGGATGGAGAAGGGAGTGGGACATAAGAAACATAAGAGGATATATGAGATTTCTCAAAGACTGAAATAAAAGGACTGGCTTTCTGGGTCACTAATACTGCAAATGTTGTTCTTTTGTGATATGTATTTGTATACCTTAAAGAAATATATTTGTAATGCTACAGCTTTCCCTTATTTGTTATCGTGATATTAAGGTCTTAGCTTCCAGAAAGTGATTTGCACGTACGATTGCCTTCCCTGACTATATCCAGCTTAGCTATTGTTAGTGTTTTATTGACAATGATAAAACACGGTCATAGTATCACCAGGTTATAAGTCATAAAGGAACATCATGAGCACAAGCTTTCACTTTATGAAAGAAAGAAATTGCTAAATTCTTTCTTATCTTATTTTTCTAGAGGCTGTCATACCAATCCCAGTTGCTCTATAAATGTTAATTGTTAAATGCTGCATATGCGAGTTAGTTTTCTTTGTGGTTATAGCTTTTAGGCTGCTTTGCTGATTTTGAAGTATCCAGTTTGAAGATTCCACTTGATCCGGTATGGTATCTAGCTCATCTCATTCTGTTTCAGGTTTACAGTAGAATCGTTAATTATAATGTAATGGAGTTTCGTTATGTAAGCAAAGTATTTGGTGTTTCATTACTCAGATCAGTTTTCGAATGTATAACTCATGATATTGGATTTGGATTTTGGTTTGTATCTAAATGTGAAAACCATTATACAGTTATTTACATCGAAACTGTGAAATAGAATTCTCAGTTTATAAATGTGAAAACCATTATACAGTTATTTACATCAAAACTGTGAAATAGAATTCTCAGTTTATAAATGTGAAAATCATTATAGAAAACTTCTTTTGTATGCTTTACAAAACAATGTTAGAGAAATGGGGCAGTAAACTTACTTGGGATTGTGTGTTTCTATTTTGTTACAGGGGATTCAAATGGGTGCTCGGATGATGTGCGGGAAGTGTTTGATGAAATGCCGGAAAGAAGTGTGGTTTCGTGGTTTTGTTTTTAATCATGCTTCCTTTTTGTGGGTTAACTTAGTAAACAACTATTATTAAATTCAGTATGTTGTTATATAGAGAACTTCTTTTGTATGCTTTACACTTTCTGTCTCCTTTATTTTATCATCAATTTGAGACACTTTCTGTCTACTTTATTTTATCATCTATTTTTTATCATCAATGTACACCCATTATATGGAGCATGTGAACAAAAGATGTGTACTTTGGACGAGAATTATCATATTTATAATGTGTTCTGCAGAAGGTGCTATAGCTGGAGGAGCTGCTGGTGTCGTTGTGGAAACAGCTTTGTACCCACTTGATACAATAAAGACTCGACTTCAAGCATGTAAATCTGGCATGATGCTATTGAGTTAAGAGCTAAAATAAATTGGTTTCTTGTATGCCACACTTAGTCGTAGCACCAGGTTGCCCTTTTCACACTTGTTAAAATATTCAAATGTATGATTGTTGGCATTGTAGATATCAAGGATAACTAGTTTCTTAAATTAAAATATATAGGAGTTTGTCTGTAAGGCTATTCTAATTTTCAGTGGTTTCATGTTAGGCAGTTCGTGGTGGAGGTCAAATAATTTTGAAGGGCCTTTATTTGAAGTGGACATTATTTGAAGGGTCAAATAATGTCCACTTCCATAACTGTGTGATAGATTTCACTGTTTTTCATGAGTGTTATTCATGATTGTTTGTGCACAACTGTGAGGTCAATTTCTCAGTTATGATTGTTGAAGTAAATTTCTCAGTTATTGTGTATAACTGTGTGATAGATTTCACTGTTTTTATGTCATTCTTTTATAGAACAACAGTGAGGTCTATTTCACAGTTGTTGGTTGTGATGTGAATAACTGTGAAATATTTTTCACACTTCTAAAACTTTGAGGTCAGTTTCACAGTTATTTATGAAGTAACATTAGTCAGAAACCTCTTCCATGTTGTTTATATTTCAATGACTTACTAGCATAATTTTGGTAACCACTAAAGCAATCAGCAAAGAATTGCTCATGTGAGTGTTTTATAGTAGTCATGATTGTGCGTCTGCATGCACTCTTATTTTATGGTTATTATTGTTCTTTGCTTAACCTTATGATTCAAAGTTTTACTCAATGATTGCGCTTCTGCATGTACTCTTCTTACCCACCCCTAAGAAAAATTCAAGGAACTAAAGCTCTTTAGCGCTCCTAATCTTCATGTCTTTGGTCAATTCTTTTTGCCAACAAAAGTTTTTAACCCGTGTAAGTTTTTCGTCAATATTCTCGGCCAAGGTTACGTCTTTGTTTTATCCATATTATTTTTGTAGAGCGCATCACGTTCCCAGAAGTTCTGATCGCATTGAGAATGTCTGGCCATCTTCTACTTGGCATTGTCCGGATTTATTCAAAGAAAATTGACTACCTATACCAAGATTATAATGTTAATCTACCGAAAGATGCTACCCATGCAAAATCTGATGATGTCACTTTACCTTCGCCAAGTAAATTTGCACTTGATGAGTTGGATTTGGATGAGTACATTCCATAAAGGTAATTTCTTAGCACAATTACTTTTGTCCCCTGTCTATTCTCCCCATTAGTATTTTGACCCATTTTGATTTTTAGGTTTCATGATAATCATCGTAAGAGCCTCGAGGATATAACGCTCACAGGTGATTTTATTAAAAGTTATATCTAATAGGCTTGATACTCTCTCCCACTTTCAGAATCGATGCATTACTCAAGCACAAACGTTTGGATCAGAAATCATTTTCTTGCAGATCAAATTCCAGTTGGAAGAGATCTTTATATTGCCGTCAATATTAGTAAGGTAATAAAATTAGCTCACCGTATTTGATTAATTATTTCTTGTATATGATTGCACTTCAATCAACTGAAAATTATTTTTTTTTTAATTTTCTTTTTTTATTATTTTTTTTCTGAGGGATTCACCACACTTAGAAGATGCTCCTGGATCAGGGCCCGTGCCAATGGAGGAAGAGTATGCCTTTGAAAATCAGAAATACTGTCTGTTAGGTTTAATCCTTTAGAAGAAGTAACTAATTTGAAAATCAGTTATTGTGCATAACTGTGTGATAGATTTCACTATTTTTATGTCATTCTTTTATAGAACAACAGTGAGGTCTATTTACGCTTGTTGGTTGTGATGTGAATAATCGTGGAAATAATTTTCACACTTCTAAAACTGTGAGGTCAGTTTCACAGTTATTTATGAATGTGAAATGGTTTGATTTTTGACCTTTCTAAACTGAGAACTGTGAGGTTAATTTCACAGTTAATTTGGTACTTAGTATGCTTGGTTTACTCGTTATTTATATGTTATTCATGATTTTTTGTGCACAACTGTGAGGTCAATTTCCCAGTTATGATTGTTGAGGTCACTTTCTCAATTATTATGCATAATTGTGTGATATATTACACTGTTTTTATGTCATTATTTTATAGAACAACAGTGAGGTCTATTTCACAGTTGTTGGTTGTGATGTGAATAACTATGAAATGTTTTTCACTTCTAAAATTGTGAGGTCAGTTTCACAGTTATTTATGAATGTGAAATTGTTTGATTTTTGACCTTTCTAAACTGAGAACTGTTAGGTCAATTTCACAGTTAATTTGGTACTTAGTATGTTTGGTTTACCCGTTATTTATTAGTTGTTGATGATTGTTTGTGCACAACTGTGAGGTCAATTTTTCAGTTATGATTGTTGAGGTCACTTTCTCGGTTATTGTGCATAACTGTGTGAGAGATTTCTCTGTTTTATGTCATTCTTTTATAGAACAACAGTGAGGTCTATTTTACAGTTGTTGAAAAATAATTTTATTTTATTTATAAAATTTGAAATATATGATGAGTAAATTTGTTTGATTCGTCTTGGCGATGGGATTAAAACAATCGGATAATCTTTTCGATTTTTAAATTTAGAGATATTATATTTTAAAAATTTAAAAATTTAAGGCCAAAAACTTATGAAAAACGCGTTTTTTTGAAACTTACAAAAAAACGTGTTTTTAAACCCAACGTTCTCAGACTCTCTCTCTAGGCGCGGTCGTCTCGGACTCTCTCTCTAGCGCAAAGAGCTCTCTCCCGGTTCGTCCTCACCGCCTCCCACACCAAAAACCATCAACCGGCGGCCAAAAACCCTCAATCCCCTTCACCATTCTCGGCTCTACCCAAATCAAAGCTCCCTTTCTTTCCAAACCCAAACAACGACCCTCTGCCTCACCATAGCTCGCTCCTCAGATCGCCCTTCTCACCGTCCTCTGTAATCTATAAATCAACAATCGCCTTCCTCACCGGTGACAGCCATCACCGTTCTCTCTCCCTTCTCTCCGGCCAAGTCCCAAATCCGCTGACGCCATCTCTCCCTGTTTCCAGAGCTGGCGACACGAAATTTCGCCTCCGTCAATTTCTCGCCGGCAATGGCCAAATCAACAGCTATAAATGACCAGGTTTTGTTCGCGGATGTCATTCCTACCTCTACTATGAGTGGATCTCAACAATTTACAATTTTGGGGAATCAATTTGAACAAAATCAGAATTTGGCAAAGTCGCTTGTGCTTCTTGGCGTGATTTTATTTTTGGGTTTGTGTTAGATGCCAGCTTACGTGTATTGGAGTGCCAATACATGTGTTTATTAGTGCCAGTTTATATATTGTGAAATGCCAGTACAATTTATGGTACAGAACAAATCAGTGTTTTTGCGTTTTGTGAATTTGAAAATGCCAGTGTACGTAATTTTGAATGCCAGTACATATTTTTTGGAATGCCAGTCCATATTTTTTTGAATGTCAGTAAAAATGATTACCAGTGTTTTTAGTGCCAAACATGCATGAGTATTTGAGTGCCGGTTTACGTGATTTTGAATGCCGATCCATGTTTTTTGAATACCGGTGCTTGTATTTTTGAGAGCCGGCAAAAATATTAGTGTAACGAGTGCCGGTGTTAGTGTAACGAGTGCCGGTGTGAAGAGTGCCGGTTAAATGTATATAAAAGTGCAGTATAAAAGTGTCGGTGTCGGTTTAACAAAGTGTTAGTGCCGGTTTACACGGCACTTTGTTAAATTGGTACGGCACTTTTTCTGGCATTTTGTGTTGTCTGCATGGCAGCACTTTATCACACTGGCAGTTTGTTAAACAGACACTGGCATAAACGGGAAAACCATTAATTACGAAAATGCCACCGTTTGTTTTGAATAATAATGCCCGCTTTTGAAAAACACGTTTTTTTTTATCTTAAAAAAAAAACTAGTTTTTTATAAGATCAACTCAAATTTAAGAGAAAAAAAAGGAAGAGAGAGAAAGAAAGAAGATAAAGCAATGTCTGTGTCAGGCGTCACGCTAGAGAGAGAGATTTGAGGGGCAAATTTAATGAAGAAAAAATTGAGAACTTACTGTTTTGATAAAGTTAGTCTTTTTAAAAGTAGTTTTTATTTAGCTGGAGAGGACTAATTGGTCACAGCTTCTTCTGAAAGAAAGATCTTAAAATCAAGGTTTTAAAAAGTGCTAGGCGGATGCTAGGCGGCGGAGCCGAGCCTAGCGTCTAGGCGGAGACTAGTCGGGGACTAATCGGGATTAGTCGGGATTAGTCAAGACCTAGACGGGACTTAAAACTAGGCGTTGGAGAGGGGCCTAGGCGCCCTTTGGCGGGGTCTTTTAGAACAGAGCTTAAAACATTGACAAAGCGATTAACAGTACACTCTCCCCTCCATCGATCACCTGTGCAAACTCAAAAGCTTCACTGTGTGTACCTTTCTCTCTGCCGCCATGGATCCACTCTCGGTTCTCCGGGACTTCACCATGCGAAACGAGCTCGACCAAATCGTCCGAGTCGACAACGAGTACCGATTCGGTTCAGCCTACTCCTTCCCCTGCACCATCGAAACCGCTTACCGATCCAAGCAAGGCAATCTCTACACACTCGAAACCCTAGTCTACTTCATCACTAACGTCCACATTAAGCACCACGATTACATCCGCAACGCCGGCACTCAGAAGATCCCCGCTGTCACTCTCCTCGATAAGAAACCCTTAATCGACTACCTCCAGGGTAGAGTCTCCAACACCGATGCAATTGAGTTTATCGCCCCTCCTCCAAACCCTAAATTCGACGAGTACCGGCCCGAGAACTCTAATTTCCCTAATTTAAATGCGGCCAGTAATGAATTTGAGCTTGAGAATGAGAATCCTGGGGTTAGGGTTTATGAAAACCCCATGGAAATGCTTAAAGCTTTTGAAAAGCCATTGAGAGATAGGGAAGCGATATTGGAGTGTAGGCATAGGGATTTTTAGCGTTCTTACTGCTGCTACGCGGCGGGATGAAGAGAGGCAGAAATTGGAGTCACAACAGAGGAAAGATGGGCTGGTTGCGAAGAATCGGATAGAGAGAGGATTTGGGGAAGAATTAGGGTCAGGCTTTGATGGGACTCCGAAACCCAAGTTGCATTTTAAAGGAAGCAAGATTGCTGTGCCCATAATTTTGGTGCCAAGTGCTTCACAGACTTTGATTACTATATATAATGTGAAGGAGTTTTTGGAAGATGGTGTTTATATACCAACTGATGTTAAGATGAAGCAAATGAAGGGGCCAAGACCGGACTGCATAACAGTGCAGAAGAAGTTTAGTAGGGATAGGGTGGTAACTGCTTATGAGGTGAGGGATAAGCCGTCTGCGCTGAAAGCCGAGGATTGGGATCGGGTTGTTGCAGTTTTCGTGTTGGGGAAGGAATGGCAATTTAAAGATTGGCCTTTTAAAGACCATGTTGAGATCTTTAACAAAAGTAAGCACGATATTTGTTTTACATTCTTTGCGCGATATGATACCTTCTTTGTTTTCGAATACATATTCCCATTAGTTCTGCTTATGTTGAGATGTATGAAGAATATAATTATCATATAACTTCATGTACAATTTTGAGAACCCCCTTTAGGATTTGAATGAGGAATTAAATAGCTATTTTGGTATATCGTGATACACTGTTTAAGTTTTGATTTGGCTCCGGACGTTGCTAGATTTATGCTAAGGTGCTCAGACTCTTTGGTTTACCCTGCCGGACTCGTGTCGACAAGACTAAAATACGGGTGTCCGACACGGGTACGTCAGGGTAAACCAAAGAGTCCGAGCATCAGAGGATTTATGTACAATGTGATTGCCCGGGGGGGGGGTGTTATAGGGCAAAGGGTGCTGATGAGAGAGAGTGCTCTCAGGAAAAAAAAACCATCTTCTTGGTTTTCTTTCAACGTTTTAGAGAACCTTTTGAAAAGGTTATTTCATATTTTCTTGCTAGGTTAAGATTGTATTGCATAGGGTAATTAATAGGAAACTTAAATGTAATTTTGCAGTACTTGGATTTTATATGCGTTTTGAGGATGACAGTGTGGAGTCGGCAAAGACTGTAAAGCAATGGAATGTGAAGATTATCTCGGTGAGCATATGTGTCATTCCTACTCTTTAATAACCTCTGTTACCGATATCTCTATGCATGGTTTTTCGAAGCCGAATAACCAGATTGCAACTTCTGTAATTAGATAAGCAAGAACAAGAGACACCAAGACAGAGCAGCTGCGCTTGATGTGTGGGACAGATTAGAAGAATTCATGCGCTCACGGTCACATTCTTGAGGTGAGACATGTTTCTTAAGCAATTAGGGTTTCTAAATTTTGTATTGATAGTCAAAAAATAAATAAATTGGCCTCAATTATTTAGCAGGGGCTTTGTCTACCCCTATGTATATGATATTAGCATACATAATACCCTGAATGGAATAACAATAACAATCAACAATGTTATGTTCGCTAACCAAATTCCAATTTGGCAAATAAAATAGTTTGTATACTAGGAAAAATTGTAAATAAAGTGCAGGTGGCAAAGGTGGCTAGATTTTATGAATTTCCGTTAATGAGCAATTACACTGTCTCTGGCGGGTAACAACCAAACCCTTGGCATTTGCATTATAGAGTGGACTAGTAATCATTATTGATGGGAGTCCGTGAAATTCCTGGTAATATTGGCACGGCAATGAATTGAGTTGCAAAGGTGCTGATTGCAGATTTGGTTTAGGGAATGTTACGGTGCAAAGGACAAATCATATCTTTTCTAATGCATATAGACCAATGTGATTTGCAATTGTGAGGTGCCAAATAGTACCAGATTGACATCTAATGAACTGCAAACTATCATGTTTTGTTAAGAGACTCTCATAATCCAGCTGTTGTGCAAAATTACATACTTTTTCTATCCATTCAATTATAATATCCGTTCTATTGTATCTGTTTGGGCAGGACCGAATTTGCAGTAGTGGTCTTTGATTTCGATGCTCTCGTTCATTTATACTCTGAACTAGTATCAGTGAAAGATAAATGGCTTTTTGTGCTAGTGGTTACACATTCTTTGCAAACTGGAGAGTACACATGAATAAGTTTGTTTATTTTTTAATTTATTTCTTGTGCCTGCGTTGTACTTCTTTGTTAGATTAATTTAAGTAGTATGGGACTTTTTAAAGGAGTATATTGGTATTCAAGGTTTGCATGGGAACTGAAGTTTGGGCAATAAGATATGGAACTGAAAGTGTTGCAAAAGTCACTGGCAACAGTACATATATTACCCATGGCCAAGGAATGGCTTTCATGTTTGTCTCGTTCTATAGTGATGATGTGAATGAGGTCAATATTGCTACTGTGATTATCTTGTGGATTTATCTGACACTACTATATTGCTTCACACTTGAGAGAGCAAAACATTTCATAGGGACAGCCTGAAGGCTCTACGTGTGATTATCTCTTCTGGTTGTTTTGAGATTGGTGAGTTGGTTTTGATTGCCTCGAGTTCTTTTTCTGGTCAAACAGATCTGATAATTGATGTATACTTTTCCTGTGAAGTACTGAAGGCAAATCTAAGTTCGTTGTTTTTTTTTTTTGTTTTGATTGGGTTGTGACCCCATCCATATCATAGAAATAGATGGTGTTATTGCCTCCGCTCCTCTCTTACCAGCGTCCTGTTCCTTTCTCCACTTTTTATGCGTTTCTCTTTTGTGTGATTGTAAGCCTTGCCCATATATATGTATGATGATATATTACTTTTGTGGCAGGAGGTGAGAGGAATACTTGGTTCTATCGCCTATGATTCCTGTTTAGGTAAGATAAACATGCCCTTGAGCACTGAAAGATCTTTTTGCCATACACTGTTACTAGTTATTTTGTGTTTTCCCATGATGTTGATCTTGTACTCTTGTCATAAATTGTTTTTCTTTGTTGGGGGAAGGGAAATCCATTCAAATTATTGGTATCTATTCAAGATTCTTATTTAAATCTCCGCATGAAATTGTTACATCAGTTTACTTCTCATGGTGATTTCGTTACTTTCTCGAAATGAAAATGATCTGTAACGTGGCTTAAAGTTATGTTAATATTTTGTTTTCTCCTACTAGCCATCTAGTGGTTGAAGATTGTGTTTTTTTTTTTTTGGAATTTTGTGAGTTTTGAGCTTGTACATTATATAGCCCCTCCTTGTCAGTTTAAATGTTGCTTGCTATAGTCACCGGTTTCAAGTAAGCAAAGAAAGGTATCATTTTGTTTTTACTAAATTGGGAATAGAGCTGTTTGATGTCTCCTCAATCAATTTTTTTTTGTTCATAGGCTGCTGAGTGGGCGTAAAAATAATTACTCGGCATCACAACCAATGTGAAATGCTATTTAAATGTGGATTTTGTAGCATTAAAAAGGAAAACTGAGGATATAAGTGAATGTCGTAATAAATAGGATGATCAAGGAGGAGGTCAAAGCATCAAATGCATGGAGGAAGGAACAGTGGGACCGGCAGTTTTGTTGAGCTTGCATCTGATGACAAAGCGCTATCGGTTGAGGGCATTGTATTAGATACACATCGGGTAGGTGTATTTGATGACTTTGGCATCCCTGTGTGAAAGTCAGCTCATTGTTGGTGTCTGAATAGTGAACTCTGAGAGCGCTCACTAGGGATATAGCCTAAGTTTGGTAGATATTAGGCCCCAAGTACGAGCCACCACTGTTCAGGACCTCACACTAGTATTCCGGATGTGGCATTACAAAACTGGAAAGCTGGATAGTATCCCAAGGATGGTAAAGAGGAGTTTCCAGTAATGTAGTTAAGGCATTCTGGTATGCTCATGATGACATTTGTACAACTTGAACATTGTGTCATGAATCCTGCCTAAAGCATGCTGATAGCCAACACAGAATCACATGTTTCATCTTTTTTTTTTATGTGCCAATGGAATTTTCTCGGTTTGGTAGAAAACAGAGATATTGAGGAAGATAGTATGATTATGCTTGAAGGAGGAGGAGGAGAAAAGAGAGTTTGATGGCATAGATAGGGGGCCTAGGAAGGTAAGAGCCAAATCATCTGAGCTTTTGATAGTTTAACAACTAATCTAACACTTAGATATATTTGTAAATTAACCACGTAGATTTTATAGGGATTGTATGTTTATCGAGGAATATAAAATTGGTTTGTTCTTTTGGTCCCATTGTCATTAAAGTACCTAGCTTCAACCTAACTCTTTTGAATGTAGAATTGTGTAGAGTTATGAAACTTTTTTTGAAGCTTGGAAGCATGTCTTTTTTATGCTGTCGTTGACTCCTACCCTAGGAAATATATTTGTGAATGAACTTGGACATACCAAATCCCTTGTACGATGTTGTGAGTTTTAATGTTGAGGAAGAATTTGGCGTAACCAATAGCTTTTTTAGTGTGGAATTTTTCCCTCTTCCACAAATGCTGCGAATTAGGATATACTCATTGTTTAAAGTCCAGTTCAGTGGGGTTCAATTTCTACGTGACGTCTTTTCAGCCGAACTAAGTTTTGTGTGTGGTCATGTTGCATTAGCTAGAATGACTATTTATATTCACCCCGTAGTCTACAATCATTCATAATGTGATGCCAATGATATCATCTCATTTGTACCAAGACAGAATGACTTCAAATTATACAAAACCACCATGCGTCTAGACCACTAAGTGTCGAAAGAATTACTAAACCACATCCGATATGAAAACAAATTAAAGTGTGGGCTCTTGGCCCAAGCCCACCCCCAAAAAAAAATAAAAAATAAGGACATAAGATAACACAGTAAATTAATAGCCTGATGAAAGTTTTTCTTATCAAAAAAAAAAAAAAAAAGCCTGATGGAAGTAGAAGCTCAAAACATGGTGGAGATTAAAGCACTTGATGCAAAGAGAAGGAAGAAGACCAGAGGCACTGCCAATTTTGTGGAGTCTGCATCTGATGAACCACTATCTGTTGAGGGCACTGTATTTACTGAAGGTTCTGTGTTAGATCCATGGCTGGAAGGAGTATTTTGCGACTTTGGCGTCCCTGAAGAAGAGTTGCCTGGAGATGCAGCTGTCAAGTTGAGATAAAGAAGGGTAAGTTGACAAATTAAAGGATACACTTTGACCATATCTGGAAAAATTATGACCCGTTTATGCCAAAGTATGTTAAAGTACTGTAGTTCTAGGGAAGTGTGATTCTTACCATTGCATTTGCTGACGGGTAGTGTTTGAACTTTGCAAGCACCTGGTAAGGCTGCAGCCTGAGTTTGGTTGATGTTAAGCCCCAACGAAGAGCCTCCACCTTTGAGGACCTCACACAAGCATTGTGGCTTTGAGCTAACTACACTGGCAAGTTGCGAGCAGCATCCAGTGGTGGGTAAGGAAGAGTTCCCTGTTATGTAGTTGAGGCATGGCGACATGCTTATGATTACATTTGTGCAACTCCCTGACTGAGCCGTTGCTCCTGCCCAGAGCATGGTGACCAATATCATCAAAAGTAGTAGGCCTGTCCCTTGTTTTTTGTGTGCCATTGGAAACTTCTTGGTTTGGTACCGTAAATTGCCTGTCAAATGGAGAGATATCAAGTTAGTTTGTTAGGCTTGGTGGGGGAAAGGAAAGTTTGATGGCTTTTGTAGATAGCCTTGGAGGTGAAGAGTTAAATTAAGAGAGGCTATGATAGGTTAACAACTTCTCCCTCTGCAAACTAATAATAATAACAGTAATAGTTATACCAGTAATAAACTAGCAAAAATGATAAATAAAATATCTGACTCTAAAGATATCTTCATATGTTAGCAACTTAGATTTGAGGGGTTTATATGATTAGGGGGGGGGGATAAACAAATGGTTAGTTATCTGGGTTACCAACTTATTATTTATAATGGTTGCAACCTAATTTTATTTTTAATGTTCAATTTGTAGAGTTCTAAAAACTTATCCGATGTTGGAAGCACAACTTCTCATTGACTACTACCTTTCTAGGAGATTCTTTTGTTGAGCAATTTGAGACACATCGACACATTGTAGGATGCTGTATGCATGGGGGTAAGAAATCCAATGATGCTCCCTTTCTGCATACTCCCTCCTCTAAATGAGTGTCTACTTTCTAGAAAATTCTAAATGAGTGCCTATTTTTAAAGTCACTAAATTTGCCTTTAGCAAATATCATATCCCACCAATATATTCTTGCAATACTATAAGTTGGATACTGAGGACACTTATATGTACGCATTTTATCAAACTGCTTGAAAATCAACCCCCTTAATTTCTTAAAAAGGAGAGCATTAAGATTTTTTCTTTACTGTGAGTAGAATATAATTCAAGCAATGATTTTTTAATGCACAAATTTCCACACTTCAACACAGGAGCAACAGAAATTTATTTGTGGTTATAGTAGCTAGTTTCTGCTTCTGTACTGGTATCGTGGCCAGACAACTGACCTAAAGCATGAAATAGAGGATTTGGAGCTGAATGTGTTCAAATGTTTGCAGGTCAAGAGACTTTTTAGTTCTACTTCTTCTTGTAATAACTTTCATTTTTGTATCATTATATAGCAATGATCTTGACGAGGTTAAGTTTATTGCTCCATTGGTTCCAAACTGAGGTCCATTTAGGTTCATGATTAAGGAGCTAGTACTGTATATCAAACTATCTGATTATAGTTTTTCATTGTCACACGTCTCTTTGTATGGAATGTAAGTGCGACGTCACATTTAGCAGGAAAAATCTGTAAATTATAAAAATCCATAGCTTACTTCAAGAAGTATATTTCTTTTTGTACAAACTAAAACACTAAGTAGGACTATTTAATAGCAACTTTGTAATGATGACAAGTTGTTTGTATGATTGAGGTTTTCGGTGTTTCAAGATTGGTTAGAGTTGCTTTGAAATCTGGTTTCCGTTTGAAGGGTGTTTTTGGCTGCCACCACAGCTGGTCAATGTCAAATAGTTTTTCTTGTGTTTTCCTTTTCTTTCTTCTTTCCGCTCCATCTCTCTGGCTCTGATGTATGTGCCTATTATTTTTGCATTTTTCTCTTGTATATGGTGTAGGCTTATATTTTTCTTTTGTGCAGGAGCTGAAAAGAAAGCTTGAGTCTGATACCACCACTCTTTATCAAGTAAGCACCACAAACAAGGTCTCGAGCTGTCCAAGACCTTGTGCAATGTACACTACTAAACCATGAGCTTTTTTCCATGATATTTTTTTTTTTTTTTTTGTCTTGGATGCGGAGTACTTTTTCCTCTCACTTGTTCAGTTTGAGGGTTATGGGTAAAGTAGGGGCTATAATCCTACGTTTCTGCATTATATATTCAAGCTTGTGTTATTAAGCATGTCTTCTTAAAAATCTATAACCAAGTTTGGTTCTCAGCTATCAATGTGTTTTGTACTCGTTGTAAATGTGAGAAATTTCAGTAAATGGCCTGGGGCGGCTGGGGTTGTCAATATTTTGTTCTCGTCTTGGCATCTGATTAGTTGAAGGCTCAAAGTTGCATATTGTGTATTAAATTTGGAAAATATTTCTTCGTTTACGTGGTTGCCTTGGTGGCTAGATCGACCATTGTCCGATTCATGTCATAGTTCACAATTAATCTTAATGAGCTAAAAAAAAAAAATAGTATTGTCTTGCTTTTATGAAAATGAATCACATCAATCATTATACACTAAAAGAATGACTTTTCGACTCAACTAATGTAGAATCACAAAAATAGTTTGAAATACAGAAACTAAATAGGCTGACCAACGGAAAATCTCAAAACATGGTGGAGGTCAAAGCACTTGAAACAAAGAGAAGGGAAAATATCATAGGAATCGCCAATTTGGTAGAGCTCGCATCTGAAGGTGAACCGTTATCAGTTGAAGGTACTCTGTTAGATCCCCCTCCCGAAGGTGTACGCCCTGACGGAGAGTTGCCTGGTGAAGCAGCTGTAGAAACAAGATTAGAGCAGCGTAAGTTTTCTTTCTTTCTTTTTAGTCCGAAATTCTGAAATTTGAAACACATCTGAAATTATATTATAAGAGGCAAGTTTCTGAGTGATATAAGCTGTAGATAATTTTAGATTGATTTAATTATCCTAATGAAAATCTAAAACCTGTTATTGATAGTATTGTTGATGGTGTATCTATAACAAGTTTTAGATTTTCATTTGTGCAATTAAATCAACCTAAAATTATTGCTCAAAGTTAAGTCGTAGCAACGGTAAAAAAATTGGAAAGATCATTTTGGGACTGGGATGTTGGGAGTATTTTCTAGCTTGGTTAAATTAGAATTTCAGGAAATGAATTCTTACCATTGCATTGGCTGATGGGTGGTGTCTGAACTCTGCAAGCCCCAGGTAAGGCTTCAGCCTGAGTTTGATTAATGTTAAGCCCCAAGTTAGAGCCACCACCATTAAGAGCCTCACACAAGCACTGTGGTTGGGAACTGGCGACACTGGAGAGCTGTGTACAGCAGCCTGAGGATGGTGCGGAGGAGTTGCCGGAAATATAGTTTAGGCACGGTGACAGACTTATGATCACGTTGGTACAACTCGAAGATGATTGAGCCATGGCTCCTGCCCACAACATGGTGATCATTAGCATCAAGAATGTCCCATTTTTCTGGTGTGCCATTGGAAATGAGAGAAAGAGAGAGAGAGAGAGAGAGAGAGAGAGAGAGAGAGAGAGAGAGAGATTTGGGCTGAGTGTTACTTGGTGGAAGGAATAGGGAGTTCTGGTAAGTTATATAGGGAGCGTTTTGGGAGTTGACTTGTCAAACAAGGAGGGGGGGGGGGGGTTCATAGGTTAACAACTTGTGCTACTTTGTGTTTGGCTTTTGTAAATTAGTCAATTAGATCTAGAGGGATTTTGCATGGGGTCAAGGAGAAATAAACAAAAAGGGTTAGTTAAAATGTGGGTCACCTACTCATTAAACAACAGATCTCACACCTAATTCTTTAGGTGTTCAAATTTTGTTTGTAGACTTGCATTTTTCCATGGAAAAATATGGCCTTGTCCTTTTGAGTTTTGTTGAACAACTGTAACTTGTAAGGACAAGTCAAAAGCATGTGGTTTGAGTTTTTTGTTCACATTGAAGCTAGGGAGTCATAATTTGTTACACCATCCGTCCCTTGCTTGTCTTTCTCTTTTGATTTTTTGAAATTTTTGGGTATGCATTGAAACCTCAATTCTAAGTCTCCGTTTTGGCTTGTGATTTGTCAAAGTATGGTTTGTAATTGACCCTCTTTACCGCTTGTGGATTTGCCAAATGGATCCACTGCATATATTATTCTTCTTGGGGGTTTGTCTTACTTGATTCTGTTCAAGTGACCAAGTCCCACAAACTACAAAAAGAAGCCAAGCGGCATCTATCTATCTTAACCAGGTTTAAGTTTTTCCGTCGTATATGTATTGGGTGTAAGTTTTTCCGTCGGGTAGGTATTGGGTTCAATACCCCTTCCCCCGACTAAAATTAAGATTAGGTGGTTAAGAATTTCAAACCAAAAAAAAAAAAGGGATGTATTTCCATATAGAAAAAAAAAGAAAATTATTTTAGTTCAATTTCATTAAAGGTTACAAGTTAATTATAGAGACTATCTTTAAAAGAGTGACTAAATAAATGCCGACTATTCCAGCTAATTTTTGCCATTTACACTGAAACTTTCTTAAAAAAACAGAGAAGATTAAAATTGAGGTAAAAAACTGTCAGGCATTTTGGTCAACGGGCTTGGTCAAAGTCCGAAAAGAAGCGGGTTAAGTCCACAGAACGTGTTGGGTGGAGCTGGGCCAAACCCAAATCCCGGTTACTGGACGTTTAAATTATTGGTGCTCAGTCAGTGGTAGTAGACATTGGCTTGTAATAATATTTCATAGACAAATAAACACTACTTGGAAATTGCATGAAAGCAAAACAAACAAAGAGGGTACATAATGTAGTGTAGGTACAAACACCTTACACCTACCATCTAAGCTCACAAACCACAACATAAAACACTTTATTTCACCTCACTCATACATGAACACAAATAACCAGTACCCACAGGCCGGGACACCTCAGACACTGCCTATGGCACCAACAAACGAAGCCACAATCACAACGCCAGCAACAAAGTGATGGCCAATCGTAGTAGCATCAGATGATGCCCCGTTCCCTGGAACTGTTTTAGATCCTGTATTAGTGGCATCAGATGATGAACCCTTCTCTGGGACTGTTTTAGATCCTGTAGCGTCAGATGGTCCACCGTTCCCTGGAACTGTTTTAGATCCTCTATTCACATACATATAAAAGACATGCAGAACAGCCTCGTACTACACAGCTTCCACTATACGTATATGAGCTTAAATTATGAATGAGTACCTGTACCTGTACCTGACATCGAGCTAGTTGGAGAGTCGGACTGTGAGATTTCTGGTGATCCCACCGGGGACAATCCCACTGGGGACGGTGCTGGTGCATTATTAGCATCTTACACCCAAAAAAAAAAAGTGTAAATTTACGGTTTATGAAGGGATAAAATGTATGTGTCACAAAATATTACCATTGCAGCGGCTAACAGGTGGGGTTTGAACTTTGCATGCAGCAGGAAGGGCTAGAGCAAGCGTTTCATTAATATTAATTCCCAAAGCTGCACCACCACCATTAAGGGCACTACAAAGGCATTGGGGTTGTGATTTTACGACACTTGCAAGTGAGGAGCAGCACGAAGAAGATGGGGTTGTGGAACTTCCAGTTACGTAATTCAAGCATGGAGCCATGCCAATGAGCACATTGGTGCACCCTGATTGAGCCATGGCTCCTGCCCAAACTGTAGTCACCAGGACCAGGGTCAGTCCCATCTCAACCATACTTGAAGCCATCTGAACTTTGGTTATCAGCTTCAAACTGTAACAAAGTGCAAAAGAAAAGGCAAAGACAAATATATTTTAGCTTTGGATTCAAGAAATTAGAATGCTTGATTTATATTTGTACGGTTGATTCAATTATTCTTAGATGGAATATTGACAGTTGCATTAGCCGCAAAAACAAGGCAATTACTGGTAAACTAGAAGAGGACTAATTGAACAGACGGCCATTATGTGTCATTTTCCGGGGACTAGCATGTTTTTGCTTAGATCATCGTTTTGATTTTCTCTGAAAAAAATAATCTATGTTATACCATTTTAATATATATATATATATATATACAGAACCGTTCACATACGGTTCCATTCGTACGGATTTGAGAAAAAAACTTAACGCAGACTAAAAAAAAAAAAAATCAAAAAAACGCTACTGTTTCTTTTCCCCAAGATCCGTTCGTGCTCCCTTCAACCTCTCTCTCTCTTCTTCGTCTTTCTTCTGTGTGATTTCTTTTCTGATCTTGCGATCCTCCGGTGAAATCAATCTCGTGAATCAAGTTTTGTGCTCTTATCAATTACGAAAAAGACTTGGTATTTCTTTTCTGCTCTTGCGATCCTAAATTTGCTGTTGTTCTTTGATTTTAGGTCAATGTTTTGTGCTCTTATCAATCTCGTGGAAGGGGTAGAGGGTTTATAATTAGGGCTTTTGGATTCTTGCAGAGTTAATAAGTTCGAATGGAGGCGAAGAAATTCCAAGTGAGAAAACTATTGAATGACAAGAAATTCTGGGTTGCCTCTTTTCTCATTGCATGGGCCGCTGCTCTCCAGGGGCATATGATGTGGTTAAAGAGGCAAGATTCGTTTAAACAGAAATTCGGAACTACCCATGACGAAAACATCAACAATCAGCAGGCCAATCAAGACTCAATTGCCTCTACTGATCTCTTTGAGGATTCCTAAATGGAACTCTAAGGTGGGGCAGAGCTGGAAGCCAATAGCCAATGTTGGATGGAAACTTATCAGCCACTTGACAAAGGTTACTTTTCACGTCTGTAAGTCAAGTCAATGAAGAATCTCGTCGAGAAGTCTGCTCTTGTTTTGTTTTAAATGTCACTGCTTGAACCTGCTGTGACTGACCAGGGAGCTGAATCATCATCTGAGGAACACCAACATAGTTTAGCTAGAAAAAGACTTGGTATTTCTTTTCTGCTCTTATCAATCTCGTGGAAGGGGGTATTTCAATTCAAGTTTGATTATCTCATTTTGTGCACTGTTTTCTGCCTCCTCCTTGATTATCTCATTTTGTGCACTGTGTGGGAGACGTGCAATGGATACTAGTCTTGAGGAACACCAACATAGTTTAGCTAGATGGGCTCAGCATTGTATCAACACAAAGAAATGGAAATATCATAAGTATAGTTGAGCCTAAAGAGAGAAAAAGTTGATGTTGCATTGGTACTAATATAGCTTGCAAATTTTATGGCTGCAGGCAGAGGTGAACTTCTTAGGGCAATTCAGTCATCCTAATCTTATTCATCTCCTGGGCTACTGCTTGAAAGACCAAGAATGTATTCTTGTGTAAGAATTCATGCACAACGGGAGCTTACACCAGATCCTATTCTCAAGTAATTCATGCAGAACTTTATGTGAATCCTCTGCCATGGACAATGCGACTTAAAATAATGATTGGAGCAGCCCACGGCCTTGTGTTCTTGCACACAATGGATAAGCAACTCTGTTTAATGCATCTGACAGAACTTGTTGCTATTGCAGAACTTCAGTTGGTTTTCTTAGCATCAAGAGCACAGAAGAAGTTGCAGAAATTGTAATAGTTTAGATTTGAGGTTTAGGCTCCAATTCACATTGGTGATTGGTTGTCCCCCTCATGTATATTTCTATAGTTTTGGTGATTAATAAAATACAAAATTTTCTATAATACATTATCGACACAGTTTCTCAACATCTATTCTATAACAACTGCGATAAAACAAAAATGGTGCAGCAACAAAAACCAAAGCCAATGCCAAAAAAGCCACATATTACAGCTTTAAAATGAATATATATCACAGGTAATCAACCCCGCAGAATGTCAATCTGTGCATAGAAAACAGAGAATAGCCATTACCAAAGCAGAAAAGACAAACATCAGACAGGGACGAGTAGGAGTGGGAAACCAAAACACCAGTATTTAACTAGAATCCCAGGTATATATTATACACTATATGTAATAAAAGTATAGAAAAAGTAATGATCAGTCAGTACAAAGCCTCTTTAAATATTGAAACTAGCCTATATTTTTGAACGTAGCAACTACGAGTCTATATCATCCCCATCTTCTGTTGAAGATCCATTCCCATCTTCCTCATCGCCTGTAGACAACCTATAATAATAGAAAGAAAAATTATTGGCTGCATAATACAATTTCAACACAATAACATAGTAGAAAATAAAAAATTACTTACGGATTGGTACGTGTCGGACAATTTCGTTTATCATGTGATTGGCCCACTTTACCACAACCATGGCAACGTCTACTTTTGCCATTTTTCGAAGTTGCTAATGCCTTCTCTTTCCCTCCTTTAAGTCTTTTCCCACACCCCTTTGCTCGCACTAGATCCGGTTCATTATAGCTTCTTTCAATATTACATGAACCATGAAAACTACTACCGGTTCGTATTGGATTGCTACCAATCAGATTACTTCCAATTGAATTACCATGAAATCGGGCAATCTGCTCCTTAATGCTACGGAGTCCATCTGCCAATATCTTTCTTGTTTCATCGTGTGCTATGGCCGTGTCAACTAAATCCAATGACATTTGCATAAATTGACTTCGCATCAAAACATAAGATTTATCCTCTTCTATATTCACGCCTTTATCATCCACCACTATTTCCAATTTTGCAGACTTGGTCCACCTTTTCAAAATGTATTTCTCTGGCAACAACTCAACATCATCAATTTTCATCAAATATGCTATGATATGCCGACATGGTATTCCAGCGCTTTCAAACTTTTTACAACCACATGAAACATAATCCAATTCTTTTTCGTAAACAAGTTCACGAACTTTACATGCTTCGATTATCTTTCTTTGAATATGATAAACACGATGCTTGTCGGTTTCTTTAACAAGATGGATCTTATAGTTAAGGCTGCGTTCAAATTCTTTCTCAAACTTGTAATACATATTATGCGTGTAAATATCAACCATTTGCACCAAAAATCTTCTTTGTATTCTAATTTTAGGTTTCTCAATTGAATCTTTGTGATCCGCCATCAACTCGTCTTGACGTTGTCGTAAAAGTCCTGCCAAACCTTGTATCATAAAATCTACCAATGAATTGCCTTTTGAGACAAATTTCTTGAAAAATGAATGACCACTTTCAGCTAGTTGGCTACTTGACATATTTGCTGAAAAGACATTATTAACATATGCGGGAATCCATCTTGACCGAATTTTATACATCTTTCCCAACCATTTATTCTCCCCTAACCCACTTTTAATAATAAGACTTTCCCATTGTAAGTCAAATTCTTCCGGGCTCTCAGAATTCCAAATGCAATTCGAAAACTCATCTCTGTATTTATTATACTTGACTGCATCAATTTTCTCTGAAAACTTCATTAAAATATGCCAACTACAATACCTATGAAATGTATTTGGAAGAACAATAGGAAATCTTGTATTCATTCTTTGGGTCTTGATCGGTAATAATCATCTTGAGCATCATAGGGCATACTTTCCAAAAATTGATTAAATAGCGAATGAAATCATCAACGCTCTCGTGATTCAAAAAACCACAACCAAAAATAATTGTTTGACCGTGATTGTTAACCCCCATAATTGGTGCAAAAATTAAACCATACCTATTCGTATTATAAGTAGTATCAAATATTAAAACATCACCAAAAAACTTGTAAGCTCGCCTTGATGTAGAATCAGACCAAAAACACCGGGTTATCTTTTGTTCTTCATCGGCCTCAATTTTAAAAGTAAATGATGGATTCCTGGCTTGTTCCAATTTCAAGTACTCATGGAACATCTCACCATTGTGTCCCTTCGTATCAACACGCATATCCCTTTGATGATTATACAAATCTCTTTGTGTACACCCAATATTTTCTAAACCTCCACATTGCACTTCAAGAAAACTAAATTGTTGATGTTGTGGTATATTCGCCATAGACATCTGCTTTGCTAAAGACTTTGTTGCAGCTGAAACTTTACGATGAGACCTTAAAAGGTGAACCTTACTTGGTGATGATAACCGGTGGCTATGCCCCTCTTTAAAAACTGTAACAATATATTTATCGGAGGAGTTTGACCTTAAAACTGCAAGTTTTGCTTTACAATCCTCACCTATACTTTCCCGACGCCTTTTCTTTCCAACTTCAACAACTCTTGAAGATTTTCCTTCTTTATAACAAACAAACTCCTTCCTCTTTATTATGTCACTTTCTTTCTCTTTCTTAGTAGTCCAAGCACGTATACTAAACCCAGCCGCTTTAGCATAAGCATTATAGAATGCGAAAACATCTTCTATTGTCTCAAATTCTTGTCCTCTTTTTGGACACAACTCATCTGATACTTGAAGAGTATACGTACAATTATCTTCTCCGGATTCTAACTCTACATTAACATCATTATTTAAATTTTCCAAGCTTTTCCCATCTCCATTGTCCAAGTTTTCCATTTTTACACAACTCTACCCTGGTAAAGAAATATAAATTCTTGAATTGTTACTCCATCCGTCCCAAAATAAATGAAAACACATAGAATTGAAATCAAAAGAGTATAACGAAAATCTCATACAATGGAAAAGAGAGCGAGAGCTTGAAGAAATTACCCGATGTGTGATGAAACTGCGAAGGGAGAATCACAAATAGATGAAGCAATTGATAACAGAGAAAAGTGACGTTTGTTTGTGTTGAGATTGTCAAGGAAGAAGCCTGTTTGGGAATCAGAAGTTTGTTTGCGCAGGGAATTTGGGAAGAAGAAGAGGCGGAGCAGGGAATGGGATGAAGAGGCGGAGCAGGGAATGGGAAGAAGAGGCGGAGCAGGGAATGGGAAGAAGAGGCGCAGAAGAAGAAGACTGTTTCCTAATTAGCGTAGAAGAACTGTTTCCTAATTCCTTGCGTTTCTTTTTTTTTTCCTTGCGTTTCTTTTTTTTTTATTTTTTAGTGCGGTGCGTTTTTTGCGTGTTTCTCCCAATTCCGTACGGAATTGTCCGTGGAGATATATTCTATATATATATATATATATATATATATATATATATATATATATATATATATATATGAGCCCGGACCTTTTAGATCGGGCCCAAAGCTTGATCTGGTACAAAGGCCAAGTATGACTTGGCATATCATAGACCGCCAAAGTGAAGACCGCGTACAGCTAGAGTGATAGAGTAAAGACCGCGATCTCCTAATACCGTCAGAGTTAAGACTTCGATCTCCTAAAACCGCCATAGTCAAGACCGCGGACATCTAGAACGCTAGAGTAAAGACCGCGATCTCCTAAAACCGCCAGAGTCAACACCGCGAACAGCTCGAGCGCTAGAGTCAAGACCACGATCTCCTAAAACCGTCATAGTCAATACCACGGACAACTATACCGTCAGCAAGGTGACCGCTGCCTTGTTATTTTTATAGGTTAACAAGCAAACCTCACCTAAACTCCCCTTTTAATCATTTAACGAAGTTGAGTTGAATATGCCTTGTTTTATTCTGTTATCAGAAAAGTCAAATAGATTAGTTATTTTTATAGGTTAACAAGCAAACCTCACCTAAACTCCCCTTTTAATCATTTAACGAAGTTGGTTAAGTTAGCTGAACTCCATATCCACCTCTATCATATCTGTCTTTCCCTCCATTTTTCTACACTCAAAACACTTCTTATAAAATCCCCTCTTCCCCCTCTCTTCATCATCAAAAAATCTTCAATCCAATAATCTCCTTCAACTTCACCGAAAATCCACCTATATCCCACATGGAGTTCACACGAGCCGTTTCAGCATTGACCATTGCTTTGTCCGTTCTGCTACTACCAGCTTACGGCCAGATTTCTATACCATGCTCTCCTTCAATGATAACTAGCTTCACCCCGTGTTTGAATTTCGTGACCAACAGTACTGTTAATGGAACCTCACCTACACAAGGGTGTTGCAGTTCTCTTTCGTCCCTCATGAGTAATGGAACAGGTTGCTTTTGCCTTATTGCAACTGGCATGGTTCCTTTCCAATTACCTATTAACCGTAGCCTCACTATTTCACTTCCCCGTGCTTGTAACATGCCCGGTGTACCTCTTCAATGCAAAGGTGAGCATGTGGGTCCACACATAGTCGGAGCTCATGTAGCACCAGGTTGCACTTTTTTATATTTTGTAAACATATTTGCTAAGTGAGATTTTTTTTAGCTACTAGCACGCCTAGTCCAGCTCCGGGGCCAGCTCCACTAGGACCAAGTACAAATGTATCTGCTCCGTCTCCTAGTCCTCAAGGTATAGTTTTTCTGCTAAAGTTTATTACTCTCTTCGTCCCGAAATGAATGTCAAATAAAGTTCAAATTTTCTCTTGATCAAGAGCAATTTTGAAACTTTTTTCGACATTCATTTAGGGATAGAGGGAGTATTACAAAATTAATGCTAAAAGTTTTTTAATTAATTATTAACCATTTTCCTTTTTTTTTTTGTTTTCTTATTAAACTTCATGCAGCTTCTACTTTACCTCTGCCAGGGACACCAGCAGCATCTCCAGATTCTGACACAACTCCAGATCTGACACCACCATCTACAACCACTGGTGGCGTATCTCCAACCTCAAACTCAGGCAGACGCCCTGTTCTGACACCATCTGCCGCCACCCCTGCTTATAGTTTTTCGCCATTTTTTCTGCTGGCTGTGGTGGGAGCTGCATTCTTTAAGTACTAATGAAACTGTTGAGGGTTCCTATTTTTCTTGTGTTACTTTATTTCATTGCATTGTATTCGATAAATTATTCTTTCGTGGGTAGTATTGTATTGGATTTTTCTTATTTTGGTGCTAGTACTGTGTATTCTTTTAAAAAAGCTTGTATCTTTTGTAATATCATTGTTCCCTTGGAATAATACATATTTTTCCGATTATTATGTTTTTCGAAGATTGGTTTTATATTTAACCGAAAATAGTTAAAGTTTTAGTAAACCATCGACACCAAAAATACATGACAATTCCTCTCTGTCATTTGTCAAGACAGTAAAAGCGCAAAACGTATGATTCTTGAGTAGGTCACAAACAAGCAAAACCAACCCTCCAACCAAAGCCTACACATAAAACAGATGAAATTTTCCATATACGCGGACATAAACGAAAACATTTTCTTATAGACTAAATTGATCTATTGACTGCTGTGATGGATCTTAGGGTACTGTTTTTCTTACATTTTACCTGGATTTTGATGTTACTTATATGCATCAAACCTCATGGGGAAGGTTGCTCTTTTGGAGGTATAACAATGGCAGGGTGTTTGGTCCCAGATAAAAACTACGTTCCAGACTCGTGCTGCAGCGCACTTAACCAGGCAGTTGAGGCCGGTTTCTACTGCTTATGTTTGTTTATTTCATCTTTTGATCCTTTATTCAGTAAACAACTTTTGCTTCCATTGTCAAACTGCTTCATATCAGTTCCTCCATTGAGCCAGTGCCCAGGTATTTCCCCTAACAAAAACAAAGGATCAACCACAATTTCGCCTTACATTTTTTATTTTTTCTGCATAACAACTTTTTTTGTTCACTTTTCTTGTTTTAGCTACACTTGCGAAGATAAGTGCACCCGCTAGTCCTGTGCCATGGCTACTTCCACCAGCTAATCCAGTGCCATTGCTAAATCCGCCTACAATTCCAGTCCCATGGCAACTTCCACATCCTAGCCCAATGCCACTGCTGCATCCAGCACCTAATGCAGTTGCAGTCCCATGGCAGCTTCCACCACCACCGGTTAGCCCAATGCCACTGCTGCATCCAACACCTAGTGCAGTCCCATGGCAGCTTCCGCCACCACCGGTTAGCCCAATGCCACTGCTGCATCCAACACCTAATGCAGTCCCATGGCAGCTTCCACCGGCTAGACCAATGCCACCTCTACATCCACCACCAACGAGTCCAGTCCCATGGTTACTTCCACCAGCTAGACCAATGCCACCTTTGCATCCTCCACCATCGAGTCCAGTCCCATGGCTACTTCCACCGGCTAGACCAATGCCACCTCTGCAACCACCATCAATGAGTCTAGTCCCATGGCTACCTCCACCGGCTGTCCCACGTCTACCTCCACCGGCTAGCCCAATGCAACCTCAGCATCCACTACCACGGAACCCAGTCCCATGGCTACCTCCACCAGCTAGTCCGGTGCCGTCAATATTTCCACCAGGCATGTCTAGCAACCTACCACAACCACCACCTCCCGAAATTTTGACTGTACCCACACCTCCAGAAGGGGTTTCGGTTCCAGGGGACTCTGCTTCTAATAAGAACCAGACTATGGTTGCAGAACCACCGTGTCAATGTGATAGCAGTCCGCATTATGTGATTGACGTCCGCAATGGATATAATGAAAATCATAAGACTGAGACTTTCTTAAGTCCTGTAATCTTGGTAGCTGTTTTCCTTTACACCTTTCTGTTTTAGGTTCTTGTTCGTTCATGATTTTTTGTTTTTTGATTAAATTTTAAAAAGTGGAAGCAAAAATTGCTTCTTGTTCGCGGTTTTCAGCTTTAAGGTACAAAATGCAATTTTGAAGCGGGATCATTTTGTAACAGGGCCTGTCTCTGGTATGCGACTCGGACCAGAGTCGAGTTTAAGGGTTCACGTCTAGGCCATTTCTGTCAAGAGAATTTAACACTTCCATCAGTTTTTTGATGGAACTTGTAAATGTTAATACCAACTTGAAGAAGAATACAAATCCTTGAAGCTGAAGATAGATCTTGTGTAGTTGCATGAGCCATCATGTGACCAAAGAACAATATCATGCAATGAATTTTAGAAAAATATTAATAAAACTGACATGGTCATATTCTAAAAAAAATACATAATGATATTTAAATTTCAATGTTTCCTACAATGTAATAAGATTTGACTCCCATCTCACTTCTACTAATATTAAGCCATAAGATCTTGATGAATCCAGAATACGATGTTTTTCATTATTAACCCCAAAACACTTTGACAAAAAAACAAAAAACACCCAACTACATGTGGAGAAGAGAGGGGTGGAGGAAAAAAAAAAAAAATGTCAAAGTGCATCCAACTAAGTTCTCATTGAACAAATCACTTCCATCCAACGGACCCCTGATCTTCATCAAGAACAGGTTTGGGGAGATCTGACAATGGCTCTTGACCCCAATCTGGCTTGTATGGCTCCCCGCCCCACCCTCCATCCCCATCCCCACTATGTCCTGGCTGAAATGGCTCTCCGCCCCACCCTCCGTTCCCACCATGATCTGGCTTAAATGGCTCCCCGCCCCACCCTCCGTTCCCATCCCCATCCCCACCATGATCTGGCTTAAATGGCTCCCCGCCCCACCCTCCATCCCCATCCCCATCCCCACCATGTCCTGGCTGAAATGGCTCTCCGCCCCACCCTCCGTTCCCACCATGATCTGGCTTAAATGGCTCCACGCCCCACCCTCCATCCCCATCCCCACCATGTCCTGGCTGAAATGGCTCTCCGCCCCACCCTCCATCTTCTGAAGGTTTATAGCTATTGTCGTTAGCAGAAGGTTGAAAGCTTTCTTGGGCATCATAGGCATGATAGTTCTCATAAGGGGATTCCTCATCAGGAGTTTCCTCCTTGTTTGGAAGAAAGCAACCTTCATATGAGTCATTATCAGAACAATACCATAAGAACTTGTTCCAATGCTTATCCTGCCACAGTAAAAACACTTGGAAGTATAAGATCACTCAGCAGTAAAATCCCTTAACAGCCTCTCAATTCCAATGGTTTTTATCTCCATGTACATATAACATTATAGGGACCTCCATTCCATGTGTCCCGCTATTATCATACTCCCTCTGGCCCATAATAAATGTCGCATTTGACTTTTCAACGTTTTTAAGGAATATGTTTCACTTGCTTGCACATTGCTATACAGTGGTAAAATTGCACTATGACACTTTCCTTATTTAGGAAAGTGTGACTTTATTATGGGATGGAGGAAGTACAATATAAAATGAAAAACAAATAACCAAATAAGGGACAGATTCAAGATTACCTTGCAGATTATATGCGGGTTACCAATAAGAATCAGCAATGATCTGGCTCGGGTGATAGCAACATTGAACCTTCTAGGATTGCTAAGGAATCCCAAACAGTGAGTTTTATCAAAGTCATTGTGCTTTATAGTCGATCGAACGGTAGAAATGACAATGACTTCCTTTTCCTGTCCTTGAAATTGCTCAACAGTGCCAACCTTGATATCAGGCCCAACAAAAGTTTCGAGAGCTTTCTTGATTTTTAGCACTTGCTGCCTGTATGGAGTAATTATTCCAATATCTTCCTTTTTTAGCCCCTTGGCAGTCAACTTTATTACTAAATCAACCACCTCGCTTGCCTCGATTCGATTGAACCATGAAGGGTTACTTCCTTCTCTCTCATCGACACCTTGGACCCCCATGAAAAGCACAGGGAAATCCTTGTCTGGAAGAAGATCCATCCAATCCAAGTTGGTATTTCTATCCTCTTTACAAGCCATTAGTTCCCCATTATAGAACAACTGTGAAGGAAGATGCAAAATTTTTGGATGGCATCGGTAGTTTCGGATCAATTTTGTGACATAACTCGTATCACCGTCACTATAAAACTTGCATTCAAAGAGCCTCTCCAAGTATGATTTCTGCAAGCCATACATTTCAGCACTTTTCGAATAAATAACTGGACCAAGCTGCATTGGATCTCCAGCAAGAACAACAACTGTATCTCTTCCATAAAGATGGGATAGAGGAACCATTGTTTCTGGCTCTGAAGCCTGTCCTGCTTCATCTAAGAAGATATGGGTAAAGTGGCCCCGCCTGATGCCTTCAGCATAGAGAAGAGATGCACTTGCATATGTGGATAATATGATCTTATAACGACGAAGGTGGTCAAGTATAGGACACTGAAAGACTGATTCTTGCTCATCATAAAGACAATATTTAAGATATTCAGTCTTAATATCCTCAAGCGGTCGAGTTTGTGCATTAAGTCTAAATATATCTCCTCTCTGAAACTTTATAGTCTTATCCGAAAGAAGTTTCTCCAATATATTATCTGCTGCACTGTTGGACGGAGCGCACACGAGGATTTGAGCATTCTTATACTTGGTGTAAAGCTGAAAGATTGACTCCGTAAGAGTAATAGTCTTCCCTGTACCAGGAGGTCCATGGATTACATATGGAGGTCCTCCTCTGCAGGCAATGATATATTCAACTGCATTCATTTGCTCCTCATTAAGCATAAAAGACACTGGAGGTAATGGAGTATGGTTTATATGTCTCTTTCTATGTGACCCCGATGGGAAGAGAATGTCTATATCTAACTTTTCAGTTTCTTCGATTGCCTGGTATAACCTCCTCATGTTCATTCGGTTGTAAGTAAACTGAACATCATAGACATTACAGGGATAATGACTCGAGTGAAAATCATCATCAAACTTTAGATACACTTCCTCTGCCTCAACACGGTGGATGTAACCCTGTAAATAAGTTCTTGGAAGTGTGAGAAAAGCTTGTTGAAAGGTTAATTATGTGAACAGACAGTTGAGTAAAAAGCACCAATATTAACATTCTTTTGATGCATTTTTATCTAGTTGAAAGCGTACATAATTTTCCAGAAAAGGTGCTCCACTTTGAAGCTAAGCCTCAAAGTTACATATCAAGTTTTAGGAGCCTAGAGAGACCTGTGACCTCCGCTTCATCAGCCCAAATCTCTGTAGAGTGATAATCATGTGGATGACAAAAAATTATAATTGTAGCATAGAGCTAAACTCAAAATGGGATTAACCACCTGCACAGTAACATGCGGGTGTGTGCCTTTATCACTTCAATCTATTTTTCTTTCTTCTTCATTTTGAACTATCTAATTTCATTAATCGCCTCCTGTAGTTTATTCCATGCTTTTGGTTGAGACAAACCATTATACAATTTAAGGGCATTTAAGAAAGAACTATGTGAGTTTAACAGCTTATCTGAGAAATTTACCAGTATCAGAATGCAATCAAAGGCTATTCCAGAAAGAACTATGCAAGTAAATAGATTATATGAAAAATGACACTCTTTCTTTGGAACAAACCGAACTAAGAACTGGGAGTCTTTTCTGAAATAGAGTGTTTGTTTTCGGCTATTTTGAGCAAATTACAATCCCAGAACCTTAAGGGCCTAGAAATGTTTGCAGCAGAAAAAGAATGAAACGCGAAACTGGACTATAGAGGGTTAGAACTTAGAATCATCACGCGGACAGACTTCTGCTTTACGCCCACTAGTCACAGAAAGTGGATGGTTCCATTTTTACGAGTGGTCATTTTCTGTCACAAAACAGTAATGCAATAACCAATTTCAAAATTTGTTTCAGAAGCATCCCTCGAGTTCTAGAAATATGCCAACCTCGTTTGAAAACATCCACTTAGAATGAACTTAGAGAACTATGAGTCTGACTGTGGCTCTCTCGCTGTGACTCACACCTACACAAACTCTTTCAAATTATTGAGATTAAAGCACAAAATGTTATTAGACCAGACAGGTAGATGGTGATTCCTCTTTCGTTGGGATATGAAATGGAGGAGGGGTTAGGCAGAGAAGTACATGCACTGCCTTTGAACTAAAACAGAAATGTTGACAACAATTTGGTGGCTGAAAATAGTCCAATCACCAGGGAACACGTTTACTAAGATAATACATATGCATCCCTTAAGGGGTTAAGGAAACTGGTCAGGTAGTCAAAACAAATACACTTGTCTTTGGTTCGTCAACTACTTATGCAGAAAGGTCACAATTCTCAGGAAAAAGAAGAGGATATTAGGAGCAAACCTGATATACAGCAGAGGTAACATTTTCATCTTCAGAGGCAAGCTTAGCAATTATGTAATCTCCATGAACTAATGAAGGTCTCCTCTCAGCCAGCCCAGGGACCTCAAGGGTCAAAAATCCGGATCCCTTCAGCTTCAACGAGACACATTGCATGTCGTAATTCCTCATGTCTTCCTGAAGAAAAAACTCAACAATTTTTATATAGATAAATTAATTACATGTAATTGATTCATTATTAATACACTTATTATTTAGTCGAAACTGGATTCTTACCTCCATTTTAAGTTCTTCCATGATAACTAGATTTTTGAAGAAAGGAATGTAGTTCCTGTCTGTCAAACCATCCAAAAGAACATTAGGGGTCCGTTTGCTTTCAATCATTTCCCTAATTGCTCCTGGGATTGGATACTCTTGAAGCCTTTTTCTGAAACCTCGACTCGAAGGCTTTGAAGGACGAGAACCCTTAACAAACTTAACCTCCCCATTATTGACTCCAGAATAAATATTTGCAATCGCTTGTTTATTTCTCCTAGGCCTGTGATACGGCTTGTCAGAAGCTAAAGATTTAGAAATCTTATCTTCAGACATGAGAAAGGCCACCCTTTCAATCGTATCATCCCCCACAGTAAAATGAACAGCAGTTGTGTGCAAACCCTTTCCCTTAGGTTTGCAGGACAACCAAACTTTTAATGTTTGTCCCGCTCTAAGCATCCTGTTTTCCAGGGAAAATGACTCTATGAATGAGCTAACATAGTTCTCATCTGAACTTTCTGATGGAGGCTCCATCACAGAAAGTGTGAAAGATTCACTGGGTTTCGAGTCATAAATCTCAACTGACCATAGATCCACTGCCTTATCAGTGGTATTCTCAATAGTAATGGCATCAACAACTCTTTCCCCAGCACATACAGACCGCGGCTTCTCATTAACTAGCTGGAATGGAACTGATATAATATATGGGCCCTCATTGGATGGATTGTATCTAAATTGTGCCATATCATTCGCGAGATCAACATGACCAATGTCTCCTTTGTCACCAATGACAGAGCGTTCCTCATCCCAATCATTGTCAACCTTACCCATCACAAACAATTTACAAAGATTCTGTAGATTTCAGCTGTAGCTGATAAGTGACCAGCTGCGTATCTGCAAGAAAAAAAATATGGCTACAAGTTACAATTACAGCACAATAAAATTTACCGCACGCGGAACTGGACTATGACTAACTAAGCATTATGGAAAAAATAGATTAAGAAATCCAACTCTGGTTAAGATGTATTGCTAGGCCTGAATTTAATTTTTCAAATAAAGATCAATTAGCCACTTGACATATAATATACCCCCATTCAATTTACGGGAAAATATAAGACCATTAAGATACTTTTAGCCTTAACATAACGACTTAAAAATATTGGCAGTTCAATCAATGAAATACAAAGCATCACTGGCTAGATTGAACCAGAATCTTAAGTACATGTCAGAATAGGTAACAGAAATGGGAAGCCATGTTAAAGACATCCAAGAATCACATAAGAAATGCAAAAATTATCAGCACAACAAAAAGATCAATCACTTGAGAACCAAACTTCACATTATCGAAGTGAACAAAATTCAAACAAAATGTAGTATGATTGAGTATACGTCAGAGAGACATAAGAGAAAAAGGCAGGAAATTACATATGTGAAGATTGTTGAATGGTTATACGCACGAACTTAATTGTATTCATGGACAAACAATGCAAATAGTTGACCAAAACGAATCTTGCCTGGAAGGTCATGTGAGGTGAGGTTTCAAGAGGAGGCAAGAGGGGGATAAGCGATAAAAGTGTGCCAACATTTATGAAGGACAAATGAAGAAACCAAATTGTATAAAGAAGATTTTCTAAGAAAAATACACATGTATACTAGTTTAAAATGCGTACAAGTCTTAAAACTTTTTCTGTCCTATTGGTTGCTTGAGTTCACTACAAGATTAGATCATCATCACTTTGCAAACAACCACAACTTCACCATGAGAATGCAATTATACAGCGATTTGAGATGCATCACACATCCCCGACTCATGAGACCATCCCCTCTACTCTACTCTCTCTTGCCATCTTATTTGCAGTGCACAAAAAGACTAATGACTATTAAATCAGCATAACCAAGTCTATGTTTACAAGAAAGGGGACAGAGCTGAATCTACAATGAGAACTAACAATGATCACAGACCCACATACATTTAGAGCCTCACAACTCCCTCACTAAAGTGTAAGCACAAACCATACATACACAAACACCTCACCAGCTAATTCAAGAAAACCACCTTAAAAACTCAGGAAAAATATTAGACATAGTGAATTTCACCAGAAAACCCAAAATCTAACTTAAATACATAAGATACAGAAAATAAAACCCTCCCCTCCCCCCTTGAAATTCTGCAACCGGGTGAAACAATTCCTCAAACATCTAACCTACATTGATCGAAAACCCCACACATTGGTAACTTTAGTATAAAACCCTACAAAACTCATATACTCACAAAACACACACTAGAATTTATGTATCTTCATGCACATAAATCATAAAAGGGTGTATAAAAACTCAAGATCAAAACCCAAATCTCAAAAGAACTCACCTGAAATCTGGAGTCCAGCCTCCAATAACTTGGAGGAAGAAAATGAAGATAAAAGAGATAAAAATCCCTTTCACTCGCTTTCTAGAAAGAAAGAGGCAAAATTCGGAGAAATTTGCAATGGGTTTCGATCATTCAATGTACCATTTTAAGGATTTTACATATATGCATAATTACATTCACCAATTATGTGAACATGGGTTTGATTAGGGTTCAGAGGGACCGTACAGTTAAGTTGTTAGCGGAGGTGACGCGACACTGATTCATAGTAAGCTTTTTGGAGTTCCAGACAAAGTTTTTTTGGCGTGAGAATATTGGTGGGCCCATTGTACCTTCTTCTTGGGCCTTCATAAGAATTGGATGAATTTTAATAGGCTGGGTTTTGGTATACTCCCTCCGTCCTGCTAATATTAGCACAAACACTGTTTGCGCGGAAATTAAGGAATATGATATTTTAATAAAATGTTGTGAGTGTAAAAGAATGAGTGGAGAGAGAATGAGTGGAGAGTGTAATAAATTATAATGGTGTTGTGAGTATTAAAATAATGTAGGAGAGAGAATGAGTGGGGTTGGGTGAATATTTTATTAATATAAAGTTTTCTTTTTGAGAGTGTGCGGATATTAACGGGACGCCCAAAAAGGAAAGTGTGCTAATATTAGCGGGACGGAGGGAGTATTTTCTTCTCAAAATATTCTCTTTTAAAAAATATATCTGTAATGGAGTCTCGGGAGGTGCATTTGTCTGAGGCCATGGTTGTCTGTGTGAAACAGCCTGAACGCGATTAACTGGTGATGGAGGTGCTCTAGCATCAAGTCGTTGTTGCTGTCGTATATGCGTAAGAGAAGATATAATGAGATGCCTTATTTGAAGCCTAGAGTTATCCACCTCCAACTCCAGGGCTATGCTTCCCTCGTTAATTTCATGCATGCGTTGTAAGTTTTGCACCTGTTAATATCAACAGGGAAATAATGTTACTAACTTATTATTACAATCAATAAACCTTTATATTAAAAAGTTTTTAAAATTATATTCACTTACTAAACTCTCGAAGACACTGGCATGTGATTAGTACCCTATATCCTCTATATGGATCGGGTTCACAATTAATGAACGTGTGATCTTCTAGAACCAGATTATGTATGGATGGGCGTAATCCATCACATCTTCACCCAACACACCATTCACCACGCTCTGAGCTCGTGCATTCCACAATGATATGTACTCAATATGTTTTGAATACCAAGCCACATGTTCTCTATCTCGGTGATCAATACTATGCAAATCTTCGTGTGTGTCCATGGATCAGGGACCGGCTGTAGCATGCCAAACTGCCTCATAACTCGATCAGGTAGGTTCCATTCTACCTTGTCAAAGCAGATAAGATGTGCCCTCGTCCTCCATACGGCCTATCCATGCCTGCAATAATCTGGAAAAGCGCGATCTTTATATGGCTGCCAAATAATTTGATCCTCGGTGAGAGAAGCTAGTTGATCCCGATAGGCACTTAAGTTATGTTCGTTAACATTCAAATATGATAGAGACCCAGTCCACCTAAAAAGATTAAAAAATACAATTTAAACAAATCAGATAAATACAATATAATTTAAACAAATCAGACAAATATAATAGAATTTAAACAAATCAGAGTGGTTGTAGTTTACCTACACCCCAATGGAATGTTGGGTAAGTTCGGTTGCACATCCTAATCTCTCCTTACCACTATTGACTGTGTGGGCAACAACCTCTCCCATGCCCAAAGTTGTTTGTATTATAAACAAAATACAATATAATTTAAAAACTTACATAAAACCAAACATATATCGAAAAATATAATTATCATACATGCACAATACAGAGAAATCCACTACATTCATTGGTGTCAGGCAAAGTTGCAGTACACATTTCCCGACAAAGCAGCACTACCCCAACTATAATCATGTATCATCTCGATATCTCTGAGCAGTGGGAGAAATACACTACAGTTACTGTATACCTAACTTTTGGGTTTTGGAGTAACATGCGCAGCGGAAGACTTAGCATAAATCACAAAATCCTAGCCATTAATTCGTCTAATATGAATAGATTAGAATTATGAATATAAATTTACTAACCATTGTTGCGATTTTGTCTTTCGTAGACGTATTCGTAATCCAACTTGAATCGTAGACGAAACTTTGATCTTCTCCTTGTGATGAATCAACAACGGTAGGCCTTCAAGCTTTAGGTGATAGAGCAATCACCCTCTATTGGTAATCCACATGCGAACGAACCAAGATCTATATCTTGTAGAATTGCTAGATGATCCTCTATTGTTGAAACTCTTTTCAACAATCTATGGTTGTTATGGAATTGAATCTATGGTGTTTTGATTTTTGATTCGTAATCAAAATCAATGAATTAGTGTTTCATAAACCCTAATTTTCGTGTGTGTTAGCTGAGGAAAAAAATGGTTATTTATACTTTATAAATATTTCTAACTTTTAGGGAGAAACCCCTAATTTCCAAACCAAAACAGAACAGGTCAGGCGGTGGCCTCGATCGCCCCCTTTGTCGAGAGATTGGGCGCGATCGCCCCATCCATAGCGTGCGATCGCCCCTTTTGACCAGAGATTGGACGCGATTGCCCCCTTCCATGGCGCGCGATCGCCCCCTCTGATTTTCCATATCTTAGCCATTTTTCAATTCGTTCTTTGTATGTGACTCTATAGGAATTATATTTATGTTGGTAGTGAGTCAAAACATCGATCCTCACAAGATATAAGTGGTCTCTAGCAAGCCATTATATCTACCCAATTAAATATAAGATCAAAGCTTGATTCCTTGATAGATCATTGTCACAATCCCTTTGTCTCACGATGTCATATTGAACATAAGTCATGGTCCACGTCAACTTATATTGTTCAATGCTTTCTCGATTTCGAATATGTTGATAATCCAAGTACACTTGATCTCTATAAAATCTCTTGAGTATGGCCATACATTTCATCAATACTATTCATCGAGGGGCCCAAGCAGACATCTCTCTTTACGAGGGACAAATCCCATCTTGACTTATCATTCTTCCCTACAAGAATCCGGTCATGCCAACATAGCCCTTATTGCTATCCTATTAAAGATAGTGTTAGATTACATCAAACATTACGTTCATCATGTGGAAGACGGCGATAATCTCAGGTACTAAGGATTTTAATGACACGACTACCATGAGATCTAATTATGCATATATGATCATAGACCATGACATAAATCTCATAAGTGGGTCAGACCAGTACCTTGTTCTCTAACAAGTACCCATAAGCATAATGTGCATCCCCATGCATATAATCATCTCTATGATTATCCATTACCAACTTATACTAGTTATTCCTAATAACTAGGGACACCGATTATAATAATAAACATGTAAAACATATAATAATCAAAATAAACATTTTCTATTATAAATGGTAAAGACGATTACATAACGGTATTAATTATTAGTCAAAATAATTATAAGCCTAGGGCATAACACCAACAATCTCCCACTTACACTAGGCCCAATCTCTTATGTATCGTATACCCATGGACCTAACATAACCATCATGCTTTGCTTGTGCAAGGGGCTTTGTAAGCGGATCCCCTATGTTATCGTCGATTGATACTTTGCATATCTTAACGTCTCATCTATCTATAAATTCTCGAATGAGGTGGAAACGTCTAAGTATGTGTTTGGATCATTTATGTGACCTTGGTTCCTTTCCTTTGGCAATGACACCATTCTTGTTACAATAAATTTCCACAGGATTAGTGATACTTGGAACTACTTCTAAGTCACTAATGAACTTTTTGATCCAAACTGTCTCTTTAACTGCATCGGATGCCGCTATATATTCGGCATCAGTTGTAGAGTCGGCTATGGTACTCTGCTTGGAACTCTTCAAACAAATCGCACCTCCATTAAGAATAAACACAAACTCTGATTGCGATCTAAAATCATCTTTGTCAATTTGGAAGCTTGCATCTGTGTAACCCTTTACAACAAGATCATCTTCCATCCCTCCAAAGACCAAGAACGAATCATTAGTCCTTCTTAAGTACTTAAGGATCATCTTAACGGTCATCCAATGGTTTTCACCAGGATCTGATTGGTATCTACTCGTCATGCTTAGAGCATACGAGACATCAGGTCTAGTACAAATCATGGCATACATGATAGATCCAATTGCCGAAGCATATGGAATCTCATTCATTCTCTTTCGCTCACCAGTTGTCTTAGGACACTGAGTCTTACTAAGAGTAACACCATGACCCATTGAAAAGTTTCCTCTCTTAGAATTTTCCATCTTGAATCTTCTAAGAACTTTGTCAATGTAAGTACTTTGACTCAAATCAATCATTCTTTTAGATATATCTCTATAGATCTTGATGCCAAGGATGTAGGCGGCTTCACCCATATCTTTCAATGAGAAACACTTCCCTAACCAAAACTTGACAGTCTGAAGTGCAGGAATGTCGTTTCCAATAAGTAAGATATCATCGACATACAATATCAGAAATAGTACTACGCTCCCACTGATTTTCATATATACACATGGTTCATCTTCGTTCTTGATGAAGCCAAACTCTTTGATCGATTCATCAAAATGAAGATTCCAACTCCTAGAAGCTTGCTTTAACCCATATATGGATCATTGCAACTTGCATACTTTATTAGAATTTCTTGGATCGACAAACCCTTCAGGTTGTGTCATGTACACATCCTCAAGTAGCTTCCCATTTAGGAAAGATGTTTTGACATCCATTTGTCATATCTCATAGTCGTAATATGCGGCATGACAATTAAAATTCTAATAAACTTAAGCATTGCAACTGGCGAAAAGGTTTCATCATAGTCTATACCATGAAAAAAATTGCCTATATCCCTTTGCTACAAGCCTAGCCTTGTAAGTATGCACCTTCCCATTCATGTCGGTCTTTTTCTTGAAGACCCACTTGCACCCTATGGTTTTTACCCCTTCAGGTGGATCAATCAAGTTCCAAACTTGATTATCATGTATGGATTATATTTCGGATTCCATGGCTCCTAGCCATTTATCCGAATCAGGAGTAGATATCGCCTCTTGATAGGAAGTAGGCTCGTCATTCTCAATGACATCTACTTCATTACTTTCCGATACGAGAAATCCATATATCTTGAGTTCAGATTGTAACCTATCCGATCTATGATAGACTTGTGTATCTTGAATTGGTTCCATAACTCCTTGTGAACTTGGTTCCGTCTCTACTCTTGGTTCCATGTTATCTTCAGATTCTTGAACTTCTTCCAGATCAATTTTACTCCCACCAGATCCTTTATTGAGAAAATATTTTTCAAGAAAAGTATCATATTGAGCAACAAACACTTTGTTCTCATTGCGGTTGTAAAAGTAATATCCTTTAGTTTCCTTAGGATAACCAACGAAAATAACTTTGTCAGATTTTTTGCTATCTTATCGGAGACAAGTCTCTTCACATAAGCTTCGCAACCCCAAATCTTCATTGAAGACAAATTTGGTTTTATTCCATTCCACAACTCATGTGGGGTCTTAGGAGCCGATTTAGTAGGGACTCTATTTAGTGTGAACGCAACAGTTTCTAATGCATGTCCCCAAAAGGAAATAGGAAGGTCAACTTGACTCATCATCAAACGAACCATGTCCAACAAGGTTCTATTCCTCCTCTCAGATACACCATTCCATTATGGTGTTCCGGGTGGAGTCAACTCTGAAACGATTCCACAATTTTTGGGATGATTGTCAAACTCTTGGCTTAAATATTCACCACCTCGATCGGATCGAAGTAGTTTAATAGTTTTGCCAAGTTGATTTTGTACTTCATTTTGAAATATTCTAAATATCTCAAAGGATTCACTTTTGTGCTTCATCAGATAGACATAGCCATATCTAGATAAGTCATCAGTGAATATAATGAAATACCAAAATCCTCCCCTAGCAATGCTACTTAATGGTCCACATACATCTGTATGTACAAGGGTCAATAAGTCACTAGCCCTTTCACTAGTCTTAGTGAAGGGTGGCTTGGTCATTTTACCCAATAAACAAGATTCACATACCTCATATGATTCATAATCATGTGAGTTTAAAAGTCCATCTTTATGGAGTTTAGATTTACGTTTCTCATTTATATGACCAAGCCAACAATGCCACATGTATGTGTTATTCACATCATTCGGTTTAGATTTCTTATTTACATTATAGATATCTTCAATATTATTTTGTTTCTCATCATCAAGGATATAAAAGAAATTAAATAAATTTGCAATACAACAAAGCATATCATTTAAATAAACAGAAAACTTCTTATTCTCAATAAGAAAACTATATCATTCATTATCCAAACAAGAAACTGAAATAATATTCCTACTCAAATCTGAAACGTAATAACAATTGTTCAAAATAAGTACTAGTCCACTAGGTAAAGTAACTTCATAAGTTCCTACGGCTAATGCAGCAACTCTTGCTCCATTTCCCACACGTAGGTCCACTTCACCTTCTTTGAGTAGCTTTCTATTCTTTAGTCCCTGCACATTTATACAAATGTGAGATCCACATCCGATATCCAATACCCATGAATTAGAAGTAGAAAGGAAAATAAATATCATATAGATACCTGAAGCAGTAGCAATCGTATTGCCCTTCTTCGCTTTTAGGCCTTCCTGATAAGCCTTGCAATTTCGCTTCCAATGACCAATCTCATTGCAATGGTAGCAAATTGCATCCTTTTGAGACACTTTGGGTTTAGCCTCTTCGGCATTGGCAACTTTTGCCTTAGGTTTAGCAACCTTTGCTTTACCTACTTTGCCTTCCTTTTTGAACCCCTTTTGTGAGCACCCCAACCCGGGACCTAACACGTGTCCCGAGCTAAGGGAGCTCAAACTAAGAAAATCCATTTAAATTTTTAAACATTTGTTTGCCTTTAAAAGAAAACCACTTTTCAAACTTCCAAATAAAAATCAATTGATAGTATCTCTACTTAGAGGAAATCCAACCACAACTTTACTAAACCGTAATATGATCAATTACATTGGAAACCTTAATTAACATTTGTTTAACAAAAGGGTTTTCCATACAGATTATAAAAGAGGAATACTTAACCAATACTCCTAATAACCCACTCCTATACTTAACTTGTCAAGCCCCAAAAGCAAAAGTCCACAATGATATCCCGGCCTCACCGGTTCGGGTCACTGTCTCGGAATCTAAAACAGTAAAGGGAGAGGGGTGAGAATAAATCTCAATGAGCTATTATGAATGCAGCAAGATGCCAAACAAGATGCAACACATAGCATGGTAGCACATAACACATTATAAAAGCGGTAAACACCTTACGTTACCTCATTTTACCTTTCCCGTCTGAACAATAAGTCGTACAACGTGGGAGTAAAACTCCACTCTTTGGTGAATTGCCTCCAAGCACATTCACCTCTTATAGGACTCATACCCCAGAGATCCATATAAGAAAGGATACCTGTATTAGAGTATCCAACAATAATATCGTCCTCCCTTACAACATGACAGTGCAGTAAAGCCTTTTGGGGTCAATACGATCGTTAGCACGGCCCAGCTCCGTGGCCACAGAGTGGGGAAGGGTCACCGGTATGACGAACCTTCAATCACTTATTGAACAAATCAATAATTGATTGAAATCCATCATACCACCCGAACATAAACACGCTCAAGCACATAATAGATACTTGAGATAATCCACAAACGGGATAACAACATAATAACATGGTAATGTATACTCATGCTAAATGTAACCATAGTACAACAATTCATGTAATACACAATGCATAATATCATTAATGCATATGAACTCAATTAAGGTAACAATATAACCACATAATCCACACCGGGATACAATACAATCATGTACCAATTAATCCACACCGGGATACAACACAACAACTTGCCAAATAATCCATACTTAGGATATTAAGGTATACACCAAATTCAATGATTCCACAAATTGGGATAATAATGCCACAAGGAGATACATGCTCATCTTCCATTAACGAAATAGTGAAACTTATGGTTTCTACGCTATTTCTAACTAATCACCAAGGATAGGGGAACAAGTAAAGTCACCAAGTACCATAAACCAAACCTACGAAATCATTACTTAACCTTGAATGAATCTTATTAAAAGTGCAAGACCTACTTCCCAAGTTTGGACCACTTTCCGAACAATATTTAACTACTCCTACAATTCCATTTTGACCAAATAAAACGTCATGGCCAAACCAAAGTATCCTACTCTAACTCGGGTTAAAGAGGATCAATTCGTATCCGGTTGATTAGGTTCTACTACTTTATATTGGGTGGGAGTCACCATTTCTAAGAGGTCAAACAACTTGCTAAACAATTCATGTTTAAATTGAAAAAGGTTGGTTCAGGGCTTGGGCGGCCGCTCTAACCACTGGGCGACCGCACAAGTGGACTTCCTAGGAATTTGAGGTTTCTGCCATCTTGGGCGACCGCCCTAACCTACTTGGGCGACCGCCCAAGTGTCCTTCCAAGGCAACCATGAATACGTGGCTATGGGCGACCGCCCTAACCTACTGGGCGACCGCCAAGCCTCCACCACCCCAAAATGCGATTTTTACCCCTTTAAGCCTAGGTTTCAAATCCTTCTAACTAAGCTTAGTTCAAGAACACCAAATGATACTTCAATCTTATCAAGTCCCAACAAACATGTAAACTCCAAAACCAATTAACCCTAGATTATTTACCACTACCATTTCTACCCATTTCACCATTTCAAATGAATTCCAACTTTCCAAATCAAATTCCACCCATTCCTTTAAATCTAAATCAACTCCCATAAACCATAACATCTTTATTTTTAAGTCATTAACCCATTTCCCAACTCCAAGACGACTTCCAAAACATATAACAACAACAACAACAACAACAACATAGTTCATGAACATTAAAGAAGGGAAAGTCATAATAACTCACATGGATTTTATAAGGAAAGATTGATCTTTCTAACTTGATGGCTTCCTCTAGGTGATCCAACTTCAATGGTGCTCTTAGACTTGATTTTTGGAGGAGAAATGGCTTGGCTTCAAAGCTTGGAAGAAGGAGCTTCCATGGAGCTTTCTCTAGGTTTGCTTAAGAGGAAATTAGTGAATGAATGAAGGAGGAGGAAGTAGAGTGAGGAGGATGAAGAGAGGGGGGGGGGGCCGGTCAAGGGGGGGAAGTATGGGGGAGGCACATGGAGGAATTCTAGGAGAAAGTAAGAAATGGCCCCCCTCTAACCAAGGCTTCCCACCAAATTAAAATTAAACCCTTTTTATTTCCATTATTTATTCTACATATTTTAACCTTCTCTTACTATTTGTCCAATTTCCATTTTTATTATTTCCCCAAGTTCTTTATTTAATATCCCATAAATTCTCAAAAGATTCTAATTTTACTTCTCACCCAAATTATCTTAAATTAAGAATTTTAAAGACATAATCGAACACATAAGTTAACTTAAATATTAGAAGCATATAATAAAATATTAAAAATTAATGCCTAGGGTGGGGTCGTTACACTCACTCCTTAAAGAAAATTCGTCCCGAATTTGATTGTCACTTACCCTAAGGTTCAAATAGCGAAGGTTACCTTTCACACATTCTAACTTAATATTTTTAATTAGATTTCTCAATGGCAAGATTCTACTATACATTTTCACAACTTAGATACTCTAAGACTTCAATTCCCAATTAGTCTCATCAATGCTATGATTCTTTCCAAGATTCTAATTTCATTAATAATGTGATATTACAACTTAATATTCGAAAATACCATACTATCATCAATAACCCGAATTTCACGACCTCAAAGAAAGTAAAAAAAATATTACATCTCATGTTACCCAATACATTACGATATTTCATTTAAAACTTCAAATGCCCCGCAAGCCGCCCCCAAGTCGGTCTATAAGTCAAATCACCAACATTTTCTAAACTTCAAATGGATTAACAAACTTTTGGCGCTAAATTACCTTAGGCCTAGCTTTACTAATTTCACCCCAACAAATTGGAGATCGAAATATCTTCCCGAACCACGCCTCAAACGGTTTTATCTCAATGCTAAAATAATAATCGCTATTATACGCAACTCGCTAAGGTTAATTAAACTTCTCAAGTGGAAAGGAAATCCGTCACACAACATAACCTATTCCTCAAGAATTTGGGTAGTCTTCAAATCTCTTCCTTTCGACTAACTTAATCCTCCAACTCTTAGGATCGGTAACAACTCTCAAAGGAAGCTTCAAGAAGATAAGGTTCCTACTTAAATAACGCAACACAAGTGTAGCTACTCCTGAGTAGAGGATAAGAAAATCTCACTTATCTAAGTTAAACTCCTCAAAGCATACGTTATCACTTTCCCATTTCGTATAATATCATAATATAATCTTCCTTTAATACACCTTAAAATTTCACAAAGTCCTCACATCCACCAGGTAATGTAAGGACCGGATCTATAACTAATCTATTATCCATTCTATTAATATGATTCATCCTTATTACATCCTACACCTTTTATACCTCCTTTAAAGTCAACCAAAGCAACGACTTTACAATTCTTAAGAATTCCTTAAATCTCTTCGATAGCACTTGCCAACTCAAAGATCACGGACTCAACCCTCACAAGATCCATGTTAACATCCGAGTTTAAGACTATAGAACCCAAGATTTGAAATCCTCTCGAGCCAACTCATACTAGCCGAACTTTGCATACAGGGACTCCTCACAGGGGAAATCATTAACCCAACTCTCAAATGATTTTCACGATCTTCCCGGAACTTAAATTAACAAAGAGATCATCAATTCTAATTACCCTAAAGTCATCAAAATAAGGATTACAATCGCTTATCATACTCAGAACCAACACATGAAATATACCGACGGGAGCATATTTACCATTTACTCACAACTAGCACATAAATTTTTTTTGAAAAAGACTTCTCATGCAAGTCTAACATATACCAATTACCCTTCACGTCTTAATTCAAATGTTTCACCTTAAATACTCATATATAACAAGAATTTCACATTAAGGTTTACCTATATCAAATACCAATATAAGCAATCTAGTCATGGAAAAAGGAGACTCACTTATTGTGATAGTCTATCATTATACAACAACTACTTAACCCTCCAGGTCAAGTATATCTCAAAATCATAAATTAATAATTATACCAATTCAACTGGCAATACATGCTCAGCCAGAACCACATCACCATCGTGGTAAACCAAAGAGGGTTCGAGGTATTCTCTCATAAGAGCGTAATCCTCTAACAATAAACAGAATTTTCAAACAATGTATGACACGTAGAAGCAAAACACTATGCCACACATAATGATATGAAACAGGATATATAAAATGTGACCCCTAACTTCGAGACAGAAATATACCTCTAGTGACCTCTCGAGGATCTATCTCTCCCGAACCCGAAACACCTACTTGCCCATAGACCTTCTCTTTCGGTTCCCCATTGTTATCTCTCTTGGTACTACCTCTTTGTCGTCCACTCGCCGACCGCCGCTTGAAACTCGTCCCCGAAGAAACTTTGGACAATTCCTCCTAAAGTGTCCCATTTCCCCACACTTAATACACTTACCTTGCTTACTCCAACAATGATCTTCGGTATGCCCAATCTTCTTGCAAAATTTACAATTCATCCCATCTTGTTTGGATTTTGGCCTAGATGAAGAAGCTACAACAAACTCTCCTCTCACACTTCCCAAGTTAAGGTCCTCGGGCGTCCTCTAATGATTGTGGATCCTTGTCCTATACACTTTGGCTTGTTTCCAATCTTACTTCCGGATCTTCCACTATTTTCCTCAATGTCCTTCTCGACCTTATATGCCCTATCTATGACTGTCTGATAATCAATGAAACTAGCAATCCATAATTTCTTCCTAAACTCACTCTTCAAACCTGTTACAAACTTCTGAACCCTTTTCACTTCATGCGATACCAAATGAGGGCAACACTTAGCTAATTCCTCAAACCGGATCGAATACTGATTCACCGTCATGTTCCCTTGTTTTAGTCTTAAGAATTCAATCTCCTTCTTATCCCTTGTAACCATGGAAATGAAATAGTCCTCGAACTGTTGAGTGAAATTATCTCAAGTCTGGGGCGTATGATCCCGCTCCCAACTTCCCTTCACAATCTGCCACCACTGATCAGCTGGACCTTCAAGTTTGAAAACGGCATACCTAACTCTCTCTTTGTTGGGACTTCCTATAACCTCGAAAATCCTATTCATTTCTGCTAACCATTTTTCCGCCTTTAACGGATTCGGATCTCCGTAAAAGCTCGATGGGTTCATCCTCACAAATCTATCTAATCCATCACTTTGGTATCCCTCAGGTTGATTCGGAGCCGATCCTCTAGTCTCCATATTATGTACAAACATCCTGAACAATTTCATCATCTCTTCATTCTGATTTCCACCTATACCCATATCTCCTTCAATTTCTAGAACCTCCCGCTGATCATCCTTGCTTCCGGCCATTAGAACGAACTCCTGCATTAAACACTCGGCGTCAATTTCCACACATTCCCCCTTAGTTTAGACATCTACCCTTGACCTCTAAACTAAGCTCTGATACCAACTGTGAGCACCCCAACCCGGGACCTAACACGTGTCCCGAGCTAAGGGAGCTCAAACTAAGAAAATCCATTTAAATTTTTAAACATTTGTTTGCCTTTAAAAGAAAACCACTTTTCAAACTTCCAAATAAAAATCAATTGATAGTATCTCTACTTAGAGGAAATCCAACCACAACTTTACTAAACCGTAATATGATCAATTACATTGGAAACCTTAATTAACATTTGTTTAACAAAAGGGTTTTCCATACAGATTATAAAAGAGGAATACTTAACCAATACTCCTAATAACCCACTCCTATACTTAACTTGTCAAGCCCCAAAAGCAAAAGTCCACAATGATATCCCCGCCTCACCGGTTCGGGTCACCTGTCTCGGAATCTAAAACAAGAAAGGGAGAGGGGTGAGAATAAATCTCAATGAGCTATTATGAATGCAAAGAAGATGCCAAACAAGATGCAACACATAGCATGGTAGCACATAACACATTATAAAAGCGGTAAACACCTTACGTTACCTCATTTTACCTTTCCCGTCTCGAACAATAAGTCGTACAACGTGGGAGTAAAACTCCACTCTTTGGTGAATTGCCTCCAAAGACATTCACCTCTTATAGGACTCATACCCCAGAGATCCATATAAGAAAGGATACCTATATTAGAGTATCCAACAATAATATCGTCCCTCCTTACAACAATCGCAACAGGTCTGTAAAGCCTTTTGGGTCAATACGATCGTGCACGGCCCACTCCGTGGCCACAGTGGGGAAGGGTCACCGGTATGACGAACCTTCAATCACTTATTGAACAAATCAATAATTGATTGAACTCCATCATACCCACCCGCACATACACCCGCTCAAGCCCATAATAGATACTTGCGATAATCCACAACACGGGATAACAACATAATAACATGGTAATGTATACTCATGCTAAAATGTAACCATAGTACAACAATTCATGTAATACACAATGCATAATATCATTAATGCATATGAACTCAATTAAGGTAACAATATAACCACATAATCCACACCGGATACAATACAATCATGTACCAATTAATCCACACCGGGATACAACACAACAACTTGCCAAATAATCCATACTTAGGATATTAAGGTATACACCAAATTCAATGATTCCACAAATTGGGATAATAATGCCACAAGGAGATACATGCTCATCTTCCATTAACGAAATAGTGAAACTTATGGTTTCTACACTATTTCTAACTAATCACCAAGGATAGGGAACAAGTAAAGTCACCAAGTACCATAAACCAAACCTACGAAATCATTACTTAACCTTGAATGAATCTTATTAAAAGTGCAAGACCTACTTCCCAAGTTTGGACCACTTTCCGAACAATATTTAACTACTCCTACAATTCCATTTTGACCAAATAAAACGTCATGGCCAAACCAAAGTATCCTACTCTAACTCAAAGTTAAAGAGGATCAATTCGTATCCGGGTTGATTAGGTTCTACTACTTTATATTGGGTGGGAGTCACCATTTCTAAGAGGTCAAACAACTTGCTAAACAATTCATGTTTAAATTGAAAAAGGTTGGTTCAGTGGGCTTGGGCGATCGCTTCTAACCACTTGGGCGACCGCCCAAGTGGACTTCCTAGGAATTTGAGGTTTCTGCCATCTTGGGCGACCGCCCTAACCTACTTGGGCGACCGCCCAAGTGTCCTTCCAAGGCAACCATGAATCTGTGGCTATGGGCGACCGCCCTAACCTACTTGGGCGACCGCCCAAGCCTCCAGCCAGCCCAAAATGCAGATTTTTACCCCCTTTAAGCCTAGGTTTCAAATCCTTCTAACTAAGCTTAGTTCAAGAACACCAAATGATACTTCAATCTTATCAAGTCCCAACAAACATGTAAACTCCAAAACCAATTAACCCTAGATTATTTACCACTACCATTTCTACCCATTTCACCATTTCAAATGAATTCCAACTTTCCAAATCAAATTCCACCCATTCCTTTAAATCTAAATCAACTCCCATAAACCATAACATCTTTATTTTTAAGTCATTAACCCATTTCCCAACTCCAAGACGACTTCCAAAACATATAACAACAACAACAACAACAACAACATAGTTCATGAACATTAAAGAAGGGAAAGTCATAATAACTCACATGGATTTTATAAGGAAAGATTGATCTTTCTAACTTGATGGCTTCCTCTAGGTGATCCAACTTCAATGGTGCTCTTAGACTTGATTTTTGGAGGAGAAATGGCTTGGCTTCAAAGCTTGGAAGAAGGAGCTTCCATGGAGCTTTCTCTAGGTTTGCTTAAGAGGAAATTAGTGAATGAATGAAGGAGGAGGAAGTAGAGTGAGGAGGATGAAGAGAGGGGGGGGGCCGGTCAAGGGGGGAAGTATGGGGGAGGCACATGGAGGAATTCTAGGAGAAAGTAAGAAATGGCCCCCCTCTAACCAAGGCTTCCCACCAAATTAAAATTAAACCCTTTTTATTTCCATTATTTATTCTACATATTTTAACCTTCTCTTACTATTTGTCCAATTTCCATTTTTATTATTTCCCCAAGTTCTTTATTTAATATCCCATAAATTCTCAAAAGATTCTAATTTTACTTCTCACCCAAATTATCTTAAATTAAGAATTTTAAAGACATAATCGAACACATAAGTTAACTTAAATATTAGAAGCATATAATAAAATATTAAAAATTAATGCCTAGGGTTGGGGTCGTTACACCTTTCCTTTGTTAACCATTAACACATTTGCGGTACTAGGCTTCTTGATATTTTTCTCTGCAGTCTTAAGCATCGCATGCAATTCTGACAGATTCTTTTCCATTCCACTCATGTTATAGTTCATAATGAAATGACCATAACTTTCTGGCAATGAATTCAATATCGTATCCGTTGGGAGTTCCAAACTCATAGGATACCCAAGCCTTTCAAGGTGCTCAATATATTCTTTCATCTTAAGGACATGAGGACCTACCGACTGCCCCTCTTGTATCTTGCATGCATTAAGATCCTTCACCACATCATACCTCTCTTGCCTAGCTTGCACTTGGAACATTTTCTTTAAGCGTTGTGCTAGGTCAAAAGCAACTACCATGTGTTTAAGGTCCTTCTGAATAGCCTTACACATGGTGGCAAGCATAAGTCAAACAACACCATTCGAATCATCAACATGTTTCTTATATTGCTCATTATCTGCCCTTACAGCATTGGCAGCGGGTTCTGCTGAAATGGGTTCGTCAAGAACGTACAATTTCTTTTCTTGCCTAAGAACAATTCTTAAGCTTCTGATCCAATCAGAATAGTTTGTACCGTTCTCTTCGAGCTTGTCCTTCTCAAGGACGGATCACAGTGATAAGGGTTGATTATTGTTTGATGCCATTTCTACAATAAGATATACAAACAATATGAACACATATAAGTATCAATTTATTTACCATCTAAGAGACAAATAATGTATTTCATAAATACTCCCATTAAATTACACCTTCAAATACAAGCATGTATCATATAATTATAATGGGCTAAGATCCATATTTCACTTAATTTTGGTTTAACTGAGTCAATGCCCGAAATCAAGTTATTTAGGTAGATAACATTTATCAATCATATCATATATGACTCTTAGATCTTTTATGAGATTCTAAACATCTTATGTCAACACATGTTTTAATCTCATCTATGCCTTGGGTCAAAACTCTTTTGAAAGCACCAATTAAGTTTAATCTTTTTCAAACGTATGCGACACAAAGAACGATGCACCCAACTGAATAGAAACTACATCAACTGTTATCTTATCTTGATCCATATTAAGAAATAATGATGCACCCAACTGAGTCAAAACTACATCAAAATACCCAAATATTTCACAAGTGTTCTAATCAAGGGGTGACATAAAACTTAAACATTTAAGAAGTTTTTTCCATATAGCAACAAACATCGCATGGTTGTATATGAAACTTATGTGTACATAATCATGAACATGGGATTTCACATAATATCCTACTTTATGATCATCCAAATAATCATGTAATAAATAACAATTATTAACTACATAATTATTCAATTCTCAAAATTTAAGGATTCAAATAATCATGTTAATCGAATTAAATATGAATATCAAATCCTAAACAAACAATTTGTTTCAACTTGAGAATTTACTGATCTAGATAATCAAATTAAAGAGATCAATAACCCATGTAGAAGATTAATTACACAATCATCTATTAATCATAATCATGTTATATCACATATAATTGTTTCACAAAACAATACACATAGAATCACCAATCTATATCATCTAGCTTGTTAAAGCATATAATCCAATTATATCTAGCATGCCAATTTAACCTAATCATAATTAAACGTGGCTCTAATACCACTGTTGGGTTTTGGGGTAACATGCGCAGCGGAAGACTTAGCATAAATCACAAAACCCTAGCCATGAATCCGTCTAATATGAAATTTTTATTAGAATTATGAATTTAAATTTACTAACCTTTGTTGCGATTTTGTCTTTCGTACACGTATTCGTAATCCAAGTTGAATCGTAGACGAAACTTTGATCTTCTCCTTGTTCTTCCTTGTGATGAATCAACAACGGTAGGCCTTCAAGCTTTAGGTGATAAAACAATCACCCTCTATTGGTAATCTACACGTGAATGAACCAAGATCTATATCTTGTAGGATTGCTAGATGATCCTCTATTGTTGAAACTCTTTTCAACAATCTATGTCTATTATGGAATATATGGTGTTTTGATCATTGATTCGTAATCAAAATCAATGAATTAGTGTTTCATAAACCCTAATTTTTGTGTGTGTTGGATGAGAAAAAAAAGGGTTATTTATACTTTATAAATATCCCTAGCTTTTAGGGAGAAAACCCTAATTCCAAACCAAAACGGAACAGGTCAGGCGGTGGGCACGATCGTCCCCTCCGGGGCGCTGAAATTACTCGAATTCGGCTCGCGCGCGGGCCTTGGCATCTCGCGTCGTTGGTCGAGGAGGTGTCTCGCTGCGTTTTTGTTTGTAGAGTCGCCATGCCATTTTGATTTAGCCAAAAATATTGAAAAAAGTCTTAGTTTAAAAACCGTTGTTGTGTGATGAGATTTTTGAGTTCGGAGGTCAGATTACTCCTCGGGAAGGGCAGAGTAAAGCGCACCCAAGTCGCTTCATAAAAACAAGTCTTTCGGTACCCCTCTTTCTTTAAAAGTTGTGTGTGTATGTGTTTTTTTTAAATGCATGCTGTGTATGATGTCTACATCGTACGCTATGTATTGAAATAGTAATGGAAGGAAGCCTTGCCAATGTTGGTTTGTGTCTGTCTTTCGCTTGGGAATAGTGTTTGAGTGTTGAATAGTATTCCAAGATGGACCGGGATTGTTTCGAGATGTACCGGTGTCTGCGAACAGAGCTTCGGCGTGTCTCGGGATTGTCAGGTGTGTACTCGGGCAGAGTTTCGGTGTGCGTTGGGATCGCAGGGATCGTTGACTGGACTCGGACAGAGGTTCGGCGTGCGTCAAGATCGTCGGTTGTACTCGGGCAGAGTTCTGGCGTGCGTCGGGATCGTCGGTTGTGCTTGGAATGGGCCGGGATGCCTCGGGATGGACCGGCAAGGCTTTAGGATGGACCGTCAGGGCTTTGGGGTGCCTCGGGAGTGCCTCGGGGCAGCTCGAGAGCATCTCGGGAGCGCTCGGCAGGGCTTCGGAGTACCATGAGGGGCCTCGAAATGCCCCGAAGGGAACCGAAAGGGACCGAGATTGCCCCGAAGGGTCTTAGAAGGAGGCCTGAAGGCTGGGGGGAGAGAGAGAAGAGAGGAGGTGTGAGAAATATGAGGGGGGAGCCCTCTATTTATAGGGTCCAGATTCTGGCTAACTATGTCGCGCTACACAGTCTGCCATTACCATTTTTTTGGTTTTCCTGGATTTAAGGAAATATTGTGGACTTTAAGAGGATTTTGTAATAATTGTGTCTGGAAGCAAAGTGGTTCGCACAGACTGTCCTTGATTTTTCAAATTTTCCAAAATTTCCAAAAAGTCCTTTTGTGTGTTTTTATCCCAGAAAGGCCCCCCTTAGTTTGGTTGGTGGTTTTTGGGATTTTTTAAGGCTACGGGTGTTCGAGATCACGTTTGTGTGAGTCTGCGGTGTTTCCCATGCGTCGGATGAGGAGTGATCCAGATTGGGGTACTTACAGAAGCCCCTCGACGACGTCACTTACGGAGGAAGTGGGGTCTGTAAGTGCTCCAATTTGAGTTGGTAGCTTTTTCGTTAGAAAGTTAACGAAAGTTTTAACATTTCTAACAATTTCTAACCTTTCTAACCAAGCAAGGGTAGATTAGGGTTTGCCACTTTAAGTTAAACCAAGAAAAGAATCTCAAAAAGCAAAAGAAATTAGAAAAATCCGAATTAAGAAAGTTGAAAAACAGCTTCAGTTTGAATTTTAAAAAAGATTATTCTTCCTGTCCCAAAAGCCAAAGATTGTAGCAGTATGAACGGTGCACGCGTCGATCCTTGTCCGCGCGGATACGTTTGATTCTCACAGTGTCCTATAAATTGAACCCTCCTCTCTCAGTTTACACAACACATTTTGATCACAAGAACGAAGTTACGGCGAAATATAGAGAGAAAACGGTGGGAATCTCTAGATTGCCACCATTTTCTCTTGAATCTTTCCCAATCTCACTCCAAACACAAATCCAAACACCAAACCTTGATACTCCTCAAGCCAAACACCAAATCTTGATACTCCTCAAGTCAAATTCCAAGCCTAGGAAGATAGGGTGTCACCATTGGTAAAGCCCTCCTTCTCAAAACCCTAAAATTCTCTTTTGATTTCTTGATCATCTTGTTCTTCTTACTTTGACTTATTTTATGTCTAGTTTAACTTGAGTTTTGACCTAAGATGGTCATCTTGAAGTTCATCTTCATGAATGACCATCTCAAGTGGTCCACATTTTAGATCTTTAGTCAATTATTTCTCTTTGGTTTCATCTTTACAAAACCCCCTTTCCCTTTGCAAAGGACATGTTTAAACCCCATAAATTCCCCAAGGATGACTTGAATATGATAACCACTTAATAAAAAGTAGTGGTATCAAGTCTAGGGATGAAAATGGGGTGAACATAGATGCAAATCCCCCAAAAATCACATTTTCCCTCAAGAACATCTTGCTGTCCAGTAGCATTGTTCTGAGACCTCAGTCCATTTTCCTATTTTTTGGACCCAGTAAAACTTGTAATTGGATGTTGACTACAAAACACTTTTTGTAGCCAACATCCGGTTCTTTCCAGAAATAATTTTATTTTATTTTTTTAGTAAGTAAAACTCCTTTTTTCAATTTTTCTTTTAGAGGCCAGTTCATCAGCTTCTGGAAATCCAGATTTCACATCTGAGATTTCCAGAAGGTTTTGACCCCTCAAATTACTTCCAAAATGGAAAGTTCCTTTGCAGAAACCCTATTTAGGGTGTTTTAAGAAACTTTCATTCTCGGACTTTCCCCAGATTCTGAGGTTTTGAAGCCTTTAAGTCCATTTCAAAGTCAAGGGTCAACTGCCTTCTTTCATTCTGGCAGAATTGCTTTTCAAATCCAAAAATCTTTTGAGTGCCAAGACTCGACCCAAAATCATACCAAAAATCTTGGGGATTGTTCAAAGTCTTATAAAGAGTTCCCTATTTTTGTTTTTCTCAGTTTCAACTCGTTTTGGTCAAAACACACACACACACACACACACACAACAAAGGATTTCAAATGTTTGGAAGACTCGTTTTGCGAGGCGCGTCGGGTGCACACTAACGTCCTTCCCGACGCGTAACATGACCTCCGAACCTAAATCTCTGATCTTGGGCTTTTTTCAAAGTTTTGGCCCTCAAAATAAAAATGGCGTGGCGACTCCGTTTGATTTCAAAAAAATCGGGCATCATCACAGGGTCGTCGATAAGATAAGGGTCTTGATCTGGATCGCGTGCTGGGAGAGGAGGTGATCGTGTAGGTCAGTTTGTGAGGACGTGGCAGTGTCCTGCTGTGATGTGACCGCTAAGGTCGGCTGTGAGGACGTGATGGTGTCCTACTGTGTGACCGTTTAGGTCTGTTGGCTGGACCCTTTGATAGGATTCCTACGTATCCCTAGCGAGAATCAAACCTGATCGTAGTTCGTGTGAGTACGTGAACGTGACAGTGTCCTGTGGGTGATGTGACCGCTAAGGCCGACTGTGAGGATGTGGTGGTGTCCTAAGGTAACCGTTTAGGTCGACTGTGAGGACGTGGTGGTGTCCTAAGGAGACCGTTTAGGCTGGTTGTGAGGACGTGGTGGTGTCCTAAGGTGACAGTTGAGGTCGACTGTGAGGACGTGGTGGTGTCCTAAGGTGACCGTTGAGGTCGGCTGTGAGGACGTGGTGCTGTCCTAAGGTGACCGTTCAGGTCGATTGTAAGGACGTGGCGGTGACCGTTCAGGTCGGTTGTGAGGACATGGCGGTGTCCTAAGGTGACCGCTTGGGATGGCTGTGAGGATGTGGTGGTGTCCTAAGGTGACCGCTGAGGTCGGCTGTGAGGACGTGGTGGTGTCCTAAGGTGACCGCTTGGGTCGGCTGGCTGGACCCTTTGATAGGATTTCTACGTATCCCTAGCGGGAATCAAGTCTGATCGTAGTTCAGAGGTCGTGTAATCGTGAATGTATGCAGGCGTGGTGGTGCCCTGAGGTGAAGTGGTAAGCGGACATGTCGGTGTCCATGAAGTGAAATGGTGAATGGACGTGTTGGTGTCCGTGAAGTGAAATGGTGAATGGACGTGTTGGTGTCCGTGAAGTGAACTGGTGAATGGACGTGTTGGTGTCCGTAAAGAGAAATGGTGAATGGACGTGTCGGTGTCTTATGGTGAGATGGACGTGTCGGTTTCCTGAAATGGAAATTTTACGGTCTTCCGAACCGGGTAATTTAAAGCCTTTCGAGCTACGAATAATGATTTGGGAGGTTTATACGGTCTTCCAGACCAAGTAATTTAAAGCCTTCCGAGCTACGAATCATGCTGGTGATGGTGAAACTGTGAGCGTGGAGGCGTTTGTGCCTTGGGATTCGCATTGGAAGACGTTTGTGCCTTGGAGCTTGTTTGTGGGGGCGTATGATGACGACCGGTGTTTATCCGCTAGGGATGTGTGGTCTTGTACGGGTTTTCAAGAATTCCCGTTTGAGTTTTTGTCCGCTGGGGAAGGGATTTCGGGCTTACTTTGATGACCGATTGACTTTTGTTTTTTTTTTCAGAGGCGTTTTGTGCCTTGGAGATTTGTGTTCGAAGGAGTTTTGTGCGCTTTGTGTTTATTTTGCCATTTAGTGGGCGAGGCTCGGGCTTACAATGACGACCGGTGTTAGTTTGGTTTGGTGAAGGACCAAACTGCATTGAATCTGCTGAAAAAGGCCTTTGGACGGCCAGGGGCAGATATTATAAGGGCAAAAGGGTAATCTTGCCTGAGATACAAAGTGGTCCTCACGGATCCACTCGCCTTGCAAAGTGGTCCGTGCGGATTGGTGGGGGATTTTAATTTCCCAAATTCATATTCAGGTCTCAGCCACGAGCAACAACTCCATTTTCCCATTCTGTTCGAACGAGAGAGAGTGAGTGAGAGAAAATTTTGATTTTGTTCAAAAATTTCTTGAAGGGATTCTTCCGGATTGCTTGAATTGCTATAATGGCGGAGAGAATTAGATGAGGTCATCGCCAAAGGAGCCAAGAGGCCATGGAGAGGAGATTGGATCTCCAAAGGAATTGCTCTTCATTCGTGCCTTTGACAAGGAATTCGGATGTGTTGTATCCGGATTCGGAGGTGTATAACTTGCGGGGGAGGACCGTAAGGGAGGTAAGAAGTCAATTGTTGCGTTGATTCTTGTTTGAAATGTTGTATGCTAGAACTAGGTTTTAGTTTTTGCATATTTGGGACTTTTGTTGTTGCCATGCTCATTTTGTGAAATTTATGGTGAATTGTTGAAATTGAGCATGTAAGAATTGTGGGTATGTGATTTTTGTGCAAAAATGTGGAGATTAGCTCTTATTTGTAAAAATAAAGTGCCTCTCTTTGAAATGCATGCTTCGGTGATTTGTACCTTATGCTATTTCCGTATGTACATTGTGAAAAAATTGCCGTATAGGGACGGACTTTGTGTGAAAAGTGTGACGTGTGCCGTATTTTTGTGACGGACTTTGTGTGAGAAATTTATGTGCAATGTGTGCCGTGTTTTTGTGACGGGCTTTTGTTGAAAATGTGTCATGTAGGGACGGATCCCTCTTTTGAGAAAATTGTATAGTGTGTGCCGTGTTTTCGTGAGGGGCTCTTGTTTGCAAAATTGCCGTGTAGGAACGGTCTTTATTTGAAAGGTGTCACGTGTGCCGTGTTTTTGTGACGGGCTCTTGTGCTTTGCCATGTTGGGACGGACTTTTGTGTTTTGCCGTGTTGGGACGGACTTTTATGCTTTGTATTTTTTTTTGTATATTTGTTTAAGTATTGTTATTAACGTACCTTTGCTGTGTTTACCTGCAGGATGAGGTGCCGTCATCTGGGAAGGTGAAGAGGATGAAGTCGCGGGGGTCCTTTGAGGCCGTGGTTGAGGTGTGGCAGAACCTGCCGGAGAACTCCTGGGAGGGTAGACCAAGTCCTAAGAGGCTGGTCTTTGATTCTGGTTTGGGTGTGTTCGTGGAGAACTTGGCCGGGTTGGCGGAGACGCAGAAGAACAAAGGCGTCTTCTTGGCTCTGTCTGAGTACTGGTAGGACACCACGCATACCTTCCACTTTAGCTGGGGAGAGGTGACGGTGACTCCTACCGATTTTGCGGCGATCATCGGGCTTTCCTTCAAGGAAGGGCCGGTGAGATGGCGGGACAGGATGTCCGACGGGGTGCTGGCTGAGTTGCTGGGATTTACGCCCTACCCTCGTAAGGGCTTGGGCATGTTGTACAACGATGTGGAGGTGCAGATCACGGCCAACATCGGGGCTTATCGTCGGGGCACTGGAGTAGTGACGGCTGAGCAGCTGGCGCACTCTTTTATGTAGTTTGCTCTTTTCGAGACTCTGTTCTCGAACCACCCCTCTTTCGCTCTTTTCCCTCTGCTGGAGAGTTTGGTGGACTTGGAGAGGGTTGGTGAGATTTCTTGGGGCGAGGCGGGCTTGGCTGAGCTCTATTTTGCGATGGACAGGTTTAGCCGGGGTGCGGCCAGCTCCCTGGGATGCTTTGATTTTGCGCTGGAGGTATGAGTTTATTGCTGTTTGTGGTTTAGCAGTCTATCATTTCTCCATCTTCTTTTTCTTTTGCTCTGAGCACTATCTGCTTTTTGTTGCAGGTGTGGTGCTATGAGATCTTCTGGTGCCAGCCGTGGGACCGGGAGGATGAGGCCATGGCGGCCTACCCTGCTATGCTGTACTGGGCCCACCCTTTGAGGAAGAGGAGGACGACCAGGGGGAAGATCACCATTGCATATCGGGATATACAGGAGTTCCTGGAGAGGGATAGCCCAGCGGGGTTTGAGCTGTACCCTTGGACTCGGTATGGCGATGACGAGTTTGAGGGTGGTCCTGCGGTGACACGGCAGAGGAAGATGATGCGGGGCCTTACTTGCGATGTCATGTATCTGGGGGAGAGGGTCTTCTGGCAGCATAGCGCAAGCGAGCCCCCTGTGGCTCCGAGGGATCCGCCCTTCGGTATGATGAGTCCTTTTGATATGGACGTGCTGGAGTATAATAGGTACCGGGATGGCGTGAGCGCCGAGGAGTTCATCCTGTATGGCAAGGAGTATGGGGCCTTTGTTAGGCGGAAGTTGAGGACGCCACAGGTGTTGGCGAGGGAGAAGCAGGGTGGCCCGCCACGTCCCCCAGATGTTCTGGTGCCTGGGCCGGACTTCACGTATGTTCGCGGGGACTCTTCGAGGAGGAGGGTGTCGATGCCCATCCCAGAGCAGGCTCCTGCTGTTTATCGGGTTGACCCGGATGCTCCGGTGAGTATGCTTACTCTTCTCTGGCATCTTTTTTGTATTTTTCTCTTTTGTCGAGTACGATTGTATCTCTTTAGCTGAGCGTTTCTTTGGTTGTTTGCTTACGCAGGTCTCGGGGAGATCCTTTGATACGCTGACCCGTCGGTTTGTGGGGATGAGGTCTTTTGCAAAGAAGCTCGCGGGGAAGCTATCTTGCAGGTCTTCGCGGCACGCGGCGGCGTTCGAGCCAATTCCTTCGAGGAGGTCTTGTGAATGTGGTGCCCAAGATTGCGGCACTTTTTCGTGTTTGAACCGCTTTCTCGTGTAAGGGGTCACCGCCTCACATCGGTTTGAAGACATCCGGTTTAAATTGAAAAACGGAGTCATCACGCCATTTTGATTTCCTCAAAACTTAAAAAAAAAGGATTAGGGTCCGGAGGTTAAGTTACTCCTTGGGAAGAACGTTTGGCGTTCACCCAAGGAGCCTTGTCGAAGCAAGTCTTCCAAGATCCAGTTTTCGTGCTTACTTTGTGCTTTCGTGTGTGAAATGTGATTTGAAAAGGGAGGGAATGTGCCAAGTGATCTTCCGGACGTATAAACCATGAGTTGGTTATCGCTCGGGATTCCTTGAATTTTAATATGTTTGGGACTTTGATCCCGTACTCATCTTGGACTTACGATCATCATTAAGTGACCTTTGGTCATATGTGATCGGAATAGGGACACCGCTTTTATAGTCCAAGAATGAGACTCTTTAGAAAGGAAGGACCTTTGCCCATCAATCCTACAATTTGAGACGATTCGAGCTTGATAGGGACATTTATGCTCGTCTCAAGTGATGATCGGAGATGTAGGGGATTAGGTTCATCCGTTTCTAAAGGGATATCCGACTATGGCATCTTTATATGGAGGAAACGATGTAAAGATATGACCTTTACACCGCTACGCCCCAAGAGATGCTTCAAGTACCAAAAGGGACTAAGGGGAGGGGTATAAAGATTTGATCTTTATACTCATCATATGCCTTTTTGTGCCTTAAGAAGGTCACTAGGCAATCCTTGGAGAGTGATCCAACCATGAGGGACATGGGGGAATGCATTTCGAAAGTAAAGATAACATTTTTATGCAAACATGTGTAAGGAACACTATGAAATCTAAGACTAGGAATGTAAAGGGAGGATCTTTTATGGCTTTCCTATGTCCTTTAAGAACCATTTAGGTGGACAATCCTTGGAAGCAAGGTCTATGGGAAAGGGATGACATTTATGTAAGTAAAGATGACATTTTTAATGTAAAGATGACATTTTTATATGATAAAGATGACATTTTCACATCATCATGTGAGAGATCCACCCTAGAACAAGCCATTTATGGTCTTATTGTTCATCCTTGGTATCGATTCTCCATGAATCCTATGTGATAGGGGAAGGGGGATATGATGATCTACATAGTAAAGATATGATCTTTATAGCAATAAATCACATATAATAGCAATAAATGGCAATATGGAAAGCAAGTAAGCAATATGACAAGATGGCAAGTGTATTTCAAAGAGAAAAGGAGGAGAGGTTACCAATGGTGGTGTTCCTCTATCTCCCTTGAAGCTTTCCTAAGGAAGGAGTAACTTTGGGAGGGTTTTGGAGAGGGAGGAGGTGATTTTGAGAGGGTTTTGCCTTCTGTAAATTCGTGGAATGATTTTAGCAAAGTGACAGTGCAAAAATTGTATATCAAAATGAATAGAGGAGGCCTCTATTTATAGGCAGATTTGTGCTTCCTAATGAAGCCGTGCGGCATTAACCACTTGCCAATGAAGCCGTGCGGTCTTATCCTTTAATGACTCAGCCTGTTTCTAGAACCATGCAAGGTGGCATTCTAGAAGCTCTTTTCAGTGAGGGACTACGTGGAATTTTAATTCCTAGCAAGTCTTTCACCCCTTGGAAGGTTTGGGAAAGTTCCCAAATTGCCCCTGAATTTTAGAAAAGTCCGGGAAATTGCCGGAAAACTTAACCGGAAGGCATGAGCCAGATTTTGGTACTTACAGAAGCCCCTCGGAAACGTCACTTGCAGGGCGAGTGGGGTTGTCGATAAAAAAGGATCCAATCTGGCGAACTGCCGAGACGGATCGGGTGACCAAAGTGGTCGAATGGCTGAACCTTTGGAAGGCTACCTACGTATCCCAGAGGAATCAAGCCATGATCGTAGTTCGGAAAAGATCCGCTGGGGAATGGGGTGTCATATGTGACTGTGAATGTGGTGCCCAAGATAAGCGGCTCCCTTTTTTGTTTATTTTTATTTTGGAACCACTTTCTCGTGTAAGGGGGATCACCGCCTCACATCAGTTTGGAAACGTCCGATTTAAATTGAAAAACGGAGTCGCCACGCCATTTTGATTTCCTCAAAACTTTGAAAAAAAGGATTTGGGTCCGGAGGTTAAGTTACCCTTTGGGAAGAACGGATCGTCGTTCACCCAAAGAGTCTTGCCGAAGCAAGTCTTCCAAGATCCGCTTTTCATACTTGCCTTAGTACTTTCGTGTGTGGGATGTGAGTTTTGAAAAGGAGGGAATGTACCAAGTGGTCTTCTGGACGTATAAACAATGAGTTGGTTATTGCTCAGAATTTCTTGGATTTTTATGTATTAGGGACTTTGGTCCCCTTCTCACCTTGGACTTATGATTATCATGATGAGACCTTGGGTCACATGTGATCAAGAGAGGGACACCCTTTTCATAGTCCAAGGATGAGACTCTTTAGAAAGGAATGACCTTTGCCTATCAATCCTACATCTTGAGACGATTTGGACTCTTTCGGGACATTTATGCTCGTCTCATCCTTCTCTAAAGGAGAATCCGTCTATGGCATCTTTAGGTGGAAGAAATGATGTAAAGATAGGACCTTTACACCATCTCGTTCCAAGAGATGCTCCAAGTACCAAGGGGGAATAGGGAAGTGGTATAAATATTGGATCTTTATACTCATCCTATGCCTTTTTGTGCCTTATGAAGGTCACTAGGCAATCCTAGGAGAGAGATCCAACCATGAGGGACATGGGGAATGCATGTTTAAGCTAAAGATGACATTTTTAATGAAAAAGATGACATTTTAAGTGCAAAGGATGCTACTTGGTTGCAAAGGATGCTTCTTTGATGCAAAGATAACACTTTTAATGCAAAGGATGCAACTTTGTATGTAAAAATGGCATTTTAAGTGCAAAGGATGCTACTTTATGCATAAAGATGTCATTTTAAGAGCAAAGGATGCTATTTTGATGCAAATGATGCAACTTTATATGTAAAAATGGCATTTTAAGTGCAAAGGATGCTACTTTGATGCAAAGATAACATTTTTAATGCAAAGGATGCAACTTTATATGTAAAAATGACATTTTAAGTGCAAAGGATGCATAAAGATGTCATTTTAAGAGCAAAGGATGCTATTTTGATACAAAAAGGGGGGGGGTATGATTTACATGCCTAAAGATAGGATCTTTAATGACAATATACCAAGTACCAAGCAAGTATATAGCAATATGTAAAGCAAGGAGCAATATATCACATAAATACAAGTATAATGCAAGATAAAGGGGAGGAGAGGTTACCAATGGTGGTGTTCCTCTTTCTCCTTGAAGTTTGCCTAGGGAAGGATCAACTTTGGAAGGTTTTGAAGAGGAGGGAGGTTGTTTTTGACACTCTCAGCTCTCTGAAATTTCGTGGTGATATTTTGGCAGAGTAACACTACTGAAAATCCCCCCTAAAATGAATAGAGGAGGTCTCTATTTATAGGCAGTCTGGCATCAGCTAATGAAGCCGTGCGGCTGTAACTCCAGGTCTAATGAGGCCGTGCGGTTTTATCCTGAAATGACTCAGCTCATTTATAGAACCATGCAAGGTGGCCTTCTAGATGGGCTTTTCAAGCGAAGGACTACGTGAAATTTTAATTCCTAGCAAGTCCTTCGCCCCTCGGAAGGTTTGGAAAAGTTTCCGAATTGCCCCTGAACTTTAGGAAAGTCCAGGGAATTGCCGGAAAACTTAACCGGAAGGCATGAGCCAGATTTAGGTACTTACAGAAGTCCCTCGGCAACGTCACTTGCAGGGCGAGTGGGGTTGTCGATAGAAAAAGATCCGATCTGGCGAATGCCGAGACGGATTGGGTGACCAAGGTGGTCGAGTGGCTGAACCTTTGGAAGGCTGCCTACGTATCCCGAGTGGGAATCAAGCCATAATTGTAGTTCGGAATATATCCACTGGGGAAAGGGGTGTCATATGTGACGAATTGGCTGAACTTAAAATAAGCTACCTACGTATCCCGGAGGAATCAAGCCAGGTCGTAGTTCAGAAAAGATCCGCTGGGGAATGGCGAAGAGAAACTGGTCTCTTGCTGGGAAAATAGAAGGGAAAGTGACCTGGGAGGTCAAGTGACTGATCCTACTGGGGATATGCTAGATGAAGGAAGTGACCGATGTGGTCGGATATCTAGACCTTTATGAGGGGCTACTTCACCACTAAGGAGTGATGAAGGAAGAGGGTGACCGTTGTGGTCGGATGACTGGACCTTTTATGAAAGGCTCACGCACCACTGAGGAGTGATAAATGAATAGGGTGACCAATGTGGTTGGATGGCTGGACCTTTTATGAAAGGCTCACACACCACTGAGGAGTGATGAATGAAGAGGGTGACCACTGCGGTCGGATGGCTGGACCTTTATGAAAGGCTACCTACGTATCCCAGAGGAATCAAGCCTTGGTCGTAGTTCAAGTCTCACTAGATAGTTAGGAACGATGTCTAGGATCCTTGAGATTTTGACAATTAATGGAGGAGTCACCTGATTGACAATTAATGGAGGTTGTCACCTGATTGACAATTAATGGAGGTTGTCACCTGATTTGACAATTAATGGAGGTTGTCACCTGGTTGACAATTAATGGAGGTTGTCACCTGATTAACTAAAGCTTACATCACTATCGAGGAGATAGAGGTAGCTAAAGTTTGGAGAACTTGAGCGTACTTCTCAATCTGTGAGATAGAGGTAGCTAAAGTTTGGAGAACTTGAGCATACTTCTCAATCCGTGAGATAGAGGTAGCTAAAGTTTGGAGAACTTGAGCGTATTTCTCAATCTGTGAGATAGAGGTAGCTAAAGTTTGGAGAACTTGAGCGTACTTCACTATCTGTGAGACAGAGGTAGCTAAAGTTTGGAGAACTTGAGCGTACTTCTCAATCTGTGAGATAGAGGTAGCTAAAGTTTGGAAAAACTTGAGCGTACTTCTCAATCTCTTTCGAATCAGAGATAGAGGTAGCTGAAGTTTGGAGAACTTGAGCGTACTTCTCAATCCCTTTCGAATCTGAGATAGAGGTAGCTGAAGTTTGGAGAACTTGAGCGTACTTCTCAATCTGTGAGATAGAGGTAGCTAAAGTTTGGAGAACTTGAGCGTACTTCTCAATCTGTGAGATAGAGGTAGCTAAAGTTTGGAGAACTTGAGCGTACTTCTCAATCTGTGAGATAGAGGTAGCTAAAGTTTGGAAAAACTTGAGCGTACTTCTCAATCTCTTTCGAATCAGAGATAGAGGTAGCTGAAGTTTGGAGAACTTGAGCATACTTCTCAATCCTTTTCGAATCAGAGATAGAGGTAGCTGAAGTTTGGAAAAACTTGAGCGTACTTCTCAATCCCTTTCGAATCAGAGATAGCGTGAGCGTACTTCTCAATCCCTTTCGAATCAGAGATAGAGGTAGCTGAAGTTGAATCTTGACAACTCGGGGCCTGTTGCCTTATTTGATTTAATTCTAACAGAGATAACGGAGATTTTTGGGAAAAAATTTATACGATCTGGGAAATTTATACGGTCTTCCGGACCGGGTAATTTAAAGCATTTCGGGCTACGGACAATAATTTGGAAAAATCATTATTCCATTTGGAGATAACGGGAAATTTCCCGGATGAGACATTATCCTATTTGGTGATAATGGAGATCGCGAGAGATAGCGAAATATTTTTCCTTCATTCGGGAATAACGGAGATCGCGAGAGATAGCGAAATGTTATTCCCTCATTCGGGAATAACGGAGATCGCGAGAGAGATCGAAATGTTATTCCTTCCTTCGGGAATAACGGAGATCGAAAGAGATAGCGAAATGTTATTCCTTCATTCGGGAATAACGGAGATCGCGAGAGATAGCGAAATGTTATTCCTTAATTCGGGAATAACGGAGATCGCGAGGGATAGCGAAATGTTATTCCTTCATTCGGGAATAATGGAGATCGAAAAAGATGGCGAAATGTTATTCCTTCATTCGGGAATAACGTAGATCGCGAGAGAGGTCGAAATGTTATTCCTTCCTTCGGGAATAACGGAGATCGAAAAAGATGGCGAAATGTTATTGCCTTCTGGCAATAACTGAGATTTTTAACAAGAAACGTTATCCCATCTGGCGATAACGGAAGGTTTCTTGGAGGAGACGTTATCCCATTTGGCGATAACGGAGGATTTCCCGGAGGAAACGTTATCCCATTTGGTAATAACGGAGGGTTTCCTGGAGGAAACGTTATCCCATTTGGCGATAACGGAGAAAATTTTGGGCAAAAGTATTTTCTATTTTGATTTGGTAATTAATTAAGGTTATTTGTCTTTGTGCATGTCACATGAGCCACGGGCTGACTGTTTTGCGGAAAGGCAATGTGAGAGGGGTTTTATTGAAAGAATGTATTTGGATACATGTGTTTGGATGTATGTGTTTCGGGAACCGTTGAGACAGTGCTCGAAAGGTGTGGGGTCGTATCCCTTGGGTGCGGAATGAGCTGCTGCTGTTGCTGAGATTTGGCTAATGCTGCAAAAGGGTATTATGTGGACCAAAATTCCCTCTTGGGCTGAGATCGGGGTCTTGATTAATGTTCCTTTCTCACACTCTGACATTTGAAGCTTGATGCTGACAGGCTTTTAGAACCAAAAACTAAAGCAAATGCCCAAGTGACCAAACCTCTCTTCTGAGGATGGATGTGACTTATCGAAGCCCCGATCTAAGGAAAAATTCTGCGAAGCCCCAGGTTCTATTAAAGCAAGGAAAGATCCTTTTATTGGCAAAGCCCCGGTTGGATGAACTGAGTAGGCGAAGTCTAGATTTTCGAAGAGGTGATTTGGTGAAGCCCCAATCTTATGACCTAGCGAAAGTCCCAATCTGATTGGTACTGCAATAGTGATCCTGAGGTTAATCTGACCAAGACTGAATCCATCTTGTGACATGGTTGTAAGTACCCAAATCTGGCTCATGCCTTCCGGTTAAGTTTCCCGGCAATTCCCAAACTTTCATAAAGTTCGAGGGCGATTCGGGAACTTTTCCAAACTTTCCAAGGGAGGAAGGACCTGCCAAGAATATTGAATTTGAGCAGAATCTAGCTGAAAAGGGCCTTCTAGAATGCCACCTTGCATGTTTCTAGAAAAATCTGGATCAAGAAGAAATGTAGCCATACGGCCTCTTTTGCCGCAAATGAAGCCATGCGGCCTCTTTCGCTGACCTTCTAGAATGCCACCTTGCATGTTTCTGGAAAAATCTGGATCAGCAGCAAATGTAGCCATACGGCCTCTTTTGCCGCAAATGAAGCCACGCGGCCTCTTTCGCCTTTTTCCAGCTGCCTATAAATAGAGGCCTCCTCTACCCATTTTAGACACACAAAAATCATCTACCATCACACATAATACGTAAAATACACTCCCAAGAGCTGCTGGAAGTCCAAGAAGGTGAAGAAGAAGGCCAAGAAGCCACCTCCCTCCTCCTTGAAGATCCAAGATCAAGTCCTCCTCCTAGCTCCGTCCAAAGAAGAAGAGGAAGCCATTGGTAACCTCGCACGCTCTAACCTTGCATCTTAAATTGCTATATGTGATTATATTTGCTCATTGCATTCATACATTGCATTTATCTTGCTTGGGACTTGGTAGTTTATCATAAAGATCATATCTTTATCCCCCTTTCCCCCTTTGCATGCATTAGGCATCCTTTGCCATTAAAAATGTAATCTTTGAATCAAGGGTGCATCCTTTGCACCTAAAAATGTATCTTTTCATTAAAAATGTCATTTTTGCATGCATTCTCCCATGTCCCCATTAGCAACCTCGGAACGGACCGGTGTAAAAGACCCTATCTTTACATCGTTCCTTCCATAAAAGTTTCATAATTTCTTTAGAAAGGGAAAACCTTGAACCCTATATCTCCGATTATCACTTAAGATGAGTATGAAGCATCTATACAAGCTCGACCATCTTAAAGTGTAGGATTGATGGGCTAAGGACCCTCCTTTTCTAAAGAACCTCATCTTTGACCAAAAGAGAGTCATTCTCTCGATCACGCAAGTCCCGAGGGTCCCGAGGTTTAAAATGCGATGATCACAAGTCATAAGATGAGGACGGGATCATAATCCCAAATACATAAAATTCCAAGGACTCCCGAGCGACAACCAACAAATGGTTTGTACGTCCGGAAGATGACTTGGGACATTCCCTCCTTATTTTCAAACACATGCACACAAGAAAGCACGCAAGCAAGCACGATTACTGAAATCTTGGGAGACTTGCTCCGGCAAGGCACTTTGGGTGAACGCCAAACGTTCTTCCCAAGGGGTAACTTAACCTCCGAACCCATAAAACCTTTTTTTCAAAGTTTTGAGGTAATCAAAATGGCGTGGCGACTCCGTTTTTCAAATAACTCGGATGTCTTCAAACTCGCGTGAATCCAACAAACAAAATTTGGGCACACATTCACAGTTTGGCGACTCCGCTGGGGATCATCCCAAAGGAGAAAAGCTTTTATTTTCAAAACAAAAATCGATACTCGGTATATAGGTGGAAACCACTTGCCCTTCCTGTACACTCCCTGACGTGGGAGTTGGGATAACCGGTGGTTTAACAATCCACGTACCATTATCCCTTTTCGAAAAAAAAAAAACAATTTTGAAAAAAATAAAAGAAAGCTTTTCCCTTTGAGCGGGTTAGACTCCCATCGCCGATTTCATTAATCGTGCTTGCTTTCTTTACCATGCATTGCATCATTTGCATCTTGGAATCTGTGCATACTTTGAACGGGAAATAACCCGAAAAATAGCAAAAGGAGTGGAACCTGGAAAATTGATCCATGCGCCGTACGGCTCAATCCTCATTGGATTCTCGACCGGGCGACCTCGGCAATTCCACCAGAAAATCAGGTTAACTGGGCAAACCCTAGCAAACTGGGGCTACTCACCCTCCATGACCGATCCCCAGGGCTCCTTAAAATTTACGTGCTTATGTGTTGCATTTTTCCCGTCCCGAAAATCATTCCTTTAAAACACATTTATGAAAATTTCTGTTTTAACTCAAAAAGGAACATTTTTAGGAGACCGCACACTACGCGCACTCCGATATATCCCGTACACTTTTGCACGCACGTCCTTCAAACCCGAGGGTGGTTCCAGTGCAGCCACGGACAGCCTTTACGATGCTCCCGGCGCGCACGGAATCATCCCAACCTCCCCATGGCAAACAGCTGTCGACCAATGCACACCGTGTCACACGTTTCAAAACCGTGACTTTTGGTTGGTTTTTGGTCTAGTCCGTGTCATATAGCCCAGTTGCATACCCACGTAAAGGTCAAGCCTTAGCTCATAACGGAAGCCAAGATTTTTCGCTCAAGCGAAACCCTGCCGAAATTCCGACAAGGAAAAATTGGTGGGATCTTGACTCCGACATTGACTTTGACCTTGACCCACACGAAATGCGTAAGAGTCAAGACCGAGTCCTTGCCAAAAAAATCAAAAGATCTTTCGCTCAAGCGAAGCTCTGCCAAAGTTCCGACAAGGAAAAATTGGCAAGATCTTGACCGGCATTGACTTCAATTCTGACTCACGCACTGCGTATGCAACGAAGTTCAATGTGACACTGTGTCATCCGGCTTTTACCGCCCGACCCATGCCTATTATTCTCTCGGACATTACCAAAAGTCAAAACGTCATTCGCTCAAGCGAAACTCTGCCAAAACTCCGTCAAGGCAGAGAGACGAGACTTTCCCGGTATTGCCTTGACTATAATCCGCATCGCTCGTGCGTTGAAAGGTCCTATGACCCGCTAGACCCGTTAGGAGCGTTCTTTACTCTCGGTCGGTGGGATCCGCGTGCCCTATAGGACCCTCGCCCGGGGCTGTCCACCCTGGGAGGTCGAAATACAGGTGGAATACGAGGGGCTTATAGACGTAGTGACGGAACCCACTGATCCAGGATCTAGAGTAGTTGCGAAAAAGAAGGGCAAACCCCCTTTTCCAACCAAATAGAAATAAATAAAAGACATTGTTTTAAGTAAATTTGAACAATTAATGTAATCATAATTGCATTTTCCTATCTCTGATATCCCTAATCGAGACCTCCTCGGTCCGATCTCCGATTTTCTGTTCCGACCTTTCACGGTCAAACCCTAATCGAGACCTCCTCGGTCCGATCTCCGGTTTTCCGTCTCGACCTTTCGTGGTCAAATCCCTAATCGAGACCTCCTCGGTCCGATCTCCGGTTTTCCGTCTCGACCTTTCGTGGTCAAATCCCTAATCGAGACCTCCTCGGTCCGATCTCCGACTTTCCATTTCGACCTTTCATGGTCAAATCCTTAATCGAGACCTCCTCGGTCCGATTTTCGACTTTCTATCCCGACCTTTCATGGTCAAACCCCTAATCGAGACCTCCTCGGTCCGATTTCAGATTTTTCCATCTCGACCTTTCATGGTCATATCCTTAATCGAGACCTCCTCGGTCCGATCTCCAACTTCCAATCTTGACCTTTCAAGGTCTCATCTTTTCCGATCAATTAGGATTAGGAGAAAATGCGTTTCGAGCAAAAGTTAAAGCGATAAGGGCATGTTACTTGAGCCTTCGAGTCTAAAACTTACCTATCCCCGAGTCTAAACCTTGCCTATCCCTTTCCCGCAGCGAAAAAGAAGTGAGCGAGAGTACTGGGTCAACGGCTTTTCAGTTCAGACAGTTCATCGCCCGTAGAGTCGAATGGCAGCATTTGACAGAAACAGTGAGGGTATGGGAAATCAGGATGATTAGGAAGGAAGAGTTAGTCCCGGCTTTGGAAAATGCCCAGAAGGATCACGAAGAGCTGTCATCATTGCTCATCGGTGCTCTTCGCCGCAATGGAATCCAAGTAACAATTGAGTCCAACGGTTCTCCTTCCGGTAGTGGTCGAAGATGAGACTCCAGTAAGTAGCCATCTCAGTCCCTCACCTATAACCAATACCTTCCTTCATCCACATATGATCCCTTGCCAAGGACCACTTCTCCTCGGTCCTTTCCAACATCCCACCATCGTCAGGGCCCCATTGCCCTCGCTTCTCGTAACGGATTGGATTTCACCCCACTTATCCCTCGCCTCAAGAATACCTACCAGCTTATGCTCCAACCTCACATAATCAGTTTGAGATATGTGGCTATGTTCAAGCCCCTATACCCGCCTCGAATGCGATCATGAGTTGCCAAAGGATGAACCGAAGTTTTCACCGTTACCTACCGGACCTAATGAATTCAGCCGTCGCCCGCTACTACAAGTCCCGTTGCCAGCTCCGTAGCCCAAGAGTCCCCGTTGACCCCTATGTGGCAATGTTGATGGAGCAAGTGAAACAGATGCAAGAGAAGCTTGACCTCATGATGAGTATCAATACCCCTTGACCCAAGATGTCTGACTGTGCAAAGAAATGACTCCACCGAGCATAACCCAATACCAAGCAAAGAACCGCACTGGCTCAAGACCGCACCTCACAAAGGAAAGAATGTCACAGCTTCCTTCAGCCAAATCCAACAGTGGAACCAATTGGACAATGGGAATCTGAGTCTTGAGAATAACAAGGTCTCCCGAAAACCTCGCTCCTTTCACTTTAACAATACAGAGATGCCTTTAAGCAAGATTCTCGAAGAGCTAGTGAAAGAAAAACTGATAAAGCCACCGGAGAATTGGAAACCCAGAACCCCAAAGACGAATGGACGAGACCAAACACTGTCGCTTTCACAATTATCATGGCCATAACACTGATGATTGCACCTATTTGAGGCATGAGATCCAAAAGTTGATAGAAGATGGGAAGCTTGAGAACCTCCATGGGCCAAAGACAGAAAGTTATGACAAGAGGTCAATTCAAGAAGTGCAAGGTCCAAAATGTCAGCCTGATGATTTTGGGATGCCCATGAGCAAAGTTTTCAACGATTTGGTGAAACGAAGCCTTCTCACACCTCTCGAGAATCATAAGCCAAGAAACCCAAGTAGAGTTGATAGAGCCAAGTTCTGTGAGTACCACAAGCATTATGGTCATGTGACAGACAAGTGTGTGGGAGTTTGAAGAAAGAAATTCAGTGGCCGATCTACGAAGGAAAGCTCAAGCTCCCCGGGCACCCAACCCGCGAAGAGTAACTAGACTAGGATTTACCTATCCTTAAAAAAAAGGAAGAAAAAGAAAAATAGTCTCTCAGTCAACCTTCGTAGGTCCTAGTATTTTTTCCTTTCAATTAAGTCCTCTACGGACATTGTATTAAATCTTCAATTTTCTATAAAAGAGTCTTCTTCTTTTCTTGCTAGACTTAAGACATTATTTGCACACCTACATTACATTTGATGAAATGGTTTTATTTTATATGATCACTTGCATTGCTCAACAAACAATCTCTCGAAATAATTAACATTCTGATTAATCGGTGTGAGAAAGTCAACTAATGCCATCAAGCCATACACTTTCCTTACCCCACAAAAGGCCTTCATCAAAGCCATACATTTTCCCAACCATGTCCTCACCATCACCTTGACCAAGTCAACGACGGCATCATCAAGGGATAACAAAAGGCCATTTAGCTTCAAGAGATTGACCCCGTGTCGATAACAACCTAGGGGCTTGGTTTAGATCTCAAGGGTATCAAGAATGTTCAAGCAGGGGCTCGCCTTGGTCCTCATGTGCTCCAGAAAATAAAAAAAAAGAAAGAAAAAATGTAGTGCAAAAAGAGTAATACCACTAGATTGAAAATCCCGAGAAAAGAGCGAGTCTAGGCAAAAACAAAGGTTGCACATATATAAAAAAAAAAAAAAAAAAAAAAAAAGAAAGAAATCTTGGTGCAAAAAGAGTAATGCCCACTAGGCCGAAAATCCCAAAAAGGGCGGTCTAGGCAAAAAACAGGTTGCACATAAAAATAAAAGAAAAATGAGGCCAAGGACCCAGCGTTACCAATCAAAAAGCTTGACGGATGTGCAAGACCAAAGCTCAAAAAAATGAAAGTTGTCGACAACAATGGGGCGGTCGAAGCAAAAGCAGAAGCATTTCATAAGCCTTTAGGCATATGCAAGTCCTTTCTCCCCCAATGAAAGACGAGAATCAGAAAGCAATTAGAAGCAGCCGTCCAAGAATGACTTGGTCAAGGAATCATCCCGAGGCCCACGCCTCATCATCTCATCCTAAGCCTTTTTCACTAAAGGAACCACAAATCCCATTTCCCAAAACAGTCCGGCCAAGGCCGAACTACGGCGACCTGAGCTCCTCACAATGAGGGGAACGTAGGCAACCAGCAATGGTCCGGTCATAAGCATATCCAAATTACCGAAAACCCGGTCTCATCAAATGACCTCTCCCATGGACACAGTCAAATCCCAGAAAACCCGGTCTCATCAATGACCTCCTTATACACAAACCTTTCTTTCACACCCAGCCAACCTTGATCCGCGACATTGGTTGACTTTCTCCTCATGATTAATAAGAATGTTTGTTCATATCGAGATTAGTGGTTGAATAACCCGAACATTAATAAAGGGTTTTAAGCAATCTTGTGATCATTGTAAATAAAACAAGTTTTCAGATGTCTTGACAAGTCTTCCTTTTCTACATCTTAGGAAAGATAGCGCTAAACACCGATTTTCCGTCGCCAGGGCTTCCATACACTTTTACCAACCTTTCTACGCTTATACTCCCTCAAAAGAGTCAAACCCAAAGCGAGTGTTGTGCCTACATCGAATAAGACCATCAAAATAACACAAAATCGGGATTATTCCCACCTTTTGAAAAATATGCCCCCGCATGTACATATCTTCCTAAAATTCTTCTCTTTGTCTCGCGTCTCCTTAAGGTTGATCGGTTGACTAAAAAATAGAAATAAAAAAAAAAAAGAAAAAGGATAGGTTTTCCCTCTTCGCTACAATTCGCATTAGGATCGCCTCGAAACTCTTTCGGCCCGGGGGCTTTGCCAAGTCATTCCTTTAAACTGGGGCTTCTTTAGCCATGTTTAGGGTTCATATCGGGTTCTTCACTAGGTCCCTAGATGGATTCGTCTTGGTCGATCAATTTCGTAATCACGTTCGCAATACCATTCAGATTGGGATTTTTGTTAGGTCACTGTGATCGGGGCTTCGCCAAGTCACTTCGCCTACTCGCTTCATTCAACCGGGGCTTTGCCAAATGAAAGGATCTTTCCTTGCTTTAGTAAGACATGGGGCTTTGCAGAAAGTTTTTCCTCGACCGGGCTCCGATAAGTCACATCCATCCCTAGAAGAGAGGTTTGGTCACTTCAACATCTCGCTTTGGTTATAAAAGCCTCGTCGCATCGCCTTCAAGCGCCGTAGTTTAAGAAAAGGACCTTAATCAGGACCCGAGGTTTAAACCCGGGCCTCAAATTTCAAGAAAGGAATTCTAGTCCACGTTGACAACATCTCAAGAACAACAAGTAGCCAGTCCGCACCCAAGGGATACAACCCCACCTCGCTTGAAACCCGTCTTAAACACATTCCATATGTACATCCGCACCCAGCCTCTACCATTGTTTCCAAGAAAAATCACCCCTGTGCTCAAGTAACGTGCCAATTGCTAAAAATAACATTTTCTCCCAAAAACGCCTCCGTTACTTCCGTTATAACGAGATAACGCTAGGCGACAGTTTCCTAATTGTCAAAATCCAACTTTGGCTACCTCTATCACAGATTGAGAAGTATGCTCAAGTTTTCCAGCTTATAGCCGCTCTATCTACTCGATAGTGACGTAAGCTTTAGCTTCCTCAGTGACGACCTCCACTAATCGTCAAAACCTCAAGAATCCTAGACATCGTTCCTAAACCTGCCTAGGTAAAGCTTGAACTACGATCAAGGCTTGATTCCTCCGGGATACGTAGGTAGCCTTTCATAAAAGGTTCAGCCATCCGACCACTTTGGTCACCTTTTTCTTCCTCCACTCTCCAATGGTGCGTAAGCTTTTCATAAAAGTCCAATTTTTTGACCACATTGGTCACCCCTTTTGATTTGGCACATTCCTTGTAGGATCGGTTGTTTGACCTACTAGGTCACCCCGTTTCCATCCTTATAGGAAGGGACCAAATATCTCTTTGCCATTGTCCCAAGAAGGCCAGGTAAGTGATCTCTTTTGGTCACCCAATTCCAACCTCGTGTCTCGCAATTCCATTCCAGCCTAAAGGCATTAAAAAGCACAGCTCAGGCTTACTAAGTCGCGCGACATACTAAGCCTCGTGGCCTCGTTTTTATAATTTTGCCCCGAAGGCTCAATTTTACGATTTTATCCCTCGTAGGTCCTGCTTTTACCCTTGTGCCCCCGGTATTTTCAATCACTTTCAATCCAAGCTTTTCCTCTAGTGCCCCCGAGGCCTATTTTACAAATTTACCTCTCGTGATTCGGGCTTTATTTGCCCTTGGCATTTTCAATTTTATTTTTCAAATAATCGTGGTACATCCCAGCTTTTCTTTATAAAAATTATTCGGGTGCGTCCCACTTTTCTTTACAAAAACTATTGATTCCTTCCAACTTCTCTACAAAATCCAACCTTTTTCGCAATCTCCGTTATTGCCAGATGGGATAACGTTTTCCTCCGGGAAATCCTACGTTATCGCCAAATGGGATAACGATTCCTCCGGGAAATCCTCCGTTATTGCCAAATGGGATAATGATTCCTCCGGGAAATCCTCCGTTATCGCCAAATGGGATAACGATTCCTCCGGAAAATCCTCCGTTATTGCCAAATGGGATAACGATTCCTCCGGGAAATCCTCCGTTATTGTCAAATGGGATAACGATTCCTCCGGGAAATCCTCCGTTATTACCAAATGGGATAACGTTTCCTCCGGGAAATTCTCCGTTATCGCCAAATGGGATAACGTTTCCTCCGGGAAATCCCCCGTTATTGCCAAATGGGATAATGTTTCTTGTTAAAAATATCAGTTATTGCCAGAAGGCAATAACATTTCGCTTTATTTTGATCTCCGTTATTTCCGAATGACGGAATAATATTTCTACCTTTTTTTCGCTTTATTTTGATCTCCGTTATTTCCGAATGACGGAATAATGTTTCAACCTTTTTTCGCTTTATTTTGATCTCCGTTATTTCCGAATGACGGAATAATATTTCAACCTTTTTTCGCTTTATTTTGATCTCCGTTATTTCCGAATGACGGAATAACATTTCGACCTTTTTTCGCTTTATTTCGATCTCCATCATTCCAAGGTGGAAGAATGACATTTCGCTCTTTCTTTCGATCTCCGTCATTCCAAGGTGGAAGAATGACATTTCGCTCTTTCTCTTTCGATCTCCGTTATTCCGTTATAACGGGATAACATTAGGTGACAACCTCCGAATTGTCAAAACTCTAAACTTGTGCTCCAACTTGTGCTACCTCTATCCGCGAATAGTGATGTATGCCCAAGTCATTCCAACTTGTGCTACCTCTATCCGCGAATAGTGATGTATGCCCAAGTCATTCCAACTTGTGCTACCTCTATCCGCGAATAGTGATGTATGCCCAAGTCATTCCAACTTGTGCTACCTCTATCCGCGAATAGTGATGTATGCCCAAGTCATTCCAACTTGTGCTACCTCTATCCGCGAATAGTGATGTATGCCCAAGTCATTCCAACTTGTGCTACCTCTATCCGCGAATAGTGATGTATGCCCAAGTCATTCCAACTTGTGCTACCTCTATCCGCGAATAGTGATGTATGCCCAAGTCATTCCAACTTGTGCTACCTCTATCCGCGAATAGTGATGTATGCCCAAGTCATTCCAACTTGTGCTACCACTATCCGCGAATAGTGGTGTATGCCCAAGTCATTCCAATTTGTGCTATCACTGTCCGCGAATAGTGATGTATGCCCAAGTCATTCCAACTTGTGCTACCACTATCCGCGAATAGTGAAGTATGCCCAAGTCATACCAAGTCATTTCAAATTGTGCTACCACTATCCGCGAATAGTGACGTATGCCCAAATCATTCCAATTTGTGCTACCACTATCCGCGAATAGTGACGCATGCCTAAGTCATTCCAACTTGTGCTACCACTATCCGCGAATAGTGACGAATGCCCAAGTCATTTCAAATTGTGCTACCACTATCCGCGAATAGTGACGAATGCCCAAGTCATTTCAAATTGTGCTACCACTATCCGCGAATAGTGACGAATGCCCAAGTCATTCCAACTTGTGCTACCTCTATCCGCGAATAGTGACGTACGCTCAAGTTTCCCAACTTAAGTTACCTCTATCTCCGTCATAAAAGAGATAGCGCCATAAGCTCTAGCTTCTTCAGTGATGCCTCCGAATTGTCAATCAGGTGACAAACTCTCCGCAATTGTCAAAATCTCAAGGATCCTAGACATCGTTCCTAACTATCTAGTGATACTTGAACTACGATCAAGGCTTGATTCCTCCGGGATACGTAGGTAGCCTTTCCTAGAAGGTCCAGCCATCCGACCACTTTGGTCACCCTGTTCCTTCGTCATTCCTCTGTGATGAAGTAGTCCATCATAAGAGACTTCGTTATTCGACCACCTAGGTCATTTCTAGCACATCCCCAGTAGGATCCATTGCTTGACCCTTTAGGTCATTTTCTTTCCTTTTTCCCCAAAGAAGAGACCCGCTTTCTCTTCTCCCTTCCTCGCCGGATCTTATTCCGAACTACGGCCCGGCTTGATTCCTCCGGATACGTAGGTAGCCTTCCAAAAGGTTCAGCCACTCGACCGTCTTGGTCATCTAATCCGTCTCGCATTCGCCAGATCGGATCCTTTTCTATCGACAACCCCACTCGCCCTGCAAGTGACGTTGCCGAGGGGCTTCTGTAAGTACCCAAATCTGGCTCATGCCTTCCGGTTAAGTTTCCCGACAATTCCCAAACTTTCATAAAGTTCGAGGGCGATTCGGGAACTTTTCCAAACTTTCCAAGGGAGGAAGGACTCGCCAAGAATATTGAATTTGAGCAGTAATCTAGTCGAAAAGGGCCTTCTAGAATGCCACCTTGCATGTTTCTAGAAAAATGGATCAAGAAGAAATGTAGCCATACGGCCTCTTTTGCCGCAAATGAAGCCATGCGGCCTCTTTCGCCGACCTTCTAGAATGCCACCTTGCATGTTTCTCGGAAAAATCTGGATCGCGAAAGAAATGTAGCCATACGGCCTCTTTTGCCGCAAATGAAGCCACGCGGCCTCTTTCGACTTTTTTCAGCTGCCTATAAATAGAGGCCTCCTCTACCCATTTTAGACACACAAAAATCATCCACCATCACACATAATACGTAAAATACACTCCCAAGAGCTGCTGGAAGTCCAAGAAGGTGAAGAAGAAGGCCAAGAAGCCACCTCCCTCCTCCTTGAAGATCCAAGATCAAGTCCTCCTCCTAGCTCCGTCCAAAGAAGAAGAGGAAGCCATTGGTAACCTCGCACGCTCTAACCTTGCATCTTAAATTGCTATATGTGATTATATTTGCTCATTGCATTCATACATTGCATTTATCTTGCTTGGGACTTGGTAGTTTATCATAAAGATCATATCTTTATCCCCCTTTCCCCCTTTGCATGCATTAGGCATCCTTTGCCATTAAAAATGTAATCTTTGAATCAAGGGTGCATCCTTTGCACCTAAAAATGTATCTTTTCATTAAAAATGTCATTTTTGCATGCATTCTCCCATGTCCCCATTAGCAACCTCGGAACGGACCGGTGTAAAAGACCCTATCTTTACATCGTTCCTTCCATAAAAGTTTCATAATTTCTTTAGAAAGGGAAAACCTTGAACCCTATATCTCCGATTATCACTTAAGATGAGTATGAAGCATCTATACAAGCTCGACCATCTTAAAGTGTAGGATTGATGGGCTAAGGACCCTCCTTTTCTAAAGAACCTCATCTTTGACCAAAAGAGAGTCATTCTCTCGATCACGCAAGTCCCGAGGGTCCCGAGGTTTAAAATGCGATGATCACAAGTCATAAGATGAGGATGGGATCATAATCCCAAATACATAAAATTCCAAGGACTCCCGAGCGACAACCAACAAATGGTTTGTACGTCCGGAAGATGACTTGGGACATTCCCTCCTTATTTTCAAACACATGCACACAAGAAAGCACGCAAGCAAGCACGATTACTGAAATCTTGGGAGACTTGCTCCGGCAAGGCACTTTGGGTGAACGCCAAACGTTCTTCCCAAGGGGTAACTTAACCTCCGAACCCATAAAACCTTTTTTTCAAAGTTTTGAGGTAATCAAAATGGCGTGGCGACTCCGTTTTTCAAATAACTCGGATGTCTTCAAACTCGCGTGAATCCAACAAACAAAATTTGGGCACACATTCACAATGGTGAGGAACCCGATGCGGACCCCAAAAATGACTAAAGAAGCCCCAGTCTAAAGAAATGGCTTGGCAAAACCCCAACTTTGAAGAGTTTCAAGGCAGTCCTAATGCGAATTGTAGCAGAAGAGGGGAACCTATCTTTTTTTTTATTATTATTATTTTCTTTAATCAATCAGTCAACTTTAAGAAGATGTGAAAGAAAAGATTTTAGAAATTTATGCAGGGGCATATTTTTCGAAAGGTGGGAATAGATCCCGATTTTGTGTTATTTTGATGGCCTTATTCCCGAACTCGCTTTGGGTTTGACTATTTTGAGAGAGTATAAGCGTAGAAAGGTTGGTGAAAGTGTATGGAAGCCCCTGCTGACAGAAAATCAGTGTTTTGCACTATTTTTCCTAAGATGTAGAGAAAGAAGACTTGTCAAGACATCTGAAAACTTGTTTTATTTACAATGATCACAAGATTGCTTAAAATCCTTTATTAATGTTCGGGTTATTCAACCACTAATCTCGATATGAACAAACATTTTGATTAATCATGAGGAGAAAGTCTACCAATGTCGCGGATCAAGGTTGGCTGGGTGTGAAAGAAAAGTTCGTGTATAGGTAGGTCATTGATGAGACCGGGTTCTCTGGGATTTGGATATGTCTATGGGAAAGGTCATTTGATGAGACCGAATTTTTCTGGAATTTGAATATGCTTATGACCGGATCATTTCTGGTTGCCTACGTTCCCCTTATTGTAAGGAGCTCAGGTCGCCATAGTTCGGCCTCAGCTGAACTATGTTTGGCTTTGGAAAATGGGATTTGTAGTTTCTTTAGTGAAAAGGCTCGGATGAGAAGGTTGGATGATGAGGCATGAGCCTCGGGATGATTCCTTGACCAAGTCATTTTTGGACGGTTGCTTCTGATTTTCGTCTTTCATTGGGGGAGAAAGGATTTGCATGTGCCTAAAGGCTTATGAAATGCTTCTGCCTTTGCTTCGACCGCCCCATTGTTATCGACAACATCTATTATTCGAGCTTTGATTTTGCCTGTCCGTCAAGCTTTTGATTGGTGACACTAGATCCTTGGCCTCATTTTTTATTATTTTTTTTTATTTTTTTTATGCAACCCTATTTTTTGCCTAGACTGTCCCTTTCAGGGTTTTCAGCCTAGCTGGGTATTACTCTTTTTGCACTACATTTTTTTTTTATGTGCAACCCTGTCTTTTGCCTAGACCGCCCTTTTTTTGGGATTTTCAGCCTAGCTGGGTATTACTCTTTTTTGCACTAAAATTCTTTTCTTTCTTTTTTTTTTTTGAAGCACCTGAGGGCAAAGACAAACTCCTAGAATGTTGTCGACATGGGGTCAAACTTTCGAAGCTGAGTGGCCTTTTGTTGTTCCTTGATGTTGCCGCCGTCGTTGACTTGGTCAAGGTGACGATGAGGATATGATATGGAAAGTGCATGGCTTGATGGAGGCTTTTGAGAGGTAAGGGAAAGTGTATGGGGAAGGCATTAGTTGACTTTCTCACACTGATTAATCAGAACGTTAATTATTTCGAGAGATTATTTGTTGAGCAATGCAAGTGATCATATAAAATAAAACCATTTCATTAAATGTAATGTAGGTGTGCAAATAATGTCTTAAGTCTAGCAAGAAAAGAAGAAGACTCTTTTATAGAAGATTGAAGACTAATTACAATGTCCGAGGAGGACTTAATTGAAAGAGGAAAACATTAAAACCTACGAAAGTTAACTGAGAGACTATTTTATTTCTTAGTCTTGCTTGAGGATAGGTAACCCCTAGCCTAGCTACTCTTCGCTGGTTGGACTGCCAGGACGCTTGAGCTTTCCATTTTTCTGCTAGCTTCTGAATCCCCTATCGCAGACTAAGGCAGTGATCCGTTACGTGCCCATGATACTGGTGGAAGTGGAGGGATTTGAGGCTACGGGGCAGCTGGAGCAAGTACAAGGTGTCCAAAGAAACGGGCCGGAAAAGTCACGGGGACGAACTTTGTTGACTGAGCATATTGATGGAAGGAAGTGAACCTGGGAGGACATTGAGGGATATTGGGATCTGTTTGAGAGGATTCAGCGCTGCGCTGGTGGTTTTGAGTGAAAGGGGTAGTACTGGTTGGTTGGTGAAACTGAGAAACAGGCGTAATGAAGCCCGATCCGTTCTGAGGAGCTGAGGGCGATGGAGCCCTAATGGCCTGGGGTGTTGGAAAGGACTGAAGTGAAGTAGTCCTTGGTAAGGGATCATATGTGGGAGGAGGAGGGTATTGGTTATATGACGGAGGGTATTGGTTATAGGATGGGGGGATTGAGATCACTGTTTCAGGAGTCTCATCTTCGACCATGACCAGGGAACCATTTGCCTCAACTGTTACCTGAACTCCATGACGGCGGAGAGCACCGATGAGCATGACCAGCTGCTCTTCATGAACCCTATGGGCATTTTCCAAAGCTAGGACTAACTCTTCCTTCCTAATCATCGGATTTCCTGTACCCTCACTGTTTTCTGTCAAATCTGCCATTAAACCCACGAGCCGACAAAGCCGACGATTACAGCGAGCTATCTGAGGATTCTGCACTGACAAGCCGCTGACCCGGTATTCTCACCCACTTCTTTCTCGCTGCGGGAAATGGATAGGCAAGGTTTAGACTCGGGAGTAGGTAAGGTTTAGACTCGGAGGTAAGTGTTTAGGCTGAAGGCTCAAGTAACATGCACTTATTTGCTTATATTTTGCTCAAAACAAATTTTCTCCTAATCCTAATTGATCGGGAAAGATTTGACCTTGAAAGGTCGAGATCGGAAATTGGAGATCGGACCAATGGGGTCGCGACTAGAGATTTGACCGTGAAAGGTCGATATAGAAAATCGGAGATCGGACCGAGGAGGTCGCGATTAGAGATTTGACCGCGACAGGTCGAGATGGAAAATCGGAGATCGGACCGAGGAGGTCGCGATTAGGGATTTGACCGCGAAAGATCGAGGTAGAAAACTGGAGATCGGACCGAGGAGGTCGCGATTAGGGATTTGACCGCGAAAGATCGAGGTAGAAAACCGGAGATCGGACCGAGGAGGTCGCGATTAGGGATTTGACCGCGAAAGGTCGAGGTGGAAAATTGGAGATCGGACCAAGGAGGTCGCGATTAGAGATTTGACCGCGAGAGGTCGAGGTGGAAAATCGGAGATCGGACCGAGGAGGTCGCGATTAGAGATTTGACCGCGAAAGGTCGGGATGGAAAATCGGAGGTTGGACCGAGGAGGTCACGATTAGAGATTTGACCGCGAAAGGTCGGGATGGAAAATCGGAGGTTGGACCGAGGAGGTCACGATTTGGAATTCAAGAGATAGGACCATGCAATTATGATTCCGTTAATTGTTCACGTTTACTTAAAACAATGTCTTTTATTTATTTCTATTTGGTTGGAAAAGGGGGTTTGCCCTTCTTTTTCGCAACTACTCTAGATCCTGGATCAGTGGGTTCCGTCACTACGTCTATAAGCCCCTCGTATTCCACCTGTATTTTGACTTCCCAGGGTGGACAGCCCCGGGCGAGGGTCCTATAGGGCACGCGGATCCCACAGACCGAGAGAGAAGAATGCTCCTAACGGGTCTAGCGGGTCATAGGAACTTTTAACGCACAAGCGATACAGATTATAGTCAAGGCAATATCAGGAAAGTCTCGTCTTTCAGCCTTAACGGAATTTCGGCAGAGTTTCGCTTGCGCGATTGACGTTTTGACTTTTCGGCAATGTCCGAGAAGATAATAGGCATGGGTCGGGCGGTGAAAGCCGGATGACACAGTGCCACATTGAACTTCGTTGCATACGCTGTGCGTGAGTCAAAGTCGAAGTCAATGCCGGGTCAAGATCTTGCCAATTTTTCCTTGTCGAAATTTCGGCAGAGCTCCGCTTGCGCGAAATATCTTTGGATTTTTGGCACAGACTCGGTCTCGACTCTTACGCATCCCGTGTGGGTCAAGGTCAAAGTCAATGTCGGAGTCAAGATTCTGCCAATTTTTTCTTGTCGGAATTTCGGCAGAGCTCCGCTTGTGCGAAAGATCATGACTTTCGTTATGGGCTATGGTTTGACCTTTACGGGGATATGCAACTGGGCTATATGACACGGACTAGACCAAAAACCAACCAAAAGTCACGGTTTTAAAATGTGTGACACGGACTGTGCATTGGTCGACACTGGCTGCCATGGGGAGTTTAGGATGATTCCGTGCGCGCCCGGGAGCATCGTAATACTGTCCGTGACTGCAACTGAACAACCACCCCGGGTTAAAGGGACATGCGTGCAAAGTGTACAGGATATATAAGGTGCGCGTAGTGTGTGGCCTCCTAAAAATATTCCTTTTTGAGTTAAAACAGAAATTTTCAGAAATGTGTTTTAAAGGAATAATTTTTCGGGACGGGGGAAATGCAACAAATAAGCACGTAAATTTTCTGGGAGCCCCGGTCAGTCTTGGAACTGAATAGCCCCAAGCTGCCAAGGCTGCCAGATTAACCTCAATTTTTGTCCTGGTGGAATTGCCAATGAAGCCGTCGGGTCAGAATCCAGGGAGGATTAAGCCGTACGGCTGCATCAAGCAACTTTCCAGGTTCCAATTTCTTTGATCTGCAGGCTGTTTTCCCGGCCTTTTGGCACCTTTTCAGCTTCCAGCAAGCTTCCTATTCATTTTCAGAATATGCACAATTCCCAAGAAGCAAATGATGCATGCAATGTAATGCAAGAAAAATAAGGCAAGTATGAGAAGCGGATCCGTGGCGGAAGGCTAACCCACTCGAAAAAAGCTTTCTTTTCTTTTTTTTTTTGAAAAGGGATACCGGTACGTGGGATTGTTAGACCATCGTTTGTCCCAAGCCTCGGGTTAGGAAGCGATACAGGAAGGTTAATGATTTTCACCTATATATCGGGTATCATTTTTTATTTTAAAAATGAAAGCTTTCTCCTTTGGTTTATCCCCAGCGGAGTCGCCAAACTGTGAATGTGGTGCCCAAGATAAGCGGCTCCCTTTTTTGTTTATTTTTATTTTGGAACCACTTTCTCGTGTAAGGGGGATCACCGCCTCACATTAGTTTGGAAACGTCCGGTTTAAATTGAAAAACGGAGTCGCCATGCCATTTTGATTTCCTCAAAAATTTGAAAAAAAGAATTTGGGTCTGGAGGTTAAGTTACCCTTTGGGAAGAACGGATCGTCGTTCACCCAAAGAGCCTTACTGAAGCAAGTCTTCCAAGATCCGCTTTTCATACTTGCCTTAGTGCTTTCGTGTGTGGGATGTGAGTTTTGAAAAGGAGGGAATGCACTAAGTGGTCTTCTGGACGTATAAACCATGAGTTGGTTATCGCTCGAGATTCCTTGGATTTTTATGTATTAGGGACTTTGGTCCCCTTCTCATCTTGGACTTATGAACATCATGATGAGACCTTGGGTCACATGTGATCAAGAGAGGGACACCGTTTTCATAGTCCAAGGATGAGACTCTTTAGAAAGGAATGACCTTTGCCTATCAATCCTACATCTTGAGACAATTTGGACTCTTTCGGGACATTTATGCTCGTCTCAAGTGATGATCGGAGATATGTGGCTAGGGCTCATCCTTCTCTAAAGGAGAATCCGTCTATGGCATCTTTAGGTGGAAGAAATGATGTAAAGATAGGACCTTTACACCATCTCGTTCCAAGAGATGCTCCAAGTACCAAGGGGGAATAGGGAAGTGGTATAAATATTGGATCTTTATACTCATACTATGCCTTTTTGTGCCTTATGAAGGTCACTAGGCAATCCTAGGAGAGAGATCCAACCATGAGGGACATGGGGAATGCATGTTTAAGCTAAAGATGACACTTTTAATGAAAAAGATGACATTTTAAGTGCAAAGGATGCTACTTGGTTGCAAAGGATGCTTCTTTGATGCAAAGATAACACTTTTAATGCAAAGGATGCAACTTTGTATGTAAAAATGGCATTTTAAGTGCAAAGGATGCTACTTTATGCATAAAGATGTCATTTTAAGAGCAAAGGATGCTATTTTGATGCAAATGATGCAACTTTATATGTAAAAATGGCATTTTAAGTGCAAAGGATGCTACTTTGATGCAAAAATAACATTTTTAATGCAAAGGATGCAACTTTATATGTAAAAATGACATTTTAAGTGCAAAGGATGCATAAAGATGTCATTTTAAGAGCAAAGGATGCTATTTTGATACAAAAAGGGGGGGGGTTATGATTTACATGCCTAAAGATAGGATATTTAATGACAATATATCAAGTACCAAGCAAGTATATAGCAATATGTAAAGCAAGGAGCAATATATCACATAAATACAAGTATAATGCAAGATAAAGGGGAGGAGAGGTTACCAATGGTGGTGTTCCTCTTTCTCCTTGAAGTTTGCCTAGGGAAGGATCAACTTTGGAAGGTTTTGAAGAGGAGGGAGGTGGTTTTTGACACTCTCAGCTCTCTGAAATTTCGTGGTGGTATTTTGGCAGAGTAACACTACTGAAAATCCCTCCTAAAATGAATAGAGGAGGTCTCTATTTATAGGCAGTCTGGCATCAGCTAATGAAGCCGTGCGGCTGTAACTCCAGGTCTAATGAGGCCGTGCGATTTTATCCTGAAATGACTCAGCTCATTTCTAGAACCATGCAAGGTGGCCTTCTAGAAGGGCTTTTCCAGCGAAGGACTACGTGGAATTTTAATTCCTAGCAAGTCCTTCGCCCCTCGGAAGGTTTGGAAAAGTTCCCGAATTGCCCCTGAACTTTAGGAAAGTCTAGGGAATTGCCGAGAAACTTAATCGGAAGGCATGAGCCAGATTTGGGTACTTACAGTGACGAATTGGCTGAACCTAAAGTAGGCTACCTACGTATCCCGGAGAAATCAAGCTAGGTCGTAGTTCGGGATCCACTGAGAAATGGCGAAGAGAGACTGATATCTGGCTAGGAAGATGGAAGGAAAGTGACCTAGGAGGTCAAATGGCTGATCCTACTGGGGATAAGCCAGATGAAGGAAGTGACCAATGTGGTCGGATAGCTGGACCTTTATGAGGCTATTTCACCACTGAGGAGTGATGAAGGGAAAAGGGCGACCAATGTGGTCGGATGGCTAGACCTTTTATGAGGGGCTACTTCACTACTGAGGAATGATGAATAAAAAGCGTGACCAATGTGGTCGGATGGCTGAACCTTTATGAAAGGCTACCTACGTATCCCGGAGGAATCAAGCCTTGGTCATAGTTCAAGTCTAACTAGATAGTTAGGAACATGTATAGGATCCTTGAGGTTTTGACGATTAATGGAGGAGTCACCTGATTTGACAATTAGTGGAGGTTGTCACCTGATTGACAATTAATGGAGGTTGTCACCTAATGAAACTAAAGCTTACATCACTACCTCTTTCGAACAGAGATAGAGGCAGCTAATGTTTGGAAAAACTGAAGCGTACTTCACTATCTATGTGATAGAGGTAGCTAAAGTTTGGAGAAACTGAAGCGTACGTCACTATCTATGGGATAGAGGTAGCTAAAGTTTGGAGAAACTGAAGCGTACTTCACTATCTATGGGATAGAGGTAGCTAAATTTTGGAGGAACTGAAGCGTACTTCACTATCTATGGGATAGAGGTAGCTAAAGTTGAAAAACTAAAGTGTACTTCACTATCGAGGAGATAGAGGTAGCTATAGTTGGAAAAACTAAAGCGTACTTCACTATCGAGGAGATAGAGGTAGCTATAGTTGGAAAACTAAAGCATACTTCACTATCGAGGAGATAGAGGTAGCTATAGTTAGAAAACTAAAGCGTACTTCACTATTGAGGAGATAGAGGTAACTATAGTTGGAAAAACTAAAGCGTACTTCACTATCGAGGAGATAGAGGTAACTATAGTTGGAAAAACTAAAGCGTACTTCACTATCGAGGAAATAGAGGTAGCAATAGTTGGAAAACTAAAGTGTACTTCACTATCTCTTTCGAATTAGAGATAGGGGTAGCAAAAGTTTGAAAAACTAAAGCGTACTTCACTATCTCTTTCGAATTAGAGATAGAGGTAGCAAAAGTTTAAAAAACTAAAGCGTACTTCACTATCTCTTTTGAATCAGAGATAGAGGTAGCAAAAGTTTGAAAAACTAAAGCGTACTTCACTATCTCTTTCGAATCAGAGATAGAGGTAGCAAAAGTTTGAAAAACTAAAGCGTACTACACTATCTCTTTCGAATTAGAGATAGAGGTAGCAAAAGTTATGGGTAATCATGAAACATTTGTGAATGTATGCATATTTCTGAGATATGTTGAGGGACTAACGTACCTTTGTTGGGCTTACCTGCCGGAGAGCAAGTCGCGAGGGCTGTGTGGTAGTTGATAGAGCTGAGAGTCTTGATGCATCTGACCGAGATGTTGAAACATTTGGGTGCGTGAGGTACCTATGACCGATTGGCATTTGAGAACTTGGCGTCCCTGACTTACTTGCATTTGAGAACTTGGCGTCCCTGACCTACTTGCCTTTGAGAACTTGGCGTCCCTGACCAATTTGCATTTGAGAACTTGGCATCCCTGACCTACTTGCATTTGAGAACTTGGCGTCCCTGACCTATTTGCATTTGAGAACTTGGCGTCCCTAACCTGCTTGCATTTGAGAACTTGGCGTCTCTGACCGATTTGCAAACACTGGAGATGGTCTTTTCATGTTTTGCCCGAAATCATTTCTTGCCGAAAAGGGAGATTTGATTTCTTGCAATCTTGTTGAAATCATTGATTTTGGGCTTTGGTGAATGTCTTCCTTGTTGAGGATGAGTCTCCGTAGCGATGGAAAATGGTCTTTCACGTTTAAATTCATGCATTCGTTAGTGAAGAGACAAACAGAGATATGTATGACATTTGTGACGGCGCATGTAGGCATGAGATGGTATGACCATGAATATGTTAGCAAAGCTAAAGGGGTGACAAACAATTCATGAAATCACTTAGAATGATGATTTTTTGTTGTTTTTTTTATATGTATATATATTTATTTATTTTTTTTGCTTTTGGGGCATGCGCGAGCCTAACTTTGGACAAAAGTATTTCCTATTTTGATTTGCAATCAATTAAGGTTATTTCTCTTTGTGCATGAGCTACGGGCCGACTCTTTTGTGGAAAGGCAATGCTAGAGGGGTTTATGTATGTAAGAATGTGTTGGGGATGTGTTTGGATGTATGTGTTTGGGAACTGTTTGAGACAGGTTTCGAGCAGTTGGGGTCGTATCCCTTGGGTGCGGACTGAACTGTCGTTGTTGCTGAAATGTTGTTAATGCTGCCAAAAGGTATCACGGGGACGAGAATTCCCTCTGAAATTTGAGATCGGGTTTAAACCTCGGTCTTGATTGAAGTTCCTTTCTCACACTCTGACACTTGAAGCTGATGCTGACAGGATTTTAGAACCAAAGACTAAAGCAATTGTCAAAGTGACAAAACCTCTCTTCTAAGGGTGGATGTGACTTATCAAAGCCCCGGTCTGAGGAAAAAATTCTGCAAAGCCCCCAGGTTCTATTGAAGCGAGGAAAGATCCTTTCATTGGCAAAGCCCTGGCTTGAAGAGATGACTCGGTAAAGCTCCGACTGATGGTCTGATCCAAGATAACATCAAAACACTAAACTGAATGGTCATCCAAAGAGAGAGTCATATTTGAAACGACCTCAAGGAATCCATGAACGAAAACTTCTCCAAATGACTTGCAAAGCTCCCAGCTTGATGAAGTATCGTGGGGAAGGCCCGAATGAATTGATTATAAAACCAAACTCGTTGGTTGACCATGACTGATCTCAAAATGCACTTGATGCAGCCCCGATCCGTTGAAGCATTACGTTATGAAGCGTGAAACCCATCATGGCTTCCAAAAGAGATTCTGATTCTGGTGAGTGCAAAAAGGGGTCCTGTGGACTTAACTTTCAACGTTGGACTTAAAGTCATGATTAAGCCCCGGTCCTGATTACAATCTCATTCTCGAACTTGGACACCAAAGAATTTGCTCGGGGTAGGCTTTCAAAACTTCCCTTTGCTTAGCGAAGCCCCGGTTTGAAGAACTGAGCAGGCGAAGTCTAGATTTTGAAGAAGTAACTTAGTGAAGCCCCAATCTTATGACCTAGCAAAAGTCCCAATCTGATTGGTACTGTAAAAGTGATCCTGAGATCACTCTGACCAAGACTGAATCCATCTAAGGACCTAGCGAAGAACTCGATGCGGACCCAAAAACGACTAAAGAAGCCCAATCTAAAGAAATGGCTTGATGAAGCCCCACCTCTAAGAGTTTCAAGGCAGCCCTAATGAAATTTGTAACAGAAGAGGGAAAACCTATCCTTTCATACTTACTTTCTTATTTTCTTTAGTCAATCAGTCAACCGCAAGAAGATGTGAAAGAAAAGATTTTTAGAAATTTGTACATGCAGGGGCATATTTTTCGAAAGGTGGGGATAGATCTCGATTTTGTGTTATTTTGATGGCCTCATTCGACGTAGGCACAAAAAACTCGCTTTGGGTTTGACTCTTTTGAGGAGTATAAGCGTAGAAAGGTTGGTAAAAGTGTATGGAAGCCCCTGCTGACAGAAAATCAGTGTTTAGCACTATTTTTCCTAAGATGTGGAAAGAGAAGACTTGTCAAGACATCTAAAAACTTGTTTTATTTACAATGATCACAAGATTGCTTAAAACCCTTTATTAATGTTCGGGTTATTCAACCACTAATCTCGATATGAACAAACATTTTGATTAATCATGAGGAGAAAGTCAACCGATGTCACGGATCAAGGTTGGCTGGGTGTGAAAGAAAGGTTTGTGTATAGGGAGGTCATTGATGAGATAGGATTTTCTGGGATTTGAATGTGCTTATGGAAGAGGCCACTGATGAGACCGAATTTTCGGGAATTTGAATATGCTTATGACCGGACTATTTCTGGTTGCCTACGTTCCCCTCATTGTGAGGAGCTCAGGTCGCCGTAGTTCGGCCTCGGCTGAACTGTGTTTGGTTTTAGGAAATGGGATTTGAACATTTGTGGTTCCTTTGGTGGAAAGGCTCGAATGAGAAGGTTGGATGATGAGGCGTGGGCCTCGGGATGATTCCTTGACCAAGTCATTTTTGGACGGCTGCTTCAATTGCTTCTCGATTTTCGTCTTTTACTGGGGGAGAAATAATTGGCATATGCCTAAAGGCTTTGCTTTGACCGCTTCATTGTTATCGACAACATCTGTTCTTCAAGCTTTGATTTTTCCCATCCGTCAAGCTTTTGATTGGCGGTGCTGGGTCCTTGGCCTCATTTTTTTTTATATGCAACCCTGTTTTTTTCCTAGACCGTCCCTTTCAGGGTTTTCAGCCTAGCTGAATATTACTCTTTTTGCACTATATTTTTCTTTTTTTCTTTTACGTGCAACCCTGTTTTTTGCCTAGACAACCCCTTACAAGGTTTTTAGCCTAGCTGGGTATTACTCTTTCTGCACTATGTTCTTATTTATTTTATTTTATTTTGTATTTATTTATATATATTTTTAAAAGCACATGAGGGCCAAGGCGAGCCCCTGCTTGAACTTTCTTGATGCCCTTGAGGTCGAAGGCGAGCTCCTAGGTTGTTGTTGACATGTGGTCAATCTTTCGAAGCTGAGTGACTTTTTGTTGTTCCTTGATGTTGTCGCCGTCGTTGACTTGGTCAAGGTGATGATGAGGACATGATTTGGGAGGCATATGGCTTGATGAAGGCTTTTGTGAGGTAAGGAAAGTGTATGGGAAGGCATTAGTTGACTTTCTCGCAACGATTAATCAGAACGTTAATTATTTCGAGAGATTATTTGTTGAGCAATGCAATTGATCATATAAAATAAAATCATTTCATTAAATATAATGTAAGTGTGCAAATAATGTCTTAAGTCTAGCAAGAAAAGAAAAAGACTCTTTTATAGAAGATTTAAGATCAACTACAATGTCCGAGGAGGACTTGATTGAAAGAGAAAAGTACTAGAACCTACAAAGGTTGGTAGAGAAAGCTGTTTTATCTTTTAATCTTGCTTAATGATAGGTAGACCCTAGTCTAGCTACTCTTCGCTGTTGGACCACATTTCTACCCTTCAGCATTGGAAGTAAATTCCTCATGAAGCTCTGACATATTACGCCCGCCTTAGGTGAGTTTCAGGAATTCCTTGCTTATCGGCCCTGACGGCCGCCTTATCTGCCACCAGATTATCATCGTCCCCTTTCTCCTTGGCATTAGTTGTGAACTTATCGGAGGGCGGGAGCTCAAAGAATTTTACCAAATCCGGCTTTGCCATGGTCACATGCTTGCTGCAGTCAAACCAATCATTCTCAACATTTGTTGCGACTAAAACATCTAGCTTGCTAAGGGAAATGTCAAAGGCTGTTGAATTCACAGAGCTTGAATCCTGAATCTCAATCATGTTTACACTCGTGTTGTTTGGGAAATGATCATTGGCAGTGTTGTGATCATTGAGGCGCTCGAGTTTGCCCTCCTTAATTAACCCCTGAATTGCCTTTCTCAAAGCTATACAATTGTCGATTGTATGACCGTGATATTGGTGGAAAGCACAGTGCTTAGTGGTGTCCAAAGGGATGTTCGGGTCCTTGGGCTGATAGTTTTTCATGGGTTCGAGGAGACCCTGCTTTACCAAGCCATTTAAAACTTTACTTAAGGGTACGCTCAAATCCTCAAGATGTGGTTTCTCCCTTAGGGGGAAATAAACTCTTAGTGCTCTTTGATCCGAACCTTGGTCATTGACTTGGTCACCATTACGAGCAGCATCGGTTTTGGTCCATTGGGGCGCTCAAGCTTGCCCGCTTCGATTAACCCTTGGACCGCTCTCTTCAAGGCTGTGCAGTTGTCGGTCGTGTGGCCATAATGACTATGGAAGGTGCAATGCTTATTCATGTCGAGGAGTGTATTTGAGCTCCTTGGATGGTAGTCTCTGAGAGGCTCCAGGAGGCCTAGCTTTACTAAAGCCTTGAAAATTGAGCCCATGGGTATCCCAAAATCATCAAAATGTTCTTGCTGTCTTAGAGGACCACTATTTATTGGTACCTTTTTGATGCCGTCAATTATACACAATGCCTTCTTTCCTTTACTGGATGTTGCAGCCGTGTTGGAAGGGTATGGTCTATAGCGGTGAGACATTTTTAGACCAGTAGTGCTTCCCCGTGCACGAACCCTTTTGATGTAATCATCGATGTAAGCGTCAAGATTCGACTCCTTTATGTCAGATACGCGAGATTGGTATGGTGAGATGGCTCGAGTCGAGCGATTGTCGACACTTCCGCTGCTTGGCTTTTCCTGTATTTTCTTAATTGGTTTTACCAATATTCCTTCAAACGAGTCAATAGGAGCACTAGGACTGCACGACCCTGCCACGAGATTGGCATCAGCAAATGAAACCACAGTAGGAAGTATCCTGGTGGGAGAGATGACAGTCTGAGCATCCAAAGCGTGACCGTAACCTTCCTTGTGAGTCAAACTTGAAGCATAAGAATACGGACAAAAGGATCGGGGGTGGTGAGACTTATAAGGGGCCTCATAAGGTCTGACAGCTGCCGAAGATGAGGATATATGGCTCGTAATAGTTGAATACCAGGGAGTACTGAGTGCTGATCCAGAAGGCTGCTGAAGATATGAGGTTCGAGGCACCATAAAAGTAGGACTGAACGTGTCTTGACCACACTGAGGAACGTGACTAGAAGAGCAATGCGTATACTGTACTTGATGAGCAAGAGCAGCTTGCGTAACGTATGAGTGAAGAATTGGATGAGGAGCATTTGACCTTGTCTGACTTCCCAACTGGAGGGGCGGGGTAGAGCTTGGAGGATGCGGTGAATACGGTGAGCCTGATGAAGTGGTGATAAAAGCCTGGTGGCCCATGTTAGCTTGCAATATTACAGGGGCAAGTGGGCCTTGAGAATTGACGGAAGCAAGCTGACCCCCTCCGAACCATGGAGCCTGAGGAGCGAACTGACCCAAATTGGCTTGCGGGGTCATGTCAAACTGTCGGGCTTGGGAAGCTGCAAACTGACCCATTCCAAGATGATGACCCGAACCTGACTGGGGCTGCGAAGCGGTAAACTGACCCATTCCAAGATGATGACCCGAACTTTGGCCAGGGCTGCAAGTGGTACACTGACCTATTCCAAGATGTGGGGGGAAAACAAACTGATTCAAACCCAGTGGTGAAACCTGAGAGGCACCAGGGGCAGGTTGACCTAGATGAGACTGCTGGGTAGTACAAAGCTGTTGGGGCTTGAGAGATTGGGGTAGCTGTAGCATTTTCTCTCTGTTGGTAGTGAACAAAGCTGGGTCTTATCTGAGGAGGTGAGGGCGTTGGAACCCTGATGGCTTGGGATGTTGGAAAGGACTGAAAAGGGGTAGTCCTTGGCAAGGGATCATATGTGGATGGAGGAGGGCATTGGTTATAGGATGGAGGAGCTGAAATTGCTGCATCTGGAGTCTCATCTTCTACCATGACCAAGGAACCATTGGCTTCGACCACTATCTGAACCCCATGACGACGGAGCGCATCGATAAGCATGGCTTGTTGTTCCTCATGGACTTTACGACTGTTTTCCAAGGCTATGGCTAGCTCTTCTTCCCTAGTCACCGGACTACCCATACCACTGCTGTTTTCTGTCAAATCTGCCATTCTGAACCTCTGGGCTGACGAAACTGACGATTCTGACGAACTATCTGAGCCCGAAATTTCTGCACTGAAAAGTTGCTGCCCCGGTATTCTCACCCACTTCTTTCTCGCTGCGGAAAAGGGATAGGCAAGGTTTAGACTAGGGGGTAGGTGAGGTTTAGACTCGGAGGTAGGTGTTTAGGCTGAAGGCTCAAGTAACATGCAATTAAGAATCTTCACGTTTACTTAAAACAGTGTTTTTTTATTTATTTCTATTTGGTTGGAAAAGGGGTTGCCCTTCTTTTTCGCAACTACTCTAGATCCTGGATCAGTAGGTTCCGTCACTACGTCTATAAGCCCCTCGTTTTCCACCTGTATTTCGACCTCCCAGGGTGGGCGGCCCGGGCGAGGTCCTATAGGGCACGCGGATTCCACCGACCGAGAGAGAAGAACGCTCCTAGGGGTCTAGTGGGTCATAGGAACTTTTAACGCACGAGCGATGCGGATTATAGTCAAGGCAATGCCGGGAAAGTCTCGTCTTTCAGCCTTAACGGAATTTTGGCAGAGTTTCGCTTGCGCGATTGACGTTTTGACTTTTGGCATTGTCCCATGAAAATAATAGGCATGGGTCGGGCGATAAAAGCCGAATGACACGGTGTCACATTGAACTTTGTTGCATACGTTGCGCGAGTCAAAGTCAAGGTCAATGCCGGGTCAAGATCTTGCCCATTTTTCCTTGACGGAATTTCGGCAGAGCTCCGCTTGCGCAAAAGATCTTTTGATTTTGGCACGGACTCGGGCTCGACTCTTACGTATCCCATGCGGGTCAATGTCAAAGTCAATGCCAGAGTCAAGATTCTGCCAATTTTTCCTTGGCAGAATTTCGACAGAGTTTCGCTTGCGCGAAGGATCTTGACTCTTGACATGGGCTAAGGTTTGCCTTTACGGGGGTATGCAATTAGGCAATATGACACGGTCTAGACCAAAAACCAACCAAAAGTCACGGTTTTAAAACGTGTGACATGGACTGTGCATTGGTCGACAATGGCTGCCATGGGGAGTTTGGGATGATTCCGTGCGCGCCCGGGAGCATCGTAATGCTGTCCGTGACTGCAGCTGAACAACCACCCCGGGTTAAAAGGACATGAGTGCAAAGTGTACAGGATATATAAGGTGCGCGTAGTGTGCGGCCTCCTAAAAATGTTCCTTTTTGAGTTAAAACAGAAATTTTCAGAAATGTGTTTTAAAGGAATGATTTTTGGGACGAGGAAAATGCAACAGTTAAGCACGTAAATTTTCTGGAGCCCGGTCAGTCTTGGAACTGAATAGCCCCAAGCTGCCTAAGCTACCAGATTAACCTCAGATTGTGTCCTGGTGGAATTGCCCAAAGAAGCCGTCCGGCTAGGATTTGGGAAGATCAAGCCGTACGGCTGGATCAAGCAATTTTCCAGGTTCCAATATTTTTTCATTTCCAGGTTGTTCCCCGAACGTTTTTCCACCTTTTCAGCTCCAGAAATCTTTCAATTCAGTATTCAGAATGTGCACAATCCCAAAAATCAAAATGCATGCAAAAACAAGGAAAGGAAAGCAAGCACGAAAATCGAATTCGCGGCGGAAGGTTAACCCACTCAAAAGCGTTTTTCTTTTTTTTTTTTCAAAAGGATACCGGTACGTGGTATTGTTAGACCATATTTTATCCCAGACTCAGGTGAGGAGGCAATAATGGGAAGTTTAATGGTTTCCACCTATATATCAAGTATCATTTTTTTTTATTAAAAATAAAAGCTTTTTTTTGTGCTCCCAAGCGGAGTCGCCAAACTGTGAATGTGGTGCCCAAGATTGCGGCGCTTTTTCGTGTTTGAACCGCTTTCTCGTGTATGGGGTCACCGCCTCACATCGGTTTGAAGACATCCGATTTAAATTGAAAAACGGAGTCGCCACGCCATTTTAATTTCCTCAAAACTTTGAAAAAAAGGATTAGGGTCCGGAGGTTAAGTTACTCCTTGGGAAGAACGTTTGGCGTTCACCCAAGGAGCCTTGCCGAAGCAAGTCTTCCAAGATCCAATTTTCGTGCTTGCTTTGTGCTTTCGTGTGTGAGATGTGATTTGAAAAGGGAGGGAATGTGCAAAGTGATCTTCCGGACGTATAAACCATGAGTTGGTTATCGCTCGGGATTCCTTGGATTTAATATGTTTGGGACTTTGGTCCCGTTCTCATCTTGGACTTACGATCATCATTAAGTGACCTTTGGTCATATGTGATCGGAATAGGGACACCTCTTTTATAGTCCAAGAATGAGACTCTTTAGAAAGGAAGGACCTTTGCCCATCAATCCTACATCTTGAGACGATTCGAGCTTGATAGGGACATTTATGCTCGTCTCAAGTGATGATCGAAGATGTAGGGGCTTAGGTTCATCCGTTTCTAAAGGGATATCCGACTATGACATCTTTATATGGAGGAAACGATGTAAAGATATGACCTTTACACCGCTACGCCCCAAGAGATGCTTCAAGTACCAAAAGGGACTAAGGGGAGGGGTATAAAGGTTTGATCTTTATACTCATCATATGCCTTTTTGTGCCTTAAGAAGGTCACTATGCAATCCTTGGAGAGTGATCTAACCATGAGGGACATTTTCGAAAGTAAAGATAACATTTTTATGCAAACATGTGTAAGGAACACTATGAAAGCTAAGACTAGGAATGTAAAGGGAGGACCTTTTATGGCTTTCCTTTGTCCTTTAAGAACCATTTAGGTGGACAATCCTTCGAAGCAAGGTATATGGGAAAGGGATGACATTTATGTAAGTAAAGATGACATTTTTAATGTAAAGATGACATTTTTATATGATAAATATGACATTTTCACATCATCATGTGAGAGATACACCCTAGAACAAGCCATTTATGATCTTATTGTTCATCCTTGGGATAGATTCTCCATGAATCCTATGTGATAGGGGAAGGGGGGATATGATGATCTACATAGTAAAGATATGATCTTTATAGCAATAAATCACATATAATAGCAATAAATGGCAATATGGAAAGCAAGTAAGCAATATGACAAGATGGCAAGTGTATTTCAAAGAGAAAAGGAGGAGAGGTTACCAATGGTGGTGTTCCTCTATCTCCCTTGAAGCTTTCCTAAGGAAGGAGTAACTTTGAGAGGATTTTGGAGAGGGGGGAGGTGATTTTGAGAGGGTTTTGCCTTCTGTAAATTCGTGGAATGATTTTGGCAGAGTGACAGTGCAAAAATTGTATATAAAAATGAATAGAGGAGGCCTCTATTTATAGGCAGATTTGTGCTTCCTAATGAAGCCGTGCGGCATTAACCACTTGTCAATGAAGCCGTGCGGTCTTATCCTTTAATGACTCAGCCTGTTTCTAGAACCATGCAAGGTGGCATTCTAGAAGCTCTTTCCAGCGAGGGACTACGTGAAATTTTAATTCCTAGCAAGTCCTTCACCCCTTGGAAGGTTTGGGAAAGTTTCCAAATTGCCCCTGAACTTTAGGAAAGTCCGGGGAATTGCCGGGAAACTTAACCAGAAGGTATGAGCCAGATTTGGGTACTTACAGGTCTGTGGATACTCCTTCTTCGAGGGCTGAGCCAGGTCCACAGCCTGAGCTGCCGGTTCAGGGGCGGCAGAGTCTTGATGCAGGGACGTCTTCGAGGGCCTAGAGGCCGGAGACCCTTCATCGGTTCTTTCCTCCGCCGGATGTACATGGAGAGGGTTCGTCTGCGCATCCCTTCTTTGATCCTTTCACTGGTTTGATCCTTCGGAGTACTTCGAGTACTCGCCCGAGGAGGGGATCCAGTATTCCGATGATGAGGGTGTGACTGGCGAGTTTGCCGAGATGCCGGATTTCTCGTTTGTGGAGGTTGATGATGATGAGTCGGAGTAGGGCTCATTTGCTTTCCCTCTTTCCGTTGTTTTTTTTTGTTTAGCAACATACATTTTGTACCTGTAATAAAACATTTGTATATGCACAACAAAGTATTTTATTTGAGATGTAATGTCGTATTTTGTGATTCTCGGGGATTGACCTAGGAATTGTTGCTAGTTTATTATTTTTTTGTGCATGTGAAATTACCCGGGGTCCGGCTCGCGCGCGGATTTGGCCCCCCAGCTCATCTCGCATTTTTCGTGTGTTCGCGTTCGGGAAGTCGCCCGGATCCGATAGGCAGCTCGATCGCGCCCCAACATCTGGCTCGTTCCGTTTTGCGTGTTGGAGGTGTCTCGCTGTGTTTTGCTTGTAGAGTCGCCACGCCGTTTTTATTAAGCCCAAAACATTGAAAAAGGGCATCAGTTTAAAAATAATTTTTTTTTGTGTGATGAGATTTTTGAGTTCGGAGGTCAGATGACTCCTCGGGAAGAGAATATTAGAATATTAGAGCTACCCCGAGTCGCCTCGTAAAAACGAGTCTTTCGGTACCCCTAATATTCTTTAACTGTTGTATGTGTGTGTGTGTATGTGCTTTTAAAAATGCATGCTGTGTCGGATGTCTACATTGTACACTGCTTTATTGAAATGTATTGAAATAGTGTAGGAAGGAAGCCTTACCAATGTTGGTTCGTGTCTGTCTTCCGCTGGGGAATAGTGTTTGAGGATGGAATAGTGTTTCGGTACGGATCGGGATTACTTCGGGATGAGCCGGTTGTCTGCGGACAGAGCTTCGGTGTGCGTTGGATTGTCAGGTGTGCACTCGGGTAGAGGTTCGGCGTGCGTTGGGATCGCAGGGATCACTCGGACAGAGGTTCGGCGTGCGTTGGGATGGCAAGAGTCACTCGGGCAGAGTTTTGGCGTGCGTTCAAGTTGCTGGTTTGACTCGGAAAGAGCCGAGACGCCTCGTGAAAGACCAGGCAAGGCCTCGAAGTACCACGAGGGGCCTCAGAGTACCTCGAGAGTGCCTCGGGGCAGCGCGAGAGCGTCGCGGAAACGCTCGTAGAGGCTTCGGAGCACCGCGAGGGGGCTCGAAAGGCCTCGGAATGATCCGAAAGGGGCCGGGAGTGCCTCGAGAGGACTTAGAGGGATGCCAGAAGGCTGGGGGGAGAGGAGAGAAGAGGGAGATGTGTGAAATGAGGGAGGGGGAGCCCTCTATTTATAGTGCCAGATTTTGTGCAAGAAGGTCCGTACGGACCTTCCAGGTAATCCAGAATTTTGATTTTCCTCGATTTGAGGGAATATGTGGACTTTAAGAAGATTTAGCCATGATGGTGTCTTGTTGCAATAAGGTCCATACGGACCAACCTTGCTTGACATTCAAACTTTTGACTTTTTTGTGTGTTTTTAGACCGAATCAATTAAGGTTGCCTACGTTCCCCCGGACTAGAGGGCTCAGGTCTGCGTAGTTCGACACTACATAGAGTGCCAAGAGATGTACCGTTGTTCTTATTTAGGCGAAGTATCTGCGAAGTTTGCTTCCGTTGACTGGATTCATGAAGGGATTGCCGTCTAGGTCTGTCAGCTTCATAGCACCTCCGGAGAAGATCTTTTGAACCACGAAAGGGCCGATCCACGTGGGTTCCCATTTTCCCAGTGGGTTGGTTCGAGTGGGAGGCTTTTCTTTGAGTACCAGATCGCCTTCCCTGATGTCTCGGGACTTGACCTTCTTGTCAAAAGCTCTAGCCATTCTGCTTTGGTAGGCTCGGACATGTTCCATGGCTTTTAGTCGTCGCTCGTCTAGCAGAGCCAATTCGTCGTGTCGGCTTCGGAGCCATTCGACTTCGTTGACGTCATTTTCCAGCAGCACTCGGAGTGAGGGAATTTCCAGTTCAAAGGGGAGGACTGCTTCCATCCCGTATGTCAGGGCGAATGGGGTTTCTCCCGTGGCTGTTCTGACTGATGTTCGGTAGCCCCAAAGTGCAAGGTGCAGCTTCTCGGGCCAATCGCGTCCTCGGGTGGTCATTTTTCGGATGATCCGTTCGAGGGTCTTATTTGCTGCTTCTACGGCGCCGTTCGTCTGTGGCCGGTAGGGAGAAGACTTGTGGCGTGTGATTTTGAATTCGGCCAGCAGTCTGTCGCATTCACCTTCGAAGTGGGAGCCGTTGTCTGATATGACCTCGTTCGGGATGCCGTATCGGCAGATGATGTTTTCCCTAAGGAAATGTGCCACTTTCTTGGAGGTGAGTACCTGGTAAGACTTGGCTTCGACCCATTTTGTGAAGTAGTCGATGGCTACCAAGATGAACTCGTGGCCGTTGCTGCCTGGCGGAGCGATTTTCCCGATGACGTCAATTCCCCAAGTGGTGAAGGGCCACGGCGTAGTCATGCAGTAGAGATCGTGAGGAGGTAGATGATTGAGGTTGGAGAACCGTTGGCACTTGTCGCAGCTTCGGACAAAGTGGATGCAGTCTGCTTCCATGGAGATCCAGTAGTAGCCCATCCGGAGAATGATTTGCATTAGGTCCCGAGCGTTCATGTGGGGACCGCAAGCCCCATTGTGGACTTCGTTCATGAGATCGTTTGCTTCTCCCTGGCTGATGCAGCGTAGGAGTGGTCCTTGGTAGCGTTTTTTTGTACAGCATGTCTCCAAAGATGACAAAGTGAGAGGCGAGGCGTTTTAGGGCCATGATGCTCTTGGCTTTGGCTCCTTCCCTGCGTTGACCTTCTCCGTTCATGAAGGCGGTTTCCCCGTTTTTGAGGTATTGGAAGATCTGGTTGCGCTGGAAATGGCTTCGGACTTACGTCTCTTTGGCTCTTCAGCAATCTCGCAAATCGCCGTGATTAAAACTTCCTCGGTAGCTTGGGCCCGGTTTTCCTCTCGTTTGACAACATGCTTAAATGTTTGCTTGATGCATTTATTCAATTAATGTGTTTGCTTCTTTGTGTAGATGAATTGTTATTAACTGTTTTGATTAGTTAGCTCATCATTTGTTAAAGATGCAATGAGAGGATACTCTAGAAAGGTCGGACCTTTTATTGAAAGCGCAAAGACTGTACATTGTTGATTATGGACTCACGATCTTCCGGCGTAGAGCCATCAGATGACTCAAAAGACATGAATTCACAGACAACACGACTGGAAGCTAGACTATAGGCGACGAGGGATTGGACCAGGCTTCATTACTCTTGGCAGGCTGTAGCTCTAGAGGGAGTGGCGATGGCTTTGGTGGCCAATCCTCAGTTGGCACGGATCCCGGAGGATAGCTTGCATGTGGTTCGACTTCAAACCAGATCGCTGAGGTTTTTGGTTGCTCCTCTGATGATGTCCCTCCATTAGTGTTGTAACCAGTCCTTGGGGGTCCTTGATGATAGAAGTTGTTGAGGGCTACTTCCAGGAGGGCGAAGCATTCGCTGATTTGGAGTTGATTCTTGCTGATGTTGATCATTTTCATAGAATCCGCCTCTTTATCTGGGATCTTTGCTTGGACGACATTTACAATGTCTGACTCGAGGGGGCATGCTATCTCTCCTTCCCTGATTAGGCTTTGGAGGAGGTTGCGCCACTGTTCATCTAGGTCCGACACCGGGATGTTGAATTGGACTATGCTGTGATGGCTGTCCCCGTGAGATCCGAGAGTGTCGGCCAGAGGGTTGTCCTGTACCAGTGGGTCGGTGATGAGCCAGTTTTCAAGAGGGTTTTCGGCGAAGTAGGGGTCTACTCCTTGGTCAATCTCCATCTGGGCTTCCATCTCTTGATCCTCTCTTAAGCATTCTTCACAGTCGCATATGTCGGAGTTGTCGTCTTGACCCATGAGCTCCTCGATCTCTAGCTCGTTGCGGCTTAGAGCGTGGATGTAGGGATCCACTTCGTAGCGGGACAGGACTGGAGACTCATCTGCAGAAGATTATTCGGTCATGTCGGGACCTTCTTCTGGGTCGTAGCTTGCTGGCCAAGCGCTTGCCATTGTGCTGCTTCCGCGGATTACCTCGAGCATTTCATTGGCATTGATGAATTTCACGCTGTAAGTACCCAAATCCGGATCGTCAAAATCCGTCAGAAAGTTAACCGAAATCCGTTAACTGGCCCGCTCCAGGTTAATCGGAACTCGTTAAACTCCCCGTTGCCAAGCCAACGAGACGTCCCGGGACTGCCCCGAGCATCCCAACGTCGAAGCATACTTGACACACGTCATCGCACGTAAAAGTACGGCTTTCCCTGAAAAACGCACTTTCCGGCACTTTCCGGGGGCATTTCGGACATTTTCCGAACTTTTATTTTAAAAAACGGACAAAACCGGGATCGGGGAACGAACTCCCACACATTTTGTGAGTCATGGGACACGTGGCAGCCATGCCACAGCCCTCCCATCACCCTTCAATCAGAAATCAAAGGGAAAAGACTAAAATACCCCTGGATTTCAGTCAAAGTCCGGCCGAACTCCCTGTGCAAACTTTCTGAAATTGCCAGCAAGCCCCTCAAAGTTCCAAAATACCACAAAACCCTGAAAATCAGTCTAAGTCCGTCCGGACTCTTACTGCATTTTTCACCCTATAAATAGGAGGGCTGTCAAAGCCAAAAGAACAATATTTTTACTCCAAAAAATCACTCCACCCACGGCCCAAACTGAGTTTTACCCCTCCCGAGCTCCCGTTTTGTCTCGATTCGCGTGAAACTTTCGTATTTCGATCAAATACGCCCCTCACCACTCCGAAACACCTTTTCAAACTACTTTCCGTGTCTCGTACACACCCCTGAGCCAAAGGAGTCGACCCTAGCCATAGGTATAACCCCCTATCTCTAATCTCTCGTTTCGTCTCGGTTTACGCGCCAGTCGCTACATCTGTTTCGAACCACGTTATTGAAATGTAGACGCCTCCGTCTAACGGGGTCCGATACGTTTTAGCCCCTCGATCCTCTTCTCTTCCCGTAAGAGAAGTAATCACGGGTTAAAACGGCGTTCCGACCCCGTTCCGTATACTTTTTATGTCATTTACAATTCCGGATCGATCGATCAGATTGATGGAAATCATTTACTACATTTGTCATTTACAATTCCGAGCCGTTTTGGCTCGTTGATCGTCATTTACAATTCCGAGTCGTTTGGCTCGTTGATCGTCATTTACGATTTCGGATTGTTCGATTCCGTTGATACTGCTTTAAATACTGTCATTTACAAAGTCCGCCGTTTGGATCGTGATAGTATTTACTTTTCAAAGTCCGAGTCGCAACCCGATTCATTGATTGCAAAATCATTTAATACGCTTTTTCCCGTAAAAATCGTTAACAATGTAATGCCCGATTCAAAGCCGGAGTTTGTCCTTCGAACTCTCTTTCAAAAACGCGCGAAATGACGTTTGGCATCCAAACGCTCATCTTCAAACTAAAAGCCACCATTTGACACTCAAAATCATTTAATACGCTTTTTCTCATAAAAATCGTTAACAATGACTCGCCCGGTTCAAAATCGGAGTTCGTCCTTCGAACTCTCTTTCAAAAAGCTCAAAATCGACGTTTGCCACGCGAACGCTCATTTCCATCTCAAAACCGACGTTTGTCATTCAAACGCTCGTCTTTTCAAACAAAGTCACCTAATCAACGTTTGACATTCAAACCAAGATTAAGCTTGTCATTCAAGCCCCCCATTTCAAAATGCAAACACACCCACACACACGCACACGTTTTCGAGAAAGGTAGAAAGACTCGTCATACGAGGCGTTTCGGGTGATCTCGTAATACTCTTCCCGAAACGTAACGTGACCTCCGAACCTAACAATCTCTGGTACTCAAAGCTTTTTACTCATTTTTGCTACCAATAAAAATGATCCCTTGTTTTCAAAGCCTTTTCCTAAGTTTTTGCTACCAATAAAAACGACACCATTTTCACTAAAGCCGTTTCTCAACGTTTTGGGCTCAAAATACAAAAACCGCGTGGCTACTCCTCATTTTTCTTCCCATGAAGCGAGGTCTCAGACACCAACCCTCTGCGAAAGACAACCGCTTTCGCTCGCGCGAATCCGGGTAATTTCAGTTGGCGACTCCGCTGGGGATAAGCGATACTTTTTTCAAAACTACCGTTGTTTTCTAAAAAGCCTTCCATGGGTCAAAATTTCGTTTATCCTTCCTCGTTTTCGTGTGCGTGTGTTACTTTAAACCTCGAACGGTTCTTTTCAAAGGCATTACATTGTCGACTTTTCAAAATCATACCATGTTTGTGCATCCCCATTCATGTTTGATTTTCATGCTATCTTTTGAACTGCGCATCATAATGCTTTAAAACACATTCTGAAAAATCTCTGTTTTACTCAGAAAAAAGGAATTTTAGTGACCGCACACTACTCGCACTTGCTGCCTCGGAACACCGCACTTCACGAGCACTTGCGCCTCGGTACACTTGCACACTACAACCCGTAACCCGGGATGGCCTTATCGGTTGCACCCGATTGGCTGCCGGATGCCTTTCGGGGCGCGGGGTCGTCCCAAACATCCCATCCTATCCCGTGTAAGCCATGCACTCTTTGTGTCACACTTTGTCCAAGACCCCAGTTGGTTTTTGGCTTAGCTCGTGTCATAAAGCCTAAGTGTATGTTTTTTACGCCGGGCCCCGCCCCGAGTCAAGATCGAGAGGTTGAGACCGAAGGTCGTTCCCGACCCGAAGTCTTGAGCTTTTCAGCTTTGACATTGACGCGAGCTCTGCGAAAAATATACAGAAGGTTCAATGTGACGCCGTGTCACCAAACCCTCACCGTATGCACCGTGCCGGCCACGACTTAGCCAACGCCAAAGCTAAGGTCCTCGCGCAAGCGAGTCGGGAGAGGTCATGCCGAAATTTTGGCACGATCCCCGCCTTAACTTAAGGACGTTGACTTCGACTGTGGCCCGTGTGTCACATACGTTAAAAGTTTGCATGATCAGCTAGCCTTAAGTTCACTTTTTCCTTTGTCGGTGGAACTCGCTTGCCTTATAAGACCTCGCTCGGGATAGTCAGTCCCGAGAAAGATGATCTACAAATGGAAACGAGGGGCTTATAAGCATAGTGACGAGATCCACTGATTAGAGCTCTAGGATTAGTTGCGAAAAAGAAGACTCGCTCTTTTCCAATCGATTAGGACTACGAGAAAACACGCTTTAAGTAAACATTAATCGGTAAGCGCACATTGCACAAGCAGAAACCTTGAGCCAAATACCCTTTTCCGAAGCCTAAACCCTTCCTTTCGTTCCTGCGGCGAGCGAGAAAGTGGTTCGATTTCCGGGTCGGCGCCTCGCCGAGAATCACCGATTACGGCGGCGTCGACGGTTCTTCGGTTCCCTCGGTTCCCTCGGCCAGAATTTCCGACATGTCTAGCTCACCGAGAAATCGTGACGGGGACGGACCCCGCCACCGTGAGATATGACTTTGGAAGAAGCCATCAGGGCTTGTGAGGTTCACAGAGGCGAGAAGAAGATCGGCGAGAATTTCGTGGTACGGCTTACGAATGAGCAAGGTATAGCAGCTATCCCCCAGTCAGACGGTACTTTTGTCCTGGTCGAGGATGACGATTCCCCGAAACCAGTTCACCAAACCTTTAACCAGGTTCCTCCCCCGCAAACTTACGGGATTCCTTCGAACCAAGGAAACAGTCGACCTAGGCTCCACGTTGCCACCTCTCAGGGCAACCCTGTCATATATGGCCAACCCAGTGCTACTCCTATCACTCAATACCACCAGCGCACCTCTGGACCATCACGGATGCAAATATCCCTCAATACCCTCCCGGGTTCATCCCGTTGCCTATACACGAATCCCTAAACACCGGGGATAAACCGTCTGATTCGAAAAAGGCCCCGTATATCCGCATATATCAAGCCTTCCACCTCCAATCACTACCGCTCACGTGGTAGCACCGGCGCCGAGCCTCAAAGTCCACCCTTGGACCCAACCTTAGCCTGGATGGTCGAACGGATGAAAGACACGAAAGCCACCATGAAGCTGACTCAAAGCGGGAAATGCTCAAATCCACGGATCGGGAATGGTCACGCCTCTCCCGGCCAAGTTCGAGAATGTCGGAGATGGACCGATTCGACGGAACCGAATGTCCTCAAACGCATGTCGACACCTACGTTCTCGGCATGAGAGCGAAAGGAGCAACCCTCCGGCAAATGGCCGACCACTTCCGGCATACGCTCAAAAGTTCGGCGTTACGATGGTTTCTAAGGGTCAAGCTGCGGATCGCCGCACACAGGATCGGATCGGTAACATCTTCCTGGGCAGTGCGATCCAACTTAGAGTGGGAGGCAGTCGCGAGGACTTAATCACCAGCGAACGAGAAAGTGGATGAAAGCGTCGGAGAATTCTACAAGAGGTGGAGTGGAAACTCTCAGAGATCATGGAGCCGCTCTCGAGGATGAGCAGATGCGGATCTTGAAGTCTGCTTAAGACCGTCCATCGGAACTCTCATCGGTCACCATTTCTTCCCGGATCTCCGGGCCATGGTCAATGCGGCTCACGGTTCGAGAAGGATCTCAAGGAAAAGTTGGCTCTGCACGGCCATACGAATACCGCTCAGCGGTTGCATTCAATCCGCGCGGCCCCGGCAAAGGAAAGATACGTCATCGGCTACATCCATCGGGGACAACGGTCGGGCAACGAAACCCGAGTCCCACAAAGCAACAATTCTACTCGAAGCGGCACGTACACTTCGACAAGTTGGACATGCCCTTTGAGCAAGATCTTTGGAAGGGTTAATCAAGGAAGGTCTCCTTAAACCCGTTGCAAATTACAAACCCAAGAATCCCGTAGTCAACGCGGACAAGAGCAAATCTTGCGCCTTCCATCAGTATCACGGCCATACCACGACAAGCTGCGTGGGGTTACGATACGAAATCCAGAACTTGATAGAAGAAGGCAAATTGGAGCGCCCCGTGGGCCCAATACGATCGAAAACCCTTTTAGAACAATAACAGTGTGAATTCCATTGAGTGGGTGCCTAAGAGGATTGCCGCGAGAACCGGTTTCTCCGCCTCTTCCCGGTAGGGTCCTCCTCAAATGTCCACATCGGCTACGATGTTTGTGGCTCCTTTGCTGCACAGAGTACGAGTCCCAAGACATGGTCGGAGCAATCCTCAGAAACGAGAAGAAGAAATCCTCTCAACGAGATCTTTGAGAGAAAGATATGAAAGGCTGGAGACACCGGTGTGGGTACACTCGGAGAGCCATCAGGGAGGTTCGACTACTACGTACTCTACTCGGCCAGTCCTCCCTTCCTCCGGGCCATGCGGCTTTAGAGCGGACAAGGGTGGAAAAGCCGAAAAGTCCCGCGAAACCGAATTCGAGACCCCGGGGCTCGGAATACCTCGGATCTTGGTAATCTTGCGCCGATCGGAAGCCTAACCCCGCGGGATCGGCTAAGATTCAATTTGTCCGGCTTAGAGCACGGACGGGCAAAGGAAGATCAAAGTCGGCTTGGCACTCGCACTCGATCAACGTGCTAACCAAGGGCGGCAACCGCCACAAACGGCCTCAACGCAATCCCGAGGCTCCGCAAGGCTTTACCTCGCAAGAGGAAGACGAGGAAATGGATGGCTTGATGACTCTCCTTCTCAGGATAGAGACGAGATCTACGATTCCCGGCGTATGGCGGTATGATCACGTTACGTGACGAAGACCTACCGAGAGATGCCTCGGGGCACAACGAAGCTCTGTACATCACTCTCGAAGCTCAATACCATATCACTCCCGGAGTATTGGTGGATAACGGGTCAGCCGTTAACGTCCTCCCTCTCGGCGTGATGCGAGCCTGCTTGGCATCCCAGCGAAAGCCATCGATTCCGTCGGCCGGACTATCAAGGCCTATGACAACACGTCTCGTCCCATCTTGGGGACGGTGACTTTGGAACTCTGGTTCGAAACCCAAATGGTGCTAGCAAAATTCCACGTGATGGACATTCCATTCGAGTTCACAACTCTTTTGGGACGCCCTTGGCTGCATCACATGAAAGCCATAGCCTCCACTCTCCATCAATGCGTCAAGTCCATTAACCGGCGAGGAGATCTTGAAGTCATTAGAGGGGACGGTTTCCTCATTGGAAATGAAGCGAGGCAGCGAAGCGTGCCGCGGTCGAGCGCGGGGCTACCTCCTTGAGCCACGAAGGGACTATCGGGGCAAATCTCATGAGAATCCCTCGAGTCAGGAGGTGCTAACTATGTCAACGTACTCGGCAGCGAGACCACTGAAAGCGATCCGATACATCAAGTTCAAGCTGTCGTTTCCAACATTTGGAGCGGATTGGAAAGAAACACGAGCATCGCCATGATGCGGGCACGTAAACCCCTGTCTCCAATCGGAGATTCGTCGGCATTCTTCAAAGCCAACTCTCTGGCCCCGCCCAGTGAAAGAGATTTTCGTGATAAAGGTTTAACAAGCACCGTCATACTCGTCTTGAATGCATGGAAGTCGTATGGGATGTCCTCCATGAGGAACTACCCGCTGCGCCCCTCTTCTCCGATGAAGGGCATGATGTTTTCCTAGCGGCTCCGGCCAACGCACCGGACGCGATACGTCCCTACGTTTGGGTTGAGCCGTCGGACGACGACGAATCGGGACTCTCGGAGTCGAGGATGCGCAGCGGCCGCGGGCGGACCTCTGCATTCACATGCTCGGTTTCGAGGACGGCACCCGTTCGTCGGGTCACCTATGACCCGAGGCTCAATACCATGGAAATTGTCAAGCTCAGCGTCCGGTACGGGCGGCTATCCGACAATTGGAAGCAAGCGGATTGACACGACAAAGAATCCCTCGATCAAGTGATGGCAGCGACCGTCGACATCATCTATTCGGATATCCGATGATACGAGGATCCGGTCCTTATCGTCGGAGTTACGCAATGCCAAAGTCACCCTCGGGCTTGCTGCTCATGGTAAATGAGGCCCTGGCCAAGCGAGCTCGAGCTCATCATTACTTCAGTACCGGCCCCGGTGGCAACCGGCCCGTGCCATCGGTCAAGCTTATACCCTCAGTGCGCGAGGCAGCGAGGCGACGGCGAAGGAGGCAAAGCTCCTCGCCTGCTTCGAGTCGAGATCGGCCTCGGGAATGCTTAGGCGGCCACCTCGAAAACATGCGTGAAAGGTCTTCCCCGCAAGGCGAGTCGGCTTCCGACCTAGGAAATGACCACCTCGGCATCAACATGCTCCGGTTCGGTCTGCTCCCGGTCGTCACGGCCGGATTCGAGACATCACGCCGATGGCGCTAGCTACGATAGACTTGGCGATCGAGCGAGATCACGAGGCTATCAACATTGCGAGAATTCAACACCCCGTGGGTCAATCAACGAGATATGGGCAAATTTCTTGTGTCGAGATCAAGGAAGGCCGCATGGAATGTCCCGGCCAGACTTCCTTCGTTAACGTAATCCAAGTGTTTCCGCCATTCGGCGATTTGGATGTGATCACGGTTACGGACACTAGTCGGACGGCGCGCACCTACGGAGGCTTGTTTAGCTCTCGCAAGAGAAAGCCCTCATGGAACTAGCCGCTCAAGAAAGCCGTCTTTGGGACGAAGACCAAGCTCGAAGGACCTACGGGGACAAAGCCCTTAAAGTGTCACAAGCGGCTTCGGAGCCGAGAAAGCTAGAGGCTACTCTAGACCGGTTCGACCTCGGGGTTTTGCTCACGGCAACTTCCTCGACTACCGTCTGTTCTCATCCAACCCCCTACGCCACACGAGGGTGGTCAACGGTCCCAGATGACCTAGGAGATGGAACGGCACGGCGGAGACCAAATCCCGGCGCTTACCTCCACAGGAAAGCAAGTTCTCTGTGAAAGCGACGGCGAAGACGATGAAACCATTCTCTTCCAAGTCGGGCATGAAGTCAACAAAACCGGACTCCCGAGGGTCTGGGAGGATGGAGCGGATCATTTCCGCACTCAAATTGAAAGGCCAACTCGGGGAGGAAGGTCTATTTAAAAACAAAAGAGGAAGATGGAAATTCGTCTCGAGCAACTACTCGGGGAAATTCCACGAGACCGCGGCATTCGTTTACGAAAGCGATCAGCCAGGGGGCAACCGGTCACATGGGCGAGATGTTCGGGAAGCCGTGTACTCACCTTCCGACATACCCGCTACTCGAGATAAAGTAGAAAAGAAAGCTCTCCCGATGGAAGTTTATCTAGGCTTCCGCACTTGTACGGATTCAAAGAAGCAGCGGCTATTCTCACGTGGGAAGAAATGCGAGGCACTAACTCTCGACGCGAGCTCTGCTGCAAGAAAGTTGATTTGGGCCAAAAGTGGAGGAAAATTAGCAAACCATGAGTATCGCCGGACCCAACTCGAGAATGCCTGAGTATGCTCGGCAAGAAGGAAAGGAGCGCGATATACCGTGAAGAGATCAAGGAGGCTGTTCGCTTGAGCCGGGAACTCTCCAAACCTCCCGGAGGGTCAGCAACGCACGGTTCGATTCGAGGCGACCATTGTTGTGCGCGACGTTCGAGCAGGCTGCGGCAATCAGTAAACTACCTCCCCGCGGAGGCACCCGAAGCCGGTATCTGGGGACGAGAATCGTCAAGGCTGCCGAAGCTCCAGGAATACATCTACGATCAATGAGTTGAGGAAGACATATGGCCATATGCTACGAGGAATCCTCCTCTAACTATGGCTCAACTTCGGAGCGGCTGTTCGAAGGGACCAAACACTGATGTCGGCGTTCTAACCCGATCGGGTCAAATCCATGCATTACCACCTAAGGCCACCAAAAAGCCGACGGAGCAGGCTATGACCCGATGCCCGAAGACGCAAGTTCCGTGAAAGAGGACCCGATCCTCGCTCGGCTCAAGCGAGACTCGGGCGAACATTTCCCTTTGGTCTCTGCTCACCTCTTCATATCCTCACAAGCTCAAGCTAGAGGAAAGCCTGGCCCGTACCATGGTCCCAGTGGGCCATGACCCCAGACGAAGTCATTCGGATGATCGGCAACATCCACTATGGCAACATTATCACCTTCACTGATTTGGACCTTCCAAAATTTGGGGGCGATCACAATGAGCCGCTCTACATCACGATCCAGTGGACGGCGTCGCCTTCCGCGTGTTGGTAGACGGAGGTTCCGGAATGAATGTCTTGCCGCCAAGATGATGGACTGCTTGACATCAAGCCCACGAGATCTGAAGCCTTGATCCACTTTTGTCAAGGCCTATGACTCTACTTCCCGTACGGTTCTCGGGGTTGCTACTCTTAATATATGGTTCAGCAAGCGGATGATCCCCACCGAATTTCAAGTGTTGGACATTCCAATCACTTTTACGGCCATCTGGGGCGTCCCTGGCTGCATCAAATCAATGGCGTGGCATCCGCCCTTCATCGGTGCCTCAAGTTCATGCAAGGCAACGAGCTAACCACGGTCTACGGCGACGGTGTCACCACCGAGGGGACCGGCACCAACGACATTCCGGTGTTAGAAATCAAGCATAGTGACGACATGGCATTAACTGGATTCACTCTGGAGACCTCCAAGATCCAAATATGCAACGTGGACCTTCCATTGTCTCACGACAAGATCCCTCCCGCCATGAAGATGATGAAACTCATGAACTTCATCGGGGTGGGGCTTGGCAAAAGGTTACAAGGCCAACACCAAGTCATCGAAGTCAAGGACCACACCACGGTCCGGGGGCTTGGCTACGTGCCAACACTTGGTGACATCGAGGAGAGCAAAAGGCTCGCCGCACCAAGCGGCGGCCCGCAAAGGGGAACCTCAGACGGCACACCCAACCTCCGACCTTACGGTTTGACCTCGCTCATTACTTCACGAGGAACCAACGGCGGGCGGGGGCCGACAAGGGAACGACATTAGAGCGAGGGACAGCAGAGGAACCGGGGGGGCCAGAAGCGGCAAATCGGCGGGCGAGGGGACCGGCAGTGGGCCCGATGAAGATGAGAAAGAAGCGGGGATAGTCGGCACCGAGACTACGAAAGGATGGAACAGCTAGCACGGGACCTCAAGCGTTTGAGAGGACTCAAGGCTAATCCGATTAGGGGAGCGTTCCTCGACATCATTGCTCTACCTGGACCAGCTGCCACCACGATCCGGCATGAGTACACATTCAAGGGAATCCCGAGACTTGGAAGAGCAACTCAAGGTACTCTCCACGGGAAGCAGATTGTTCGGATCGGCCGCGAGGCCACATTCGAGACAGTAACTCCAAAGCGAAGGAACCGGAATTCATAGAAGACGCTCTCGGTGGACCGGCTCTCTGAGAGTCTTTTTGAAGAAGTCATGGAGGTGCCGGACACGATTGACCTGGGCTCCAAAAGCGGCATGATCGCCATGGTTGGGACGGCGAAGCCAAGCCTCTCGATCCCGAACCCTCATCGAAGCATCCGGCAATGCCGAAGAATTGGGTAACTTTCACCGGACCGAAGGGCAAGCCGGGCGAAATGGAAGACAAGGCTGGGCTGCACCCACATCTCCTAAACCCGGTCTCAAACCCTCACGAGTCAGTCCTTGTAAAAAGTCCGAGTCCCTCACAGTCGTCCAGCGGCCTTACGCCGGAAGACTATGATAATGTAGCCAACCATGTATCTCCGTTCTCGTTTAATGAAAAGTCGACCTTTCGGAGTATCCTCTCATTGCCACTTTAACAAGCGATAAGTTAACAAACAACTTAAAAGACGTTAATAACTCAATTGATAAAGAAGCGGACACATTAAATGAACAATACATTAGAGAAGTTCTCGAGCGTGTAGTCGACCAAGAGGACAACCGGGCCCAAGCTGCCGAAGAGGTTATGACCAAAGTGAACCTGGGGTCGGTCCAAGAGCCTAAAGAGACACAAGTGGGTAGTTTCTTCGCCGATGCAGAAAAAGAAACCACTGATAAGCCTCCTCAGGGAGTATGTTGACGTGTTCGCACTGGTCATACCGGGACATGCCAGGACTCGATCCCTCGATCGTGGAGCACGAGAATTCCCCCTGGATCCCGAATCCAAGCACATCAAACGGAAGGCTGCGCAAGATCAAGCCAGAGTGGTCTTTGCAAGTAAAAGAAGAGATTGAGAAAATGCTCAGAGTTGGTTTCATCAGAGTGATTGAGTACCCGACTTGGCTCTCCAACATCGTGACGGTCACCAAGGCCAATGGAAAGGTCGAGATCTTTGTGTAGATTTTCGGGATCTCAACAAGGCCAGCCCTAAAGATGATTTCCCACTGCCTAACATCGACATGCTGGTCGACACCACGGAAAATTTTGAAGTGAAGTCCTTCGTGGACGGGTTCGCTGGATACAACTAGATCAAGATTTCCGAGGAGGATCAAGCCAAGACTGCTTTCACCACTCCGTGGGGGACATACTATTACACGGTCATGCCGTTCGGTCTGAAGAACGGCGGGGCTACTTACCGGCGGTGCAGCGATAGCCCTCTTCCATGACATGATTCACAAAGAAATCGAAGTGTATGTCGACGACATGATCATCCACTCCAGGGGATTAGACATGCGGCACATGACGGATACGAGGAAGTTCTTCACGAGACTCGAAAACACTCCATGAGATTGAACCTGCGAAGTGCACCTTCGGCGTCAAGCGCGGCAAGGTGCGGGGTACATGGTTACAGAAAGGGGTATCGAAGCCGATCCCAAGAAAATCAAGGCCATCATCGACATGAAGCCGCCTCGGACTTTGACGAAGTGAAAAGCTTCATGGGAAGACTTGAGTACATCGGTCGCTTCATCAGCAGTTGACATCTCTCTGCGAGCCCATGTTCAAGCTGATGAAAAAGAATGCCGACATCAGCGGGACTCAGAGTGCCGGACGGCTTTCGAGAAAATCAAGACCTACTTGGTGAATCCCCAATCCTGTGCCCGCCACATGAAGACAAGCCCCTACTCCTGTATCTCGACAGTAATGACACGTCAATCGGAGCAATGCCGGCACAAGAAACGAGAAAGATTCCAAAGTTGAGCATGCAATCTACTTCGTAGCCGGAAGCTTCAAGGAAGTGAACTCGGCTACTCAGCATTAGAGAAAACTTGTACCGCCTTGGTATGGGTAGTCGGGAAACCGAAACACTACATGCGGTCACATTAGGTGCTCCTGGTCTCCAAAATGGACCCCGTCCGATATCTCTTTGACAAGCCATCCCTGTCAATGCGACTAGCCAAGTGGTCATTCTTCCCGGGCCGAGTTCGACATCAAGTACATGGTCGAAAAAATCAACGAAGGGCGAGTAAGCGGCAGATCAGTGGCGACTTCCCGGCAGTGAACCTAAAGGTCCCGATCCGCAGTTTCCTGACGACGGAATCTTTTCACTCGACGAGCGTAAACCGCTGGCAACTCTTCTTCGATGGGGCATCCAACAAGAAGGGGAATGGTATTGGAATGCTCCTTGTCGATCCCAAGGACGAGCACACTCCCATAGCCATCAAGTTGAATTTTGAAACAACCAACAATGCGGCAGAATACTAAGCTTTGTGCAAAGCATGTCCGGAAGCCGCCCTCGAGCGCAACATCTCGTAACCGGATGTATATGGAGACTCAAAGCATTGATCATCAATCAAGTGTCCAACAAGTGGAAGATGGTAGATTCGCCTTCGAAGTACCACGCGTACATGGAGGAGCTCATTGCTCGGTTCAAGGACATCTCTTTTTCACTATTTGCCAAGAGACAGGCCAGCTTCGCGGCATGCCCGGCAACCCTTGCCTCTCTTGTCGAAATTCCCGATGGAAAAGCAAGAAAACCCTCGTAATAGGCGGACAGGAAACACCCGCCTATTCTTTGTGAGATCGAAATAAAAAGGAAACGATCGACGAACCCTGGTACAATCAAATTTACCAGTACCTCCAAAACGGAGAAGCTTCCTTCACCATTGAAGATGGAAAATACAAAGAAGGGATCAAAACCAAAAACATGATGGCATTAAAATGCCTGGCATCCCATTTCGTCATTCTGGGGGGTATGTTGTACAAGAAGCGCCACCAAGGGCTACTCCTTCGGTGTATAAACAAAGAAAAATCCAGCGAGCTAATGAACGAAGTTCACAACGGAACCTACGGTGCATACGAACGCCGAGCATTGACACAGATCATCCTCCGTATGGGATACTATTGGATATCGATGGAAACAGACTGCATCCAGTTCGTCCGAAGCTGCGACAAATGTCAACGGTTCTCCAACCTCAATCACATCCCTCCTCATGAACTCTATTGCATGACTACGCCATGGCCTTTCGCCACATGGGGAATCGACGTCATCGGCAAGATCACTCCACCAGGGAGCAATGGTCACGAGTTCATTCTAGTCGCGATCGACTACTTCACCAAATGGGTGGAAGCCAGATCGTACAAAGTACTGAATTCTAAGAAGGTGGCCGAGTTCATCCGAGAGAACATCATGTGTCGATACGGAGTGCCCAATGAGATAATCTCCGACAATGGGACCCACTTCGAAGGAGATTGTGACCAACCTTGGCCTGACCGACCCGAGTCACGCGTCACAAGTCTTCTCCTTACGGACCACAAACCAATGGTGCAAGAGAGGCACCCAACAAGACTCTCGCCATGATAATCGAAAAATGACCACTGTGGGCCTGGGATCGGCCCGAAAAGCTACATCCTAGCCCTGCGGGGATACGTAACGTCGCCGAACCGCCACAGGGGAGACTTCGTTCGCACTCACCTATGGAATGGAAGCGATGTTACCCGTGGAATTGGAAATTCCATCCCTCCGAGTCCTCTTGGAAAATGGGATCAATGAAGTCGAATGGCTACAGAGCCGTCACGACGAACTTGCTCTACTCGACGAGCGCAGATTGAAAGCCATGGAACACACTCGAGCCTACCAGAGCAGAATGGCCCGAGCATTCGATAAGAAAGTCAAGATCCGAGACATCAGAGAAGGCGACTTGGTGCTAAAGGAAAAGCCTCATACGCAGACCAATCCCTCGGAAAGTGGGAGCCTACCTGTATAGGACCGTTCGTGGTACAAAGAATCTTCTCCGGAGGAGCCATGAAGTTAGCAGACTTGGACGGGAACCCTTTCGTTAACCCCGTGAACGGAAGCAAGCTCCGCAGATACTTCGTTTGAGGAAGAGCACGAGTCAACTCTCCTTCCCCATACACCGTCCCTTCAGTAAAATTAAAGTGCTAACAGAATAATACCCAACTGGATACATTCCCGCTAATGATCCAGGTAAAAAACAGGGTCGCACTTCTTTTGTCTTTGTTTTTCTCAAATTCACTTAAAGTGTCGAACTACGATGACCTGACCCCCTTAGTCCAATTGTAAAAGGGGAACGTAGGCAGCCATCATTGGTTCGGTCTAAAACAAAAAAAAATACATTAAGCATCAGTTGCTTGTGTTTCGAAAAACTCTTTTCAATTAACCTACAAATTCATAACGGTTAAAACATTCTTTGATGAGTTCAAGCACGGTCAACTCTTGACTCTCTACACGCTAGCAAAACTACAATAAAACATTAAGTAGTTAATGTGTCTGCAATGACAATGGGTGGATACTCTGGACAGCAAGGTCAACCTTGTTTCCCGTACTTGGTCCTTCATCCTTCTTCCCCTTCCCCTTCCCACGACGAGTGTTCTTCACCTTCACAGGAAATATTCCGGTAGTCCTTCTACCTGGCTCAGGGACCCTTCCCGACGCCTCCGTCAAGCCTGTAGCTGTTAACGCAACCCTTTCCCTAGCTCTGTCTCGAGCTGCCTCGCTTCGAGCCCTCATAACCGTGCTTTGATTGGCCTCCCGATCAGCATTGACCTCATAGTCAGCCATGTCATTCCCGCATTTCATCCCCGGATTAGCTCGCCGGTCCTCTCTCAAGGTCAAGCTCATCAAGGTGTCCCAAAGACTCAACACTCACTCCGTCTCCACAAGATAGACATCTCGTGTCTCCCCTATACACTCTTCGTACCGGTTCGAGATCGCTAGCCGACGTAACGGTGCCCCCCTCTTCGGTGAAGGAGAACCCCGGCAGAAAGGACGTGTATTGCCAACACCGTGTGAGCAAAGTAATAGCGTCGAAGGATCTTCCATCGCCAGAGATCCCACCTCAAAGGTAGCAAGATAACTCAAACCCGTCAATGGCACCTCGCTTCCACTGCATCGTCGCAGTAACCAACGATGGAATGTAGAAAGACGTGCGAGACAGCCCCGACACTCGACAACCAATGCACCCTCCCCGAGTGGTCCGACAAGTCTCAGTAATCTCCAGGTGGGAACCCACCATCGCAAGTGATGCATACAAAGTCCGGCCCTCCAGAGCTCCGGCTCGGCTCGATTGCCCCTATCACCGAGAGGACGTCGAGAGAAGGGACCAAGCGTCACAAGACATTAGCACCTCGTGGCATCATCTGCAGCCTCTCCCTCAACCACATGGTAAGCATAGCGGGACTCCTCGCCACATGTATCGGCCACGGCCGCCATCCGACCTATGCCTAGGAACGTCTCGCCCAAGACCAACGGCACAATGTCTCCCGCTCCGCATCGCCTCACCAGGTCCAAGACACCTGTGATGGCACACACCCAGAGACGTGAATGTGAACAAAGTAGCAATCGCGCACTGAGAGCAAATGTGTCCCACGTAAAGACGCTCCTCGGCTGCAAATCTTTCGGGCACCCCGAAATGTCAACATAATCGGTGTTCAATATCGGCATCCGTATGCTTCTCCAAATGAGATACCAAGCAGAGACACTAGCTTTCTCAACAGTGGCCATGCCACGCATACGTAAGAACTAGGCCGTTCCGTCTCAGGTCCTCCCAGAATGGCCCGAAAATCTTCGAACGTAGGAATGATTTCTTTGTACGAAAAGCTGTACACATTCCTCCGTACGTCCCAAAAGCGAGATGCGGCTCTCAAAAGATCCCAATCTGGCATGAGCTCCTTCAAAGCCCAAACAGATTTCATCCCGTAACAGCCTTCGAAAAACCCCTTGTTCTGCCTCGTGTGGTTCCGTACCCACGACTGAAAATTGTCCAAGTATCGCTCTTGCATCCGAGACGATAGCTTAGGAAAGGGAGCCATGACAGAAAGTGAAGGAAACCTAAGAAATTTGAGAGAATTCAGCTAACTGATCAAAAGCAATGCGCAGTTTCTTACAAATTGCAAAGCTGAAACTGCAATTTAAAGAATCTGGAAATTCACTTTTAGTCCGGCCGGACTCCCTCTGTAGTTGACTTGGTCAACTCTGCAGCCAGCTGCTCCTGAATTGGAAACAATTCCAAACAACTCCCTATTCATGCCTTTATAAAACCTGCGTGCTCCCCTGGTTTTAATTAACCAAAGCCAACACCTCTTCCGCCCCCGGGCTCGTGCAACAGTGCAAATAATTAATAATCAGTGCATATAGGCTTAATTTTTGACCCGTTCAATTTTTAATGCATGTTTCATTTTGTTTATTTTTGATCAACCTACTTGCTTATTTGTCGAAAATAAAAAGAAGGTAATCATTAAATAGATGTGCAAAATACAGGTTCCGCCCCACGGGCGCCTTTTTTCAAATACAGTTCAAGTCAATTGTTCCGGACAATACATACATTTTGTCTAAAAAAAAGCAGTAAAAGGAAGGACTACTCCGAGTCCTGCTCGTCATCCGAGCACTCGACGCACTGCTCCGCAGCTGCCGTATTCGTCGCAAACAAGAAGTCGCCAAATTCCTCCAGGCGAGAATATGCAAAAGGCCTCCTCGGCGTCCGCGAACTCGAAGACTCTCCCCTCTCATGCCCCGAGTGCGAAGGAGGATGATCTCCAAACCCAACTGTTCCACCCGCGAACTGGCCAAATCCCTGTGCAAAGTCCTCCCCACCAGCCGTGGGAGCAGGCGAACCTCTCGGCCTAGACAACCTCGGCTCACGGACATCCACGCTCCTCCGGGAACTGCACCGCATGAACGCTACGAGCCTCCTAGCGTAGGCGGCCCACCCGTCCACCAGCCTCATAGCGTCATTGTACGTACGGCCAGACACCTGCGAACCAGGAAGGTCATCAGAAGACAAGCAGAAAGTACAGATGCAACATTTGCAGAATGCTACTATCAAATGCAGAAAAAAAAAGTGCTCACCGAAGCATTGGGGTCAACCCTATATCGTGGTCTCGGCTCATCCGGGATCGGGATCACCAGCCGCCTGCGCGAACCGTCCAGCCCCTTGTACGCCAGCCTAGCGCGTGGGAGCGGGAGATCTCGGGGATATCCAGGGCCATCGCCCTCCCTGTGCTACACCTGTGGGCTCCTCAGCCTCATCCTCAAGAAAGTCTCATAGTCGGCCCCCGCTATGATGTACTCGGTATAGAACGCGCCCTGTCTATACCTCTCCAACTCCTCCATCGGCATCAACAGAGGATGCTGCATGTGCATAGGAGGATCCACCGGCACCAACGGAATGGACCCCGGGCCATGCTGACGGTCACCCGCTCCCCCAGATACATAACGTCGCAGTGAAGCCCCACCAGGAGCTTTCGCCGCCGCGTAACCTCACTAGCAATCTGAACCGCGACAGCGTGGAACCGACTCCACCAGGTCAGCTGAATCCTCTCGGAGAACTCTCGGCTCGTGGCCCGAGACACCTCCTCGTACGTCGGTCGAGTACCCGCTCGACGAGGCAGAAGCTTCTTCGCTTTCTTACGCCCAAGCCCGGCATGGCGGGGAACGGGGGAGTCGATACGCTCCCTAATGTCCCACTCCTGCGGATCGAACACCTCATAGCACTGCACCGCCAAGCAAATGGAAAGTTATGTCAGCTACAGAGCAGATACATACGAGTACATAAAAGAAACAAGGAAGAGAAAAAGACGTTAACTTACATCCAAGACAGGTGTGAAGCAGCTCAGGGAGTTCTCCTCTCCTCGCGAGAACCTATCCAAGGCATGATAGAGCTCGGCCAGTCCAGCCTCCCCCCATGCGAACCCCCTCACGGCATCCAAGTCTGTCAGCGACCCGAGCAGAGGGAAGTGACAGGATGTGTCAGAAGTCGGGAACAAAGTCGCTGACAACGCGAACCAAATGAACCCTCGAGCCAGGCGCTCCGCGGTCATCCTCAAAGATCCAGCCAAATAATCGGCGATACCCGCCTCCAGATGCCTCTCCATCGGCCTGTACCGAATGCCTAAGCCCCTGGCATCGGTAATATCAAAACCCAGCAGCTCGCACAACCGCTCCGGGTATAACCGTCAATCCACACCCGCCGTGTTGCCATAGGTCGGCAACCCAGCCGATAGCAGAAAGTCCGTGGGAGTCATCGTCGCCTCCCCACCCGAAATGGAAAGTATGGGTCGTATCCCACCAATACTCGCTCGTAGCTACGCATACGGACCTGCCTCTCGCGTCGCAGCCTATCGCGGCCTACCGCACTGATAAACCCAGCCAACCCGGAGTCAAGCACCAGCTGCGGCGGACTCCTCTCTCCCTCTCGAGCAACGTCCGGGAAGACCTCCCACAATGCTCGTACTGCCTCGAAGGCACCCCGACTCTTCTGGTTGTGGGTATCAACCGTCCCTCGCCCCTGCAGGTGAACAAGACAATAGCAACATCAACAGAATGCACGAACGCATGTCAGAATGATGCAATGCAATGGCGGTTCTCATTCATTTCCTAAAATATTTCCATCTCTTCGAAAACTCCGTCGAATCCGAAACTTTCAAAACATTTCGAAAACTCCGTCGAATCCGGAACTTTCAAAATCATTTCGAAAACTCCGTCGAATCCGGAACTTTCAAAACATTTAGAAAACTCCGTCGAATCCGGAACTTTCAAAACATTTTGAAAACTTCGTCGAATCCGGAACTTTCAAAATCATTTTGAAAACTCCGTCGAATCCGGAACTTTCAAAATCCTCCGAAAACTCCGTCGAATCCGGAACTTTCAAAACATTTCGAAAACTCCGTCGAATCCGGAACTTTCAAAATCATTTCGAAAACTCCGTCGAATCCGGAACTTTCAAAACATTTCGAAAACTCCGTCGAATCCGGAACTTTCAAAGCATTTCGAAAACTCCGTCGAATTCGGAACTTTCAAAATCCTTCGAAAACTCCGTCGAATCCGGAACTTTCAAAATCATTTCGAAAACTCCGTCGAATCCGGAACTTTCAAAATCATTTCGAAAACTCCGTCGAATCCGAAACTTTCAAATCTTTTCGAACATTTCGAAAATTTACTCCGTCCCGAATCAAAGCTACTTTAATTTTGGAAAATGCATCTAGACATGGAATTTTGCAAACAAAATTTTTATGTCATCTACCCATAGTGTCAATTGAACTACATCCTAGTCAATTTCGACAAAGGTTCATAGCAAAGTCAAAAGCCCCAAATTCGGGCACCAAAATCCCTAGTTCATTCCTAATCAAATTTCTAACATTTAAAGAATGCACATTCTTAAAATTAAGGGAATTTGAAGGAAGCTTACTTGTCTCTCGATCCCTCCTTTGGAGTTGTGTCTCTCCCTAGTCGGGTAGAACTCCGCCGGATTCAATGGATGAATAATGGTTCGAATGGTCCGAACCAACCGCGTTCTTTCGTCATCGGTCCTTCCATGACGAGCCATTGGTTCCCAATCACCTTCCATAGAAATTTTCCTTCACAAATCTGAGCAAACCTCACAATTTGGGATGAAAATTCTCTCCTCCTTTCTCTCCTTTTCGCCGGAAATAATGAAAGAAAATGGCTTCTCTTTCTTCGCCTACACGATAAGGTCCTGGCCAAATTCACCCAAGTCAGTGGGACTCTTACTGCACCAGAATTTTTTTTGTCACTTTGGCCCCTCAGTTTTTCACAGTTTCAATTTTACCTCTTTTGGCCCCCAAAAGTGTAAAATTTCCCCAAGTTAGACATTTCTAACAACTTCGTCTCCAGACGTTAAATTCTCAGTTAGTTTTCACTAACGCTCGTCTCCAGACGTTAAATTCTCAGTTAGTCTCCAGACGTTAAATTCTCAGTTAGTTTTCACTAACGCTCGTCTCCAGACGTTAAATTCTCAGTTAGTCCTCACTAACGCTCGTCTCCAGACGTTAAATTCTCAGTTAGTTTTCACTAACGCTCGTCTCCAGATGTTAAATTCTCAGTTAGTTTTCACTAACGCTCGTCTCCAGACGTTAAATTCTCAGTTAGTTTTCACTAACGCTCGTCTCCAGACGTTAAATTCTCAGTTAGTTTTCACTAACGCTCGTCTCCAGACGTTAAATTCTCAGTTAGTTTTCACTAACGCCCGTCTCCAGACGTTAAAATTTCCATCCCCAGTTGACGTTTGACCTGCAAACGCTCAATCCTGTCTCCGGACATTCCAGTTACAATTCCGTCTCTCGACATTAAAATTTCTAATGGTTTTCACCATCGTTCATTTCCCCGGCAGCTGCAATAAGCCCGAACCCCAAGGCACGAACGCCTTGCAACAATCCCTCTTCGGCCATCTTCGTAAGCCCGAATACCTTTTCACTTTAGCAAGTGAACACATATTTCCCCGGCCGCCAGTCGTAAGCCCGATCGTCCCACCTCAGCGGCCATCAAGGTAAGCCCGCACAACAATCCCTCTTCGGCCATCAAGGTAAGCCCGAACGCTCATTCCCAGCAGGATTCTAAAGGAGAAACGTCAATCTGTCCGTGTTGTTAATAACGCCAGTTTAACACAACCGTTCCCATCATTGCCGCCTATCCCAGCCAGGATAAACACTGGCAGCCATCGTAAGCCCAGCACCCAAGGCACGAACGCCTTCATCTCAGGATAAACGTATCCTCTCGGAGAACTTCGGTTTGAGGCGCCACACGCCCTCGTGTGATTCAGCAGCTCCGGTTTGAGGCGCCACACGCCCTCGAAGGTTTCAGGAATCCCAGGTTCAGACGCCTCACAATAGTCTCCATTCAGGTTAAGACGCCTCCAAACAGTCTCGCTTAGGTCAAGGTCCCCACGCGCGGCCCTTGCACCTATGAACTACGATCGGCTTGATTCTCGCTCGGGATACGTAGGAATCCTTTCGCTAAGGGTCCAGCCAGCTGACCACTCAGGTCTCTTCCAAAGTAAGGCATCCCGATTTGGATCCTTATCTTTTTTCAACGACCCCACCTCCTTCGGAGGAGACGTCGCTGAGGGGCTAACTGTAAGTACCCAAATCCGGATCGTCAAAATTCGTCAGAAAGTTAACCGAAATCCGTTAACTGGCCCGCTCCAGGTTAACCGGAACTCGTTAAACTCCCCGTTGCCAAGCTAACGAGACGTCCCGGGACTGTCCCGAGCATCCCGACGTCGAAGCGTACTTAACACGTGTCATCACACGTTAAAGTATGGCTTTCCCTGAAAAAAGCACTTTCCGGCACTTTTCGGGAGCGTTTCAGACATTTTCCGGACTGTTATTTAAAAAACGGACAAAACCGGGACCCGGGAACGAACTCCCACACATTTGGTGAGTCATGGGACACGTGGCAGCCATGCCACAGCCCTCCCATCACCCTTCAATCAGAAATCAAAGGAAAAAGACTAAAATACCCCTGGTAAACAGTCTAAGTCCGGCGGACTCCCTGTGCAAACTTTCAAATTGCCCGTGAAGCCCTCAAAGTTCCAAAATACCCTGAAAACCCCGGATATCGAGTCTAAGTCCGTCAGGACTCTTGCGCATTTTTCACCCTATAAATAGGAGGGCTGTCAAAGCCAAAACAACAACAAATTTACTCCAAAAAATCACTTCACCCACGGCCCAAACTGAGTTTCACCCCTCCCGAGCTCCCGTTTTGTGTCGATTCGCGTGAAACTTCCGTATTTCGATCAAATACGCCCCCCACCACTCCGAAATACCTTTTCAAACTACTTTTCGTGTCCCGTACACACCCCCGAGCCAAAGGAGTCGACCCTAGCCATAGGTATAACTCCCTCTCTCTAATCTCTCGTTTCGTCTCGGTTTACGCGCCAGTCGCTACAACCGTTTCGAACAACGTTATTGAAATGTAGACGCCTCCGTCTAATGGGGTCCGATACGTTTTAGCCCCTCGATCCTCTTCTCTTCCCGTAAGAGAAGTAATCACGGGTTAAAACGGCGTTCCGACCCCGTTTCGTTTACTTTTTATGTCATTTACCATTCCGGATCGATCGATCCGTCGATCGTCATTTACTTTCTGTCATTTACAATTCCGGACCGTTTGATCCGTCGAACGTCATTTACAACTCCGAGCCGTTTTGGCTCATCGATCGTCATTTACAATTCCGAGCCGTTTTGGCTCGTCGATCGTCGTTTACGATTCCGGATCGTTTGATTCCGTCGATACCGCATTTAAATACTGTCATTTACAAAGTCCGACCCGATTGGATCGTGATAGTATTTACTTTTCAAAGTCCGAGTCGCAACCCGATTCGTTGATTGCAAATCATTTAATACGCTTTTTCCCGTAAAAATCGTTAACAATGTAATGCACGGTTCAAAACCGGAGTTCGTCCATCGAACTCTCTTTCAAAAACACGCGAAATGACTTTTGGCATCCAAACGCTCATCTTCAAACTAAAAGCCGCCATTTGACATTTAAATTCATTTAATACGCTTTTTCCCGTAAAAATTGTTAACAATGACTCGCCCGGTTCAAAAAACCGGAGTTCGACCTTCGAACTCCTTTTCAAACCCAAAACCGACGTTTGCCACGCAAACGCTCATTTCAAACTCAAAATTGACGTTTGCCACGCAAACGCTCATTTCCGTCTCAAAACCGACGTTTGTCATTCAAACGCTCGTCTTTTCAAACAAAGTCACCTAATCAACGTTTGACATTCAAACCAAGATTAAGCTTGTCATTCAAGCCCCCCATTTCAAAATGCAAACACACACACACACGCACACGTTTTCGAGAAAGGTAGAAAGACTCGTCATACGAGGCGTTTCAGGTGATCTCGTAATACTCTTCCCGAACGTAATGTGACCTCCGAACCTAACAATCTCTGGTACTCAAAGATTTTTACTCGTTTTTGCTACCAATAAAAATGACCCCCGTTTTCAAAGCCTTTTCCTAAGTTTTTGCTACCAATAAAAACGACACCATTTTCACTAAAGCCGTTTCTCAATGTTTTGGGCTCAAAATACAAAAACAACGTGGCGACTCCTCTCACTTCCCCTAAAGAGAAAGCGAGGTCTCAGACACCAACCCCCCGCGAATGACAACCGCCTTTCCGCGTCCGCGCGAAAATCCGGGTAATTTCAAGAATGCAGGAGCGACCTATCAAAGGATGGTCAACAAGGTCTTTGCCTCATAAATTGGCCGAAACATGGAGGCCTACGTCGATGATATGGTCATCAAAACAAAGGCCGGGAGTCACGTGGTCGACCTAAAGGAAACGTTCGCCAATTTACGAGCAAACGACATGAAGCTTAACCCGAGTAAGTGCGTGTTCGGCGTGGCAGCTGGCAAATTTCTTGGCTTTATGGTTTCTCAGCGAGGTATTGAAGCCAATCCAGAAAAGATCAAGGCTCTGGTCGACATGAAGGAGCCTACAAATATCAAGGAGATGCAACGACTCAACGGTAGGGTTGAAGCCCTAGGTCGCTTTGTAGCTAAGTCGGCTGAAAGATCTCTCCCCTTCTTTCAATCATTGAGGGGGACGAAAATTTTTGAGTGGACGACCGAATGTCATTCGTCGTTTCATCAGCTTAAGGAGTATCTCACCTCTCCGCCATTATTGAGCAGCCCGGCTGTAGGAGAAACGTTGTTCGTCTATCTGTCCGTTGGCGACCAAGCTGGAACTGCAGTATTAGTCTGAGAAGAAGGAGGGCTTCAGAAGACCGTATATTACGTGAGCAAGGCCTTGTCCAACGTGGAGGGTAGATACTATAATGCAGAGAAGGTGGCGTATGCTTTAGTCGTAGCTTCCAGGAAGTTGCGAGCTTATTTTCTGGCTCACCCGATTGTCGTACTTATAAATGCACCCTTGAGGAATATCCTACACAAGCCAGAAAGTTCAGGCCGCTTACTTAACTGGTCAATTGCTCTCACAGACAGAATTCGACATAGAGTATCGGCCTCGAAAGGCATTAAAAGCTCAAGCTTTGGCAGATTTCTTGGTCGAGCTTACGTTCACCAAGGGAGATAGCGAAGTTCAAGCTCAGAAGCAAAAAGGAAAAGGAAAGGATCCAGAGACTCAGCCTGCCACAAGTTTGCCTGACGATTGCTGGAAGGTGTACTCTGATGGATCGTCAACAAAAAACGTCAGTGGGGCCGGAATTGTATTGGTCAAGCCGGAATCAGGGACCGTTTATGAGGAGGCACTGAGATTCAAGTTTGAAGCTTCCAACAACCAGGCTGAATATGAAGCTTTGGTCGCTGCTATTGAGTACGCAAAGTGTTTTGTGGCGACCAAGATCGTAGCCTACTGTGATTCTCAGTTGATAGTCAACCAAGTCAGAGGAGAGTACGAGGTGCTGAATCCCACTTTGGTCAAATATTGTGACCTGGTGAAGGAGTTGATCAAAGACTTAGAATTTTGGGAAATACAGAGGGTTGGTCGAGACGACAACGAATTGGCCGACCTACTCTCAAAACTGGCTACATCAGAGGAGCAACATGGGGAGCCTATCTCTTTTCTCGAACATCCAGCCTATGAGAGGGTTCAGATTCAATGCCTGGAGAGTACTGGTAGAGATTGGGTCTACACCAAGTGCTGGATCGACGAAATGCGAGTATACCTAGAAACAGGCGAGCTACCTGAAGACGAGAAAGCAGCTCGAGCCATCAAGAAAAAGGCTACGAGGCATGTCATTCAAGGAAATGCGTTGTTCAGAAGGTCCTTCAGTAAACCATTATTGAGATGTGTACACCCTCAAGAGGTAACCCTGCTGATGTACGACGTACATAGTGGAGTTTGTGGTGGACACCCGGAGGCCAGAACTTTGGCTGACAAGTTGATTACTATGGGCTATTACTGGCCGTACATGAGATCGGACGCTCACTATTTTGTTCAAGGGTGTGACCAGTGCCAAAGATTCACCAATCTTCCTCACCTGCCTACAATCGAGCAAACTCCAGTGATTGCTACTTGGCCTTTTGATATGTGGGGCATCGATTTGATTGGACCCTTCCCACTCGCCCGTAGAAATTGCAAGTACTTGATCGTAGCTATTGATTATTTCACAAAGTGGGTCAAAGCCAAGCCACTAGCCAGGATTACTGAGGAGAACGCCATAAATTTCATTCACGACTTCATTTGGTGCCGCTTTGGGATTCCTCGAGCAATAGTATCGGATAATGGATTACAATTCTCCCAAGCTTTCGAAGACGAAATGAAAAGAGTTGGAGTCAAGCATTGGAAGTCGTCAGTCGCCTATCCTCAAAGTAACGGGCAAGCCAAAGCAGGGAACAAGTTGGTCCTCTCAGCATTAAAAACGGGTTTGGTTGGTCGTAAAAGCAACTGGTTGGACGAACTCTCCCTTGCTCTCTGGGCAGTCCGCACAACCATTCGGGGGCTCATGGGGGAAACCCCATTCTCTCTTGCATATGGATCAGAGGCCATGGCACCGACCGAGCTATGATTTCCCACAGCTAGAGTAATCTTCTTCGACCAAGAGCAGAACGAGGTCAATCGATTGATCTACTTGAATCTAATCGACAAAAAGCGAGATACAGGTCATCTAAGGATGGTAAATTACAAGCAGAAAACCAAGAGCTATCATGATAAGAAAGTAAAGATAAGATCATTCCAAGTAGGCGACCATGTTTTGAGGAGGATCGAGTCGACTGGATGGAGAACGCAGATGAAAAAATTATCTCCCAACTGGGAAGGACCCTACATCGTCACTCGAGTTATTAAGGAGGGAACTTTCATGATCGCTCATTTAGATGGCGACGAGTTGAAGCATCCATGGCATGCTACCCACCTTAGCAGATACTAATTCTAGTTCAAGTTTTCTAGTTCAGTTTTCTAGTTCAGTTACAAAGTTAGCTTTCGTTTTCAAATTGGAAGTTTAGTTCAAGTTCTATCCCTCCGTTTTCTATGTAATCGTGCTATTACTTCAATAAAGTTGCAGTTTATTCAAATTGTGTTACGTTTTTGCATCAATTCTAAATGGGCTCGACTCTTAGTCAGCCTCGTTCCTTTAAACAGGCTCGATTCATAATCAGCCTCATTTATTTAATAAGTCCGACTCTTAGTTGACTTCGTTCTAACGACCTCGACTCTTAGTCAGCCTCGTTCCTTTAAACAGGCTCGATTCATAATCAGCCTCGTTTATTCAACAAGTCCGACTCTTAGTCGACTTCGTTCTAACAGGCTCGACTCTTAGTCAGCCTCATTCCTTTAAACAGGCTCGATTCATAATAGCCTCGTTTATTCAACAAGTACGACTCTTAGTCGACTTCGTTCTAACGAGCTCGACTCTTAGTCAGCCTCGTTCCTTTAAGCAGGCTTGATTCATAATCAGCCTCGTTTATTCAACAAGTCCGACTCTTAGTCAGCCTCGTTCCTTTAAACGGGCTTGACTCTTAGTCAGCCTCGTACCTTTAAACGGGCTCGACTCTTAGTCAGCCTCATTCCTTTAAACAGGCTCGATTCATAATCAGTCTCGTTTATTCAACAAGTCCGACTCTTAGTCAACTTCGTTCTAACGGGCTCGACTCTTAGTCAGCCTCGTTCCTTTAAACGGGCTCGACTCTTAGTCAGCCTCGTCCCTTTAAATAAGCTCGATTCATAATCAGCTTCGTCCATTTAACAAGTCCGATCCTTGGTCGACTTCGTCCAACAAGCTCGACTCTTAGTCAGCTTCATCCCTTCAGATAGGTCCGACGTCTAAGTCGACCTCGTTCTAAAAAAGATTCGACTCTTAGTTAATCTCATTTATCAAATAGGCCAAGTATTAAGTCGACTTTACTGCTAAGAGTAGTCCGACCAAAGGCTCAAAATGATCTCGTTCATCTTATTAATTCTAGTTCGACATACATTCATACAAGGATCAAAAGTAAAAGATTCAAATGAAAAGTCAACTACGATTAAGTAAAATCAAGTCCCCCAAAATGGGCCAGGACTTAAGTTAGCACAATGTTACGAGTTAGAATGCCTCCCAAGAAGTTGTGCCAAGGCATCAACACATCCACAAAAGTATGAAATACTGTTTTGGAACATTATTTGTTACATTAAATAAAAATCAAACGGCCGGTCCGTCATTGGCTTGGTCAGGCTGGTCATTGGCGACCCCCTCTTCTATGTCCTCCTCCATGTCTTCCGCATCTTCGATCTCCTGAAGAAGCACGTTAAAGTTTCTTTCAGCTAGAGGAGGAGCGACCCACGATTCACAACCGTCCTCCTGATCCTGCTGGGCAATGAAGGCTAAGTCGTTATCAGTATAAGGGACTACAGAGTGACCACCTCAAGCAACCATATCATATTGAGCTTCTGATGCCCATCGGGCTAACTGTTCAAGGGAGACATCTGCAGTAGGATCCACCAGGGCTCGACGAGCCATATGTCATCGACCTACATCAAGGAAATCCTTATCCTCATCTACTATGGCGTTGTAATAATCATCACCCTCCTTAAACACCTCCACAGCGGCCTGTGAGGTAGCTTGGAGCTCCTCTTTCCACTTGGCCCTATCAGCATTGTGCTCCTCATTTACCTTGGTCAAAAATTCATCTCTGTCGTGGAGAATCTTTGAGACCGTTGCAAGTTCCTTCTTCGTTGTTTCATGCCCCTGGCGTTCGACCTCCCTCTCAGTCTTCATCTCTTCAAGCTTGGTCTCAGCAGCTTTGAGGTCGACCAATGCCTTGTCCTTGGCCACTACAGTGTCATTCTTTAGAGACTCTAGAGCATCGTAGGCTGAATCTAGGTCGTTGTACTTCTCTCTCAGCTCAGTCAACTCATGAGACTTGCGGGTATATTGGGCCATATCCAGCTTCTCCCTCTTAATGGATGCCCTCCAAGATCTCTTCGCTTGTTCGACCATAATAAGAGACTGCACATTGAGAAATGAAAGAGGATTAGCTCGACAAACGTACTAGAAATAAAGTGACGACCAAAAAACAAACGATCAAACAGAAAAGAAGCAAAGGTTTACCTCGCTGTGAACAAGGCCAGATCGATCGACAAATTCTTCAGGGGTTAACCCCTTGTTAGTAAAATGTGCAAGCAGATCGGCATCTGTCTCCCTCCTAACCACGAATTATCCAAATCCCAAATCTGGATATCGACGGCTCAAACTATTAAACCCACTGAGAGGGGGGACATCACTTAAATTCCTTATCTGAGCCTCAATAGATTCTTGACTCGTAGGAGAAGAGACTGGGGGAGGAAGATTGCTTGGAGGAATAGCTTTACCCATATTGATCCTCGACCTTTTCTTTGAGTTCAAAGGGCGATCATCGTCTTCATCAAGGGTATCGTCATCAACGTTTACAACATTCAAAGGACTAGCTCCAGTGGTCCCGCGGCCGGAGGTCGCTGCAGTTATCTCGGGAGCTGGATCAGAGCTCGAGCCCGGCATAATCATTCTTCTTTGGCAGCAGATTGTTCCTTTTCTCAGCTTCTCTCTCTCTCTCTCTGTGTTAGCTCGAGCATTGGCAACACTATGAGCTTTCTTGGCCTTCTTCTTATCAGACACTCCAACTATGCGAACCATGTTGGCCTCTTGTTCAGGGGTAAGAACTGCACAAGCAAAAGGTGGAATTCAGTTATGATAGTAAAGAGAGAAAGTAGCGAGCTAGAGTAAAGGTCGAGTAAGCACTCACTGCCAAAGTGTTCCTTGGTTAGACGACAGGAGCCCGGGGTACCCTTGCAGTCATGGCATTGACTCTCGAACCTAAACCGATTTCCTTCGTGGGTGACCCAGTCTGGATATCTTTGACCCCTAATTATTAAAGCTAGTGGGGCAACCTCATCATTACCCAGAAGCATCCCAGCTTGGATAAAGTTATTTTTGTTGGACCCTAACAACTCTCCATTTATTAGTCCCCTACGAGCTACCTCATTCAGCTTGTTAGTCAGCTCCTCCTCCCATACGGGAATCCAATAATCAGCCTCCTTTAATGTTTTGGACGTATCATTAGGTATGGGAAATTCCCAACCTCTCCTACTCTCAACTAAGATCAAATGGGAGTTCCATCCAGTTACTTTATCAGGTAGATCGATGAATAGCTTGGGGGCATTGGTTCGAGTGGGGGTACTATAACCTAAGGTCCTCTTATCAAAGGAAACCTTAAAAAAATTTATGAAGCCGTGCATACAGGGTTCATATCCCAAGAACCTGCAAACCATGGCAAAGCAAACCAGTACCCTTACTGTGTTAGCTCCTATCTGCATAGGGACGACATTCATGCATTTTAAAAATTCGCAAACAAAGGGGTCCAGGGGAAGACGCAGCCCGACCTCAAATTGGCCATAAATGAAGGCGACCTATCAGGGATCTCGGGCCTAGTAGCTCAATGCTCGAGCTTTCCTTTCCTTTTCAGAAAAATGGTAAAGAAGAAACTCCTCCCTGTTAATCTCAAAGAAGGTATACAAAAGCTTCAATCTTGAATCTGGTCCCTTTTTCCCCTTTAGTGGCTTGGGGGCCACATATCCCCTTTCATTTTGACCTGGTACAGCAGTCGAGCCAAAAGCATCCTCAATATTGCTAGAGGGAGAGCCCGCTGAGTCTTGGGTCGACATATCTGAAGAAGAAGAAGAAACAGGGAAATCAGTCCTAGCAATTGAAACATGTGACCTACTAGGGGCGACCTAGATTCCCCTGGAAACCCTTGGTTATTTCTGAAAAATGATGGTTTATTGGGACCCCTAATATAGAACAGAGCTATGTGATCTAGCAGTTCGTGGAAAAGATGAAAATTAACTACCCTCTAATCATCTACTCCTAAATCACCTAGGTCATCTCCTACAGGCAAGCATAGTTCGTCGAATTTCAAACCCCACCTGGTTAAAATAATGGCACATTCCTCCATGGACATCTCTTTCCATACTCTCCCTAAACACTTATGCACTCTACGGTTGGGGACGCAGTAACCATACCAAGCTCCTAACTCGCAGCTAAAAGTCCTTGCCATGGCAGAATCAAAAAGGGAAAGCGAAAATTAAACCCTGATGTAAAGAACTAGAGGGGTACCTTGCTCGAAATAGTGAAGACGAGGACCGGAAAGGAATCGTAAAAGCTCGAGGACACCAGAGTGATGGGAGATTTATATTCCTCTTTGTTCTTGCTGGCTAGCTTAAGGATTCAAAATTCGTAAAAAACCAAAAAGGAAAAGGATTTTTCATTATATACTCTTGTTAATCCGTTCCTGAAGTGGAAAAGTTTTTGATTTCCAACGGTTAATTCACAATTAATGTCAAAAACAGTTTCCAAGGCGGTTGTCAAAGCGTCAAAATAGGTAATGATTACGGAAAAATGGCGCTCTTCCAGATCTAACCGTTCGCTGTAAACGATCAGGATTGAGCCACGTCACCATTGGTCGACTAAACAAACTTTCGAGCATCTACCTACGACCTCCATCAAACTACATCAACAATTTCTTAATTTCCTGGTTGACAAATATCAACCCAGAAAGTTGGGGGCCACTGAACAGAATAAAAGTGACAGGCTAGGCCCAATGATCCAGCCCAGTTATCTACATATTATTGCCACCACATTCTCAGTGGGCTAGGCCCAATTATTATCAGATCCATGACCCAACAGCATGATCAGTCGACCTAGCTCATTGTCCGACCTAGCATGGTCCGACATACGATCCAGATCTCCATACGGGCATGACCCGATCTCATCCCTCAGTCAGATCGACCTAGATCCAACAGGCGACCTCGACCTATTACAATACGTGATAACCTACAGAGTCCAGGCGTGAACACAAGTCTTTTCATAACAAACTCCCTACAAATCAGGAGTTATTCGTGGACAAGATCTCTTATGCATATCTGATCCGAGATTATAGGGATTTAATACAATCCTACCACAATTATATCTCTCATCAACAACTATAAATACAAGGCAATGTCAACAGTTCCAAGGTAATTGTTTTTTGATTATTTGAGAATACATTGTTCCATATAATTATTTAGCTCTCATACACCGTATTTATTCTCACGCCCGAGGGTCTTCGCCGGAGACCATTCCATCTAGTCGTGGATTCTGTTTTCAGGTCAAAAGTCAGGAGATTGATCTTACAGCTGGAGGGAGATTGATAGCAGCACGATTCTTGCAGCATCATTAAATATTTTTTACATTTGTTGTCTGATTTTTATTTTGCTAAAGCGTTGGAGAAAAAATGCTGATGCAATTCGAAATTTGACGAAAGATTGATGATTAAAATTTCAACGGTTCGAATTAGGCTTGCATGGAACTTCACGAATGGTTATTCTAAGTTGGAAATCTTTCGGTATTGAGGCTCCGTTTGTTTAGCGTAAAACATTTTCCGGAAAATGATTTTCGATAAAATGTTTTTCGAAAAATGAAAATGTTTTCCGAAAAATAAGATAAAAATGAAGTTTTCCCCATTTTCTGGTGCGAAACAAACATCGGAAAATGAGGAAAATGTTTTCCGGAAAACATTTTCCCCCAAACAAACGGAGCCTGAGTCGGGTTTGAAACTTTGAATGTAAATTTTGATTAAAACAAATTAATTAAATTTTATGAATGAAACAAATTAATTCTTTTTTTTTTTTAATTAAAGCAAATTAATTTTTAAGAGATTGCTATTAATGATGCAACGTAAACTTACCAAATAATAACAAAAACATTTCTCAAGTATACTCTCGTTTCATTAACTACACGTCTTCCGACTCTTCCCTCAGTCAAAATTGAAATTTCAAAAAAAAAAAAAAAACAAGTTTTGGGAGAAACTAGTTTCTCCGTAAATTATAAAAAGTTCACTTTTTTTCTACTTGCAAGTAGTTAGCGAATATTTAGGAACAGTTTAATAAACAGGACTTTCTATAACTTAAGAAGAAACTAGTTTCCCCCAAAATATTGTGAAAAAAAAATGGACATAAAAATTAGATTGATGTTTTTATTACTTCATAAAATTATTTCTCTGTCCGTTTTGAAACAACACATTTTAGATAGGGCACGAGAATGTCCCGTTTGAAACTACGCATTTTGGATAATCACAAAAATTAATAAAAAAATGTTGGTAGAATATGTATTATAAATATGAAAAATGAGATAAAAGAGAAAAAGTAGAATAGAGAATAGTAAGTGAAAAATTATTGTGCGTGTGAAAGTGGGACATATTGATTAAAGAAGTATTATAAAATTTCTCAAAAATTGAAGATTAAAGAAGTATTATAAATTTTCTCAAAAATTGAAGTGTGTAGTTTCAAATGATACAATCTTTTAAATAAAAATGTATTTTCAAACGGGGTAGAGGAAATATAAAAAATAGGGTAGGGTGTTGTGACAATAAAAAGGGGTAGGAAATAGAAAGTAGGATAGAAAATACAAAATGAATAATTATTGTTACTATGACATATGACACCCGATAATTAAAGAAGTATTATACACTTTTCTTTCCATTGTGCTTTTGAAATAGGGCTTCTGATCCTGATAATAGACCCTTCAGCCAAATCAATATTCCATATAAGAACAACATATTTTAATATTTCAAATGAACCATTGGCTACCTCAAAATTGCTATCGTCGTCATTCCTGTTTCCAGATCTCCAAACTCTCCCTCTCCGGCCGGCAACCTCACCCAAACCGGTTCCTCCTCCCTAAATCTCCGTCTCTATCCAAACACCGATCTAATTACTGTCAGAATGATTTTGCTCAAAACAATGTCATCTCTAATCCCAATTGTGAATAAAGACTTGGGAGGATACGAAGACGCCCTTGAACTACTACTCAATTTTGTACCTTAACCAATTGACCCAGGTGAATCAACCTTTTCTTTAAGCCATACCTGGATAAATAGGTCCTCATCTTTATATTGACCTTCTAGTAGTGAAGCTAAAATTTTGCTAACCGATGTTAAGATCTTTTCAAAATTAAATTATCTACATGGTGACTTGAGTTATGAATCTTGCTGAAACGTACATCAGGATTTTGACATTGTGCATTTTTGACGAAAATTCTGGATATCAACATTTAATGTTCTGGATATTCAGAACCTTTTGAAAGGATATCCAGAACCTTTTGAAAGGATATTCAGAAATTTTGTATTGGTCATGACCTTTTGAAAGGATATCCAGAACCTTTTCAAAGGCTTCTGGATATCAATATTAAATGTTCTGGATATCGGAAGCTCTTTGAAAAGTGATATCCAGAATCTATTTAAGTTGATATCCAGAAAGTTGGTATGTGCTGGTCCCATTCTAACATAACTTCTGGATATCATGATCAAAGGGTTCTGGATATCCAGAAGTTTTGAGACTGATATCCAGAAGTTTTGAAAAAACACGTTTCTCCATAACTTATGGAGAAACGCGTTTCTCCGGAGACCTACTTTACGTATAAAGACTAATTTGTCTCTTATATTAACGGTATAGGAGTCATTTTTTACTTTTTTTTTCTCAATTTACAAAATGAATAATTATTGTTACTATGACATATGACACCCGATAATTAAAGAAGTATTATACACTTTTCTTTCCGTTGTGCTTTTGAAATAGGGCTTCTGATCCTGATAATAGACCCTTCAGCCAAATCAATATTCCATATAAGAACAACATATTTTAATATTTCAAATGAACCATTCGCCCCTTATATCTTACCTATAAAGACTAATTCTCTTATATTAACGGTATAGGAGTCATTTTTTACTTTTTTTCTCAATTTTTAAGAAAATAAATAAGAAAAAACTAATATATTATTAATATTGGCTCATATAGTTTAAGGATAAGGCAAAACAAAATTTTATACCAAAAATATAAGAGTCATTTATTCACATTTTCTTAAAAAACATTAAAAAGGTCTTATATTTAAATAATTTTAAAGGAACAAACATACAGGACCAAGTATCAATGGCTAATTCTTGCCCGATTTCAAGAGAATTTATTGATGATTAAAGTATGGTCTTTAATTAATTTTACATTGGCATTTCTTTTTACCAAAAAAAAATGAAGAGAAGGTAAGTCGATGAAGAATATGGATTTTGGTGAGAATATGGTTTGTTTAAACAAATTAGGGAAGAAAAAAAATGTAAATTAAGCTTTCAACTTTCTTTGAATTGAATGGATTTTTTTTATTTGTATCTAGGTTTTTAAAATTGTTGGATGATTCAACGAATTTATACTTTGAATTTTTAAATTCCTGGTATTTGACTTATTAATGTGAAGGTGATGGCTGATGGTGGTGTTCGGTGGTGGGGTTTGGCGGTGGGGTGTCGGGTTTGGGACGACACTGGGTGTTGGGGGTTTGATTATTTTAAAAACAAGGGTAAATATGTCATTTTAGTACTCATTTAAGCCAATTAAGAGTATGTTTGGTTAAGGGGCAATGTGGAATTTTTTATAATAACATATGTTAAAAAACTAACTTCCATTAATATTTATTAACATCTTTTACGAATTTGGTTATTTTTTAAATAGTACGCATGTAATGATGGTCGTTTTGATAGTACAAAGGTAAATGTGTAAAAACTAAATAGTACGCAGGGTCATATGACAATAAACTCATCGGAAGGCAAAATTTGTCTCATCCAGACGAATTGTAGATTCAGCGAGGATTGGAGGTCGGTGTAGAAGGAGAAGGTGTATGTCGTCGAAGAAGGAGAAGCCATTGGCCGGAGAAAAAAAAAGGGGCGGTGGGATTTGTTGGTGTAGTGCCCTAGGCGTTTAGTTATGTTTGACTTATAAACTTAAACCGCTATGTAATCGTCTTTATCATTTATTATAGAAAAATTTTATTTGGTTCATTATATGTTTACATGTTTATTATATTGAATTGCATCCCTAGTTATTGTGAATAACTAGTATAAGTTGGTAGTGGATAATCATGGAGATGATTATATGCATTTGATACGCATTACACTTATGGATACTTGCTAGAGAACAAGTATTGGAAATGACCTACCGATGAGATTTATGACATGGTCTATAGTCATATGTGTCATGATTAAATCTCATGATAGTCGTGTCATTGAATCCTTTGAACCTGAGATTATCATCATCTTCCACATGATGAACATTGTGTTTGATATAGTCTAACACTATCTTTAATCGGATAACAATAAGGGCTATGTTGGTACGATTGGGTTCTTGTAGGGAAGAATGATAAGTCAAGATGGGATTTGTCCCTCTCGTTGAGAGAGATGTTTGCTTGGGCCCCTCGATGAATGATGTTGATGAAATGTGTGGCCACACTCAAGTGATTTGATAGAGATCAAATGCATTTGAATTATCAACATATTCGAAATCGAGAAAGCATTGAACAAGATGAGTTGACATAGACCATGACTCATGTTCAATTTGACATCGTGAACAAAGGGATTGTGATATTTGATTATCAAGGAATCAAGCTTTGATGTTATATTTAATTGGGTGGACATAATAATTTGCTAGAAGTCACTTATGTCTTGTGAGGTTGATGTTTCAACTCACTATCAACATAAAATATAATTCCTAAACGGTCACACACAAAAGAATTAATGAATTGAAAATGGCTAAAATGGTGAAATCTGGGGTCAAGGGACGACTCGTCCCAGTTGGCTGGTCGTCCCTTGTGAAGGGACGGCGTATCGAAGAGCTGCAATAAGGGAACGACTCGTGCCCTACGGGACGAGTCATTCTCACGACTCGTGCCCCTGGGGATGACTCGTTCTGGCGGCGCTGAAAACCTGTTTTGGCTTGGAAAAATGACTCTTTTCCCTAAAGGTTAGAGATTTATAACAAGTATAAATAGAATCCTTTTGCCCCAGTCATAGGTGACAAAAATTAGAGTTTTTGAAACACTAATTGGTTGATTTTGATTACGAATCAAAGATCAAATTCCATAGATTCATTCTACCAAAAAGCCATTGATTATTGAAAGCGTTTCAATAATCGGGGATCATCTAGCAATCCAACAAGAAGTGTTCTTGGTCCGTTCGCGTATGAATTATCGATAGAGGGTGATTACTTTATCACCAAAAGCTTGAAGACTTCAATCGTTGATTCATCACAAGGTTTAGAACAAGGAGAAGATCAAAAACCTTCATCATCGGGTTTTTGAGATTCGTTTTGAGTTTCGCTTTGAAGATCCATTTTCGATCAAACAAATCGCATTAATGTATGTAAAATATATTTCATGTTTCTAATCTCTTCATGCTAGACGGATTTAAGGGCTAGGGTTTTGTTATTTTTCAAAGTTCTTTCGCTGCGTTTATAACCCCAAAACCCAACAGTGGTATCAGAGCCTCGTCTTTTCATGATTAGGATTGAAATTTGCATGCTAGATTTAATTTGATTAATTGCTATCCATGCTATATGAAATAGACATAGATTTTATGTGTTTTGTTTTGTGAAAAAAAACAAGTATATGAGATATGCCATGATCATGATTTCTGATGGATTAATATGATTAGTTTATCACATTAGTTATTGATCTGTTTAATATGATTAAAGTAGATTGATAAATTCTCAAAAATTGGATCAAAGTGTTTGTATGAAATTTTGTGAATCCCTATGTTCATGATTATGTACACATAAGATTTATGTTACAACCATGCGATGTTTGTTATTATGTGTAAAACTTTCAAAATATTTAAGTCTTATGTCATTCCTTGATTAGAACACTTGTGATATTTTAGGATATTTTGATGTAGTTTCGACTCAGTTGGGTGCATCATTATATCTTAATTTGTGATCAAGATGAGATAATGGTTGATGTAGTTTTAACTCAGTTAGGTGCATCGTTCCATGTCTCATACGTTTGAAAAAGGATTTGACTTAATTGGTGCTTTCAAATGAGATTTGACCCAAGTCATAGATGAGATTTAAAACATGTTTTTGACATATGATGTCTAGGGAAATCTCATAAAAGATCTAAGAGTCATATAGAGATATGATTGATGTTTCTACCTAAATAGCTTGATTTCGAGCATTGACTCAGTTAAACCAAAAGCAAGTGAAATATGAATCTTAGACTACTATAATTGAAGGTGTATAATTTAGTGTGAGTATTTATGAAATACATTATTTGCTCTCAGATGATAAATGTGTTGATACTTATGTGTTTCATTATTTGCATATTTTATTGTAGTAATGGCAACTCACAATAATCAGCTCATGTCACTGCGATCCATCCTTGAGAAGAACAAGCTCGAAGAGAACGGTACAAACTATTCTGATTGGATCAGAAGCCTAAGAATTGTTCTAAGACAAGAGAAGAAAATGTACGTTCTTGACGAACCCGTTCCACCTCCACCTGCTGCCAATGCTTCAAGGGCAGATAAGGATGCTCACAAGAAACATGTGATGATTCTAATGATGTGACATGGAAGGACCTTGAGCACATGGAAGCTGCTTTTGATCTTGCAGAGCGCTTAAAGGGAATGTTCCAAGTGCAAGCAAGACAAGAGAGGTATGATGTGGTTAAAGCCCTAACCGCATACAAGATGCAAGAGGGGCAGTCGGTTGGTGCTCATGTCCTTAAGATGAAGGGTCACATTGACCGTCTCGAAAGGCTTGGAAATCTGATGAGTTTGGAACTCGCCACGGATTTGATGTTGAATTCATTGCCTGAAAGTTATGGTCATTTTATAATGCACTATCACATGAGTGGCATGGATAAAAATCTCTCAAAATTGCATGCGATGCTTAAGAAGAATATCAAGAAGCCCGGAACGACTAACTGTTAATGGTTAACAAAGGAAAATGGTTCAAGAAAGATGGCTAAGGTAAAGCAAGTGTTGCTAAACCTAAGGCAAAAGTTGTCGTTGCCAGAGAGGTTCTCAAAGTGTCTCAAAAGGATGTAGTTTGCTACCATTGCCAAGAGGTTGGTCATTGGAAGCGCAACTGCAAGGCTTACAAGGAAGGCCTAAAGGCGAAGAAGGGCAATATGTTTGCTTCTGATTCAGGTATCTATATGATATATATTTTTCTTTCTATTTCTAGTTCATGGGTATTAGATACCGGATGTGGATCTCACATTTGTTTAAATGTTCAGGGACTAAGGAATAGGAAGCTACTCAAACAAGGTGAAGTTGACCTACGTGTGGGGAATGGAGCAAGAGTTGTTGCATTAGCCGTAGAAACATATGATGTAACTTTACCTAGTGGCTTAGTACTTATTTTGAACAATTGTTACTATGTTCCGGATTTGAGTAGAAATATTATTTCAGTTTCTTGTTTGGATAATGAAGGGTATAATTTTCTTATTGCGAATAAGAAGTTTTATATTTATTTAAATGATATGCTTTATGGTATTGCAAGTTCATTTAATGGCCTTTATGTTCTTGATGTTAATGAGAAACAAAATAATGTTGAAAATGTTTATCATGTGGACAAGAAGTCTAAACCAAATGACATGAACAACACGTTCATGTGGCATTGCCGGCTTGGTCATATAAATGCGAAATGCATCTCTAAACTCCATAAGGATGGTATGTTAGACTCGCATGACTATGAATCATATGAAATATGCAAATCTTGTTTATTGGGCAAAATGACCAAACCATCCTACACTAAGAGTAGTGAAGGGGCTAATGACTTATTGGGCCTAATACATACCGATGTATGTGGACCAATAAGCAGCATTGCTAGGGGAGGATTTCGGTATTTCATTACATTCACCGATAACTTATCTAGATATGGCTATGTCTATCTGATGAAGTCCAAAAGTGAATCGTTTGAGATGTTTAGAACATTTCAAAATGAAGTACAAAATGAACTTGGCAAAACTATTAAAGCACTTCGATCCGATCGTGTTGGAGATTATTTGAGCCAAGAGTTTGACAATCATCTCAAAAACTGTGGAATTGTTTCAGAGTTGACTCCACCCGGAACGCCACAATGGAAAGGTGTTTCCGAGAGGAGGAATAGAACCCTATTAGATATGGTTCATTCGATGATGAGTCAAGTAGACCTTCATATATCCTTTTGAGGACATGCATTAGAGACTGCTGCGTTCACACTGAACAGAGTCTCTACTAAATCGGCTCCTAGGACCTCACATGAGATGTGGAATGGAAGAAAATCTAGTTTGTCTTTCATGAAGATTTGGGGTTGCGAAGCTTATGTGAAGAGACTTGTCTCTGATAAGTTAGCACCTAAATCTGACAAGGTTATTTTCGTTGGTTACCCTAAGGAAATCAAATGGTATTACTTTTACAACCGTAATGAGAACAAAGTGTTTGTTGCTCAATATGGTACTTTTCTTGAGAAACAATTTCTCAATAAAGGAACTAGTGGGAGTAAAGTTGATCTTGAAGAAATTCAAGAACCGAAAAATAACATGGAACCGATAGTAGAGACTAAACCAAATCCACAAGAATTTGTGGAACCGGTTCAAGATCAACAAGTCCATCGTAGATCGGATATGTTACGATCCGCACCCGAGAGATATGGATTTCTCGTGTCAGAAAGTAATAAAGTAGAAGTCATTGAGAATGACGAACCTACTTCCTATCAAGAGGCGATCTTCACTCCTGATTCAGATAAATGGTTGGAGGCCATAGAATCCAAATTGCAATCCATGTCGGATAATCAAGTTTGGAACTTGATTGAGCCACCTGAAGGTGTAAAAACCATAGGGTGCAAGTGGTTTTTCAAGAAGAAGACTGACATGGATGGGAAGGTGCACACTTATAAGGCTAGGCTTGTAGCAAAGGGATATAGGCAGACTCATGGTGTAGACTATGATGAAACCTTCTCGCCTGTTGCCATGCTTAAGTCTGTTAGAATTTTGATTGACATAGTTGCGTATTATGACTATGAGATATGGCAAATGGATGTCAAAACAACTTTCCTAAATGGGAAGTTACTCGAGGATGTGTAGTACATGACACAACCCGAAGGTTTTGTCGATCCAAGAAATTGTAACAAAGTGTGCAAGTTGCAAAGGTCCATATATGGATTGAAGCAAGCTTCTAGGAGTTGGAATCTTCGTTTTGACGAAAAGATCAAAGAGTTTGGTTTTGTCAAGAACGAAATGAACCTTGTGTATACATGAAATTCAGTGGGAGCATAGTATTATTTCTCTTATTGTATGTCGATGATATCTTACTCATTGGTAACGACATTCCTACGCTCAGACTGTCAAGTCTTGGTTAGGGAAATGTTTCTCAATGAAAGATATGGGTGAAGCCGCTTACATCCTTGGCATCAAGATCTATAGAGATAGATCTAAAAGGATAATTGGTTTGAGTCAAAGCACCTACATTGACAAGGTTCTTAGAAGATTCAAGATGAAAAATTCTAAGAGAGGCAACTTGCTAATGGGTCATGGTGTTACTCTTAGTAAGAATCAGTGTCCCAAGACAACTGATGTGCAAAAGAGGATGAGTGAAGTTCCATACGCTTTGGCTATTGGATCTATCATGTACGTCATGATTTGTACTAGACCCGATGTCTCGTATGCTCTTAGCATGACGAGTCGATACCAATCTGATCCTAGTGAGAACCATTGGATGACAGTCAAGACGATCCTTAAGTACTTAAGAAGGACTAAGGATGCATTCTTGGTTTTGGAGGGATGGAAGAAGATCTTGTTGTAAGAGGTTACACGGATGCTAGCTTCCAAACCGACAAGGATGATTTCCGATTGCAGTCGGGATTTGTGTTTATGCTTAACGGAGGTGCAATTTTTTTGGAAGAGTTCCAAGAAGAGTACCATAGCCAATTCTACAACCGAGGCCGAATACATAGCGGCATCCGATGCAGCTAAGGAGGCAGTTTGGATCAAGAAGTTCTTTAGTGACTTGGAAGTTGTTTCAAGTATCACTAATCCGGTGGAACTTTATTCTGACAATAATGGTGCCATTGCGCTAGCAAAGGAACCAATGTCACATCAGCGATCCAAACATATACTTAGACGTTTTCATCTCATTCGAGAGTTCATTGATCGGAGAGACGTTAAGATATGCAAAGTATCAACCAATGATAGCATTGGGGATCCGCTTACAAAGCCTCTCTCACAAGCAAAGGGTGATGGTCATGTGAGGTCCATGGGTATACGATACATAGATGGAGCCTAGTGCAAGTGGGCGATTGTTGGTGTAGTACCCTAGGCGTTTAGTTATGTTTGAATTATAACTTAAACCGCTATGTAATCGTCTTTATCATTTATTATAGAGAAAGTTTATTTGGTTCATTATATGTTTACATATTTATTATATTGAACTGCGTCCCTAGTTATTGTGAATAACTAGTATAAGTTGGTAGTGGATAATCATGGATATGATTATATGCATGTGATGCACATTACACTTATGGATACTTGCTAGAAAACAAGTATTTGACATGACCTACCGATGAGATTTATGACATGATATATAGTCATATGTGTCGTGATTAAATCTCATGATAGTCGTGTCATTGAATCCTTTGAACCTGAGATTATCATCATCTTCCACATGATGAATATTGTGTTTGATATAGTCTAACACTATTTTTAATCGGATAACAATAAGGGCTATGTTGGCACGATTGGATTCTTGTAGGGAATAATGATATGTCAAGATGGAATTTGTCCCTCTCATTGAGAGAGATGTTTTCTTGGGCCCCTCGATAAATGATGTTGATGAAATGTGTGGCCACACTCAAGTGATTTGATAGAGATCAAATGCATTTGGACTATCAACATATTCGGAATCGAGAAAGCATTGAACAAGATGAGTTGACATGGACCATGACTCATGTTCAATTTGACATCGTGGACAAAGGGATTTTGACATTTGATTATCAAGGAATCAAGCTTTGATGTTATATTTAATTGGATGGACATAATGATTTTCTAGAAGTCACTTATGTCTTGTGAGGTTGATGTTTCAACTCACTACCAACATAAAATATAATTTCTAAAGGGTCACACACAAAAGAATGGATTAAAAATGGCTAAAAGGGTGAAATCTGGGGTCAGGGGACGACTCGTCCCTATTGGCCCAATTCGTCCCTTGTGAAGGACGAGCGTATCGAGAGCTGAAATAAGGGGACGACTCGTGCTCACGACGCGTGCCCCTGGGGACGACTCGTTCTGGCGGCGCTGAAAAACTGTTTTGGCTTGGAAAAAAGACTCTTTTCCCTAAAGATTAGGGATTTATAACAAGTATAAATAGAATCCTTATGCCCCAGCCATAGGTGATGAAAAATAGAGTTTTTGAAACACTAATTGGTTGATTTTGATTACGAATCAAAGATCAAATTCCATAGATTCATTATTGCAAAAAGCCATTGATTATTGAAAAGCGTTTCAATAATCGGGGATCATCTAGCAATCCAACAAGAAGTGTTCTTGGTCCGTTCGCGTGTGGATTACCGATAGAGGGTGATTACTTTATCACCAAAAGCTTGAAGACTTCAATCGTTGATTCATCACAAGGTTTAGAACAAGGAGAAGATCAAAAACCTTCATCAACGGTTTTTTGAGATTCGTTTTGAGTTTCGCTTTGAAAGTCCGTTTTCGATCAAACAAATCACATTAAGGTATGTAAAATCTATTTCATGTTTCTAATCTCTTCATTCTAGACGTATTTAAAGGCTAGGGTTTTGTTGTTTTTCAAAGTTCTTCCGCTGCGTTTGTAACCCCAAAACCCAACAGGGTTAGGGTTAGGGTTTGGAGAGAAGAAGTGATTCATTGTGTGTGTTTGTGTGTTTAGAGAGAGAGAGAGAAGTGATAAAATGAGGTTGATGGAAATAGTCTAGGGGTTTATTTGGAATATTGATCTGGATGAACACTTTATATGGGATATAAAATATTATGTGGTCTTATATGTCTTATTGGTTTGATGGGAGGAGCCATATGGAATTAATCCTTTGAAATATAAAATGGGACACTCAAAATGTAGCTTTTTGAAGCATAAAATGGGATGGAAGGAGTAACTTGGGTTGGACACACATAAAAAAAAATCATAATAATAGTAGAATAGGTGTTTTGATAATGGAAAGTGAGGTAAAAAAAAAAAACTCTGATATATAGAAATTAGCAAGTATTTGTTTTGATTATAATAAGTGAGTCTCTTCAAATAAAATATATTATTCTTATAAAAAAATTATTTTGAATTAGTGTGGATAAGTATAATTTTATGTATAATTTCTAATGAGATGGAAAAATTATATTTTATGGCTTCTCTTAAGAAGGCATGTACTCAATTGATTGAATCAATACAAGATACTTAGAGAATTATGTCTAAAAGTCAATAAAAAATATTGAACGTGGAACGAAATTAGATGTATATAAAATTAGGCAAATACTAAATACAGAGACTCAAATTTCCAGGAAAGTAAGTAAATTACCAAAATAGCCTTTTATATACCTAATTTTTTTTATTCACTCATTCAATATTCCCTCTTTCCCGTCTTTCTCTTACGACGACGATTGACGACAATTTTCCCTCTTTCCCGTCGCTCTCTTACGACGACGATTGACGACGACGACAACGAAAATGGCTAGAGTAAAAATTTCGAAGGTCCCTGCCGGAGCTGGCGCCGCCGCTACGCCACTGCCATCGCCGTCGGAGCTTCTTCTAGCACCGCGCCTGTAAAGAGAAGGTATTTTAAACCTAATTTTAACCTATCGTATGGCTGGGTTTAGAGGCGAAAGCATCTCGTATGAACTCACACGAGACACGTCTCGTGTGAACTCATACCGAGACTTCATTTTCGTATGAACTCACACGCAGATGTGTCGCGTGTGACTTCATACGAGATGAGTCTCGTATGAGTTCACACGAGATGTGTTCTCGTGTGAGTCATCTGAGATTCCCAATATCCACTCTTTTTCTTTACATTGTTCATATTTGTCGAGATGCTAAATAACTAATTTATTGTCTCTTATTTGTTTTTTGTAGGCACGTGAGCGTATGACCGCGTCCATTAGAAAGAGGAAGGTTGAAAAGCATCAGGAGAGAAAAGAAAAGTGAAGCAAGTCTAAGAATGACAAGAAAGCCACGAGATGAGGAGGAGCGGGAGGAGGAGAGTGAGGAGGAGGAGCGGTAGCATTTGATGACGTTCGGGAGGAGGAGGAGGAGGAGGAGGGGGATAGTAAGGAGGAGGAGGAGGGAGGAGGAGGGGGATAGTGAGGAGGAGGAGGAGGGGGATAGTGAGGATGGGGAGGAGGAAGAGGAGCGGGGAGGAGGAGATAGATGTTAGACCATTGAGGCGTAGGAGGAGGCGGGGGTCGGATTGTGGCTAGAGAGGCTGGGACGGAGGAGACGGGGATGCGGGGTGAGGAGGAGGCACCATCATGGCGGGTCGAGTAACCCGGTGGCGGCCCATAGGTTGTTTCACTTATATACGGGTTTGGTGATCACGAGCCGGGAGATTTGGAGGGACGCCACTAGTGAGTCGGTGGTGACTTTCCATACGAAGGCTATTTGCATCTGCACAAGTAAGATAATCATTAATGTGAAACTATTATAATCTTGAAGTTATTTGGCACACACTCTAACTATTCCATTAATTATCATCCCATGCTTTTCTCGATTCGAGTATTGATTATATTTTTGTTTGGAATAAACGGGTTCAAGCGTGATGAGCTGGAGGCTGCGTAGAGCTGCAGGCCACCCTGTTGTTGATGCATCGGGCATCCCGGCGGGTGCCGCGATGCCACCATTCAGAAGCCTAACCATGCGCTACTAACGGCATTTTGGAACAGGTGGTCTCACGAGACTAACTTTCGTTCCACGTGGCGTGGGAGGAGATGACGATTACGTTACATAGCGTCTTTTTCGTATCTGGCTATGTTGTTATATATTATCAATTTCAAGACTATATGAACTATCTACATTCATCTCTCGTACTAAAATGTGTTATTTCATCTTCAATTTACAGTATCGGTGTGTAGGTGCACCTGTTCGGTATTCCGAGATCAGTGCACGACCTATCCAGGCATCGGCGTACACCTCGATTTGATCGGCCTTTGGGTACTTATTAAAGGATGTCCGAAGTCTCTTTTCTTACCGTATAGGGCGCATAACAGATGCCCAGCGTGCTTCTGCGTATATCCTGCACCTCTTGGGTTCCACGATGTTCGTGGACAAGAGTCAGGATAAGGTGCCTGCAGCCTACCTTCCCCTGTGCATGGATCTTGAGAGACTCCCCACTCTCTCCTGGGGATCAGCTACGTTGGCATACTTATACCGAGAGTTGGGAAAGGCGTCTAGATCTGGATGCAAGCAGATGGGTGGTTGTGCGACTCTGCTAGAGGTACATCTTACTCTATTCACTTTCTTTTTACTCTGTCGACTCCCCCCCCCCTCTGTAATTACATGTTGCATTTGATTAGTATTTAATACTTTTTACATACATCTCAGGGCTGGATATACGAGTACTTTTCGGATTTTCGGCGAGTTTCTGACCCACACTGGCAGCCGAGAGCCCGTAGATGGTCACGTACTGATACAGCTGGGAGGGTATTAGAGCATCTAGTGCAGTATCGCCGCACTCTTGACACGATGCAAGTTGACATGGTGAGTTATTCAGTATTAAAGCTGTTTCAAATTGTTACACTCCCTCAGTTATTATGTAGACTTTGGCTAACAAAAGTCTACTCACATGTTATTTGGACTCCTTTTGGTACCCTAAATAATGACACAAATTTGTAACTCAATTTCCATTTGGATTTTGAGGAAAGTCATACTAATGAAAAACACTTTAAATGTCATTTAGAAGGTAGAAAAAAAAAACTAGGTAGCCGTATAACATTTATACATCTCGTGTATATACACACGAAATGTTTGGTTGTATCTCGTGTTAACGTACACGAGATGTTTAAAATCCAGTTAAACCCTTCAAAACGACCTGCATTGAATTTGACGTTTAAACCCTACTAAAACACACCCGTATTCTGAACAGAAACCAGAAACCCCCATTATTATTCAAAAAATCAATCTCTAAGTTCATAGCATGGATTCCTCACAAAATTCTCCCCAACATTCTCCAAGTTTCAATGATCATAGCATGGATTCCTCACAAAATTGCTCAACATGTTCTTATGAGTGTATTAACCTTGATATGATAGAATTTGTCCATGATGAAGAAGAAGGAATCTCACCAAATTCTCCTCCACATCAACATTCTCCAAGTTTCAATGATCCAAGCTTCTATGAAGTAAGTTCTTAATGTTTTGTTTTGTATTGTGATCAAAATCAAAATAAAAATTCCATCTTGAATTAAAAATCCCATCTTGAAATAAAAATCCCATCTTGAATTAAAAATCCAATCTTGACCTACACATGAGATTTATTTATACAATCTTCAAATACACATGAGAATAACAATGCAATATCAGAGCAAATTCCAGTTTTCAAATATGTTTTTGCATTACGGACTGGAGAATAATTTCGTGAGCACACAGTACATACGGCAGGGAGTAGCTTACTTCGTCGTGTGCACCCACACGGGATTGTCGCGCTGTAATGTTGTACGGAGTCCGTTTCCGGATATCGGGATGGCCAGATTCACGACATTCAGGAATTATTTCCAAATAGGGATGCACTTCTTGCACATGTACGGGGAAATCGCGAGGCGTCGAAATATACACCTTATTATAGACCACTTTCCGAAGAAGAGAAGTGGAAATAAACTAGCTTATGCGGAGTGATAATATGTCATTTCAAGAGTGAGGACATCACGGGCAGAAAGATCGAAAAAGCCATTAGGAAGAGTAGTGGCAGAAGAAGAAGTGTAATTTTAAACTACATGCCCAAAGAAAGGAGGGATGATGGGTTATAGGGTTATGTTGTAAGGAATGGTATACAGTAATTAATGGCTTCTCCTTTGTATCCGGAAGAGTTTTCCTCTCGGGAGAATTGACACGTAGCGAATATGACGCCAGTGTGTGTAGCGGCAAGTGAATGTTTCCATACGTTCCAAATAGACATAGTTAGCAATGTTAAAGATGTACGAATGAGAAGAACATGAGACACTCCGATGCACATCCCACAATGCCATCACAAAATATCAAGAAGAAGAACAACGGAGGGAGGACCCCATACAACAATTCCTTAAATTACTCAACGATCATGAATATATATAC